>QDHC01006461.1:4067-155037 GCA_013186455.1 Papilio dardanus tibullus | reverse complement strand
TTAAAATAAGATGAAAAGCTTTGTCTCCAACTTCTAAACTTCAAGCGGACGAAGTCGCTGGCGACCGCTAGTCTGCAATATTTCTTTGAACTACGTCATAGATTTTTTTCTATGCAAGTTAAAGTTTTTTCTAACTCATAAAACAAAAAAAGTTTTTATTGTATGATCTATCAAGTGTATAGAACTCGCATCTTGAGTTAAGTTTGAGTAAAAATACAGACATGAAATTATTGTCAAAAAACATAAAATTTTCACATATAATAACGAAATTAAAGTAAACATGCAGCGATAAAAAAACTCCGTTGCCCTTCATTAAATATGTTAAAAACAGACGTTCGAATAAAAAAAGAGAAAGCTACTATGGATAAGCCTGTTGTAGCTCCACGTAATCATAATTATTAAGGTAGAGTTAAGTAAATATTAAGCGTATTTCATACTAAATTATCAAGTAAAGGATCGATAACAAATGAATTATACTTACACCACTTTCTGAGGAATGCGCTGGAGAGCTTCGCGCATAGTTTGTCGCGGCCCTGCATTTTAAACTGTCAATTATTTTTATTTTAAAATCAATTAAAAATATCACAACACACACAGACACGTCACACACAAGCACAACACTTAAATCACCAGTGTCGTTCCATTTAGTTTTTTTAGTTTGTTTGAATTTATTCAGAATATAAAGACGGAACGACACGTCCCTTCCGTGCGGCGGTCTGACGTCGACTGAGGCAATGGGAGCGTTGGCATGCGTGTGCGCAGCTCCTGCAACAAGAGAAAAATCTTTAGGAAAAATAAACGTGATTAGCGGCAATGGTTTTTCAAGTGATAAGGCTTATTTGCAAGCAAATTGAACTGAATAATTGCTCGCCCTGACATTGGAGGAATAACGTTGGTTATCTACACGATTAAAACAAGACCCTTCATTACTTGCTGGCAAGTAACATAACAAAACAGAAAATTACAAAAACATGTCATGTATTAACATGATGCCAAAAGTCATACAGTTACCCAAATCTTTTAAAACAATTTAAGTAAAAAAAGGAACCGAATTTTAGACAATTATTATCTCGTTAAACTCAAGTTATCACTTAAAAGGTTATCGGCATCGGTAATGCCTGCTGGTTGTTGCGTTTAGATAACCTTAGAAAATTACAATACCTGGGGGCTACCTAATGTATCTCCTGATTGGCGATATCGCAGATCGAATTGACAAAAAATATTAATGTCAGCTTCTTACATTTTTGACGTTCGTTATAGAATCGCTTCGTAGCGAATGGTCTTTAGGCAACCCCCAGAAAACATGAGAATTACGTCTCATTATGGTAAGTGGTAATAAGCAATACCTAAATATGCAGGCTCCAATCAATTTCGAGGGCCACTGTCGTAATAAGTGATTTGCAGAATATGACGTAAGCCAACAGTTCTGTACCTTTTTTCTTGACTTGATGCTCTTTTTTGTTATATATGCAAATGTGAGATTAGTAATTTGCATAATTGCTTCATCCTTTTTTCATTTTTACCACCAAAATGATAAGTTATACACTAAAAGGTAAAGTTCTTAAGTCCGTATTACTCGTAAACCTCTCAAAAATATATATTTTTTGATATAGAGGAAAAGGGGCAAACGAGCAGCGGAACACCGAGGTGATCAACGACGACCTGCGACATCTGCAATACCAGAGGAACCACAGATGCGTTGCCGGCCTTTGAAGAGGTGATACGTTCGCTTCTTGAAGGACCATAAGTCGTGTATCTTGTATCTTATAGACCAATAACATAATTAGAAATAGGGAAAATGTATTACATCGGTATGTAAAAGGGTTTAAGAAAGTATTACATTTCAAACTGACGACTTGAGACATAACTTTGTGATTTACTATTCGAGACAGATTACTTTTAAACGACGCATTTTAAATACAATTAAGATAAAGGGAATCCGAGCTGTGTTAATTAGAACAATGTGGTATAGCATTCCATATGACTACTGAAGAAGGAAATGCACTTAAACAATACATATTCATAGATAGAGATAGATGTCCTGTTGCATTATTTTATTCATTACTAGCGACCCGCAACGGCTTCGCACGGGTGCAAAACTGATACTAAATACACTACAGAAAAAATGTGAATATTGTATATAACAGCCATACTAATAATATTTGAACCCGTCCGAAGCCGGGGCGGGTCACTAGTTATATATATAAACCTTCCTTATGAATGACTCTATCTATTAAAAAAAACCGCATCAAAATCCGTTGCGTAGTTTTAAAGATTCAAACATATATAGGGACAAACATAAAAAAGCGTTATTGTTTTATACTATGTAAGGATAAGGATAAGGATGATATTTGCATTATATATGCAAATATTCTTACAAAATTTATAACTCTAATTTACATTGTAACTGAAACCTACTGTTAGAACATTTTTACAAGTCAGAATAGCGTCAATATCACATATAGATATAAATTACTATACTTAAAAATAAGTATTTTTTGCTATAGAGTTGTTATTTATCCAGTTTCTCGGTAAAAGGTCAATTAGTTGTTTGAACTTTTTTAAATTATTTACAACCATCGAATGGATTTAATTATAATACATATGATATGCATATTTAAAATGTTACAAAGTCACGCGGCTGGTAGCGACGTGTTTTCTGGTTTTATTAAATTACACTTCATATATTTATACACAAGTTATACATCTGTATATGAAAAGGTTGAGCGGTTCATTTGAAGCCTTGAAGGTCATTTGACTAATTATAATATTGTAATTCGTTAATAATTTATGAACTTAAAAAGATGTCTTTGGATGCATGGTGGACCACATACTGTGGCCTGTACCCAACAGTTAACAGTAAACTAATTACTGCTGACTGCTGAGTTAAAACATTATCTTCTTCTTCTTCTTCTTCTTAAAGTGCCTCTTCAATGCTGAAGGTTGGCAAACGTTAAAACGTTAAACATACTTTTAATTATGATGCGTCTTCGTACTGTGTATTTTCTACAGAGTTTAAATAAAAGTAATAAAATATTGTTCGAATAGTGTATATCGCTGTTTTCCTCGTTAAACTTATTGTAATACAGGTATAAAAGTAATTTTCTGTATTTATTCAAAGTTTCCTTGAGTGGTCGTCAACCTGCCTACAGCGGACATATCCTCGATTAAGTTGTCAGTCTGCGCAGATGAATATGATTAGGTTTGAGTAATGTGACCAGACGTTCCGTTTTGAACGGGACTGTCCCGTTTTACAGTCATGTGTCCTGGTGTCACCGGAATAATCTCTGGGACACCAAATTGTTCCGTTTTCGGAAACCACGGGAAAATTTAATCCGGCCGCCGCACCGAGGCCGAACGTGGCCGGAGTGCGAGAGCGTTTTGTGTTAAAAAATATTCACGTTAGGTATGAGTTATTAGATAATTTATAAATTATAAACTCATTATATTTAATCAAAAACAAAAATCAAATAGAATATAAAAATATTTATCGAATAATAAATTATTATTTATTTTATGAATAATGAGAGAAAGATAATGAAAAATTTGATTGTTATAGACAAGTGAAGTATAGCAAACACGTAAAGGTTTTGAAGACGAATTCATATTAAATAACAAAAAATATGCTTTAATTATTTGCAGTATCAGAGACCTTGAAAATAGATTATAATAAATTAATGTAACTATAAGTGAACATAATATTCATAGTATTATAGAGACGAAAGATTTGTAATCTTGTATGTATTGAAATAACTCAAAAATTACTGGACCGATTTCAAAAAAAATCTTTGACCGTTAGAAAGCTAAATTATGACTGAGTAACAAAGGCTATACTTTTAAATTCCGCGCAAACGAAGTCGCGACCAACATTTCAAAAACCTTCACTTATCCTTACATAGTATAAATCTTGAATCTTTAAAACTACGCAACGGATTTTTATGCGGTTTTTTTTAATAGAGTGATTCCTAAGGAAGGTTTTCATGTATAATACATTCACAATATAGTAGAGTAACACTGATAATTTAGAGGTTTTTAATATGATGTCGTAAATTAACACATTTTTAGCGCTTACATTGCAAACGCTACATTTAGTATCAGCATTATACCGATTTGCACCCGTGCGAAGCCGGGGCGGGTCGCTAGTAAATAACTAAATTAAGCAACAATAAGAAACATAATTATGGACAATTATACGTCGAATCCATTTAAAATTAAGATACAATTTAAGACAAAAAAATACTTCTGCGTAGTTTAAAAAAAACATTAAAAGTTTCCTTTTAGATTCTGAGGATATTGTTAATTTCAAAGACTCGTATGCGAGCAAAAACTAAAGGTAGAGAACTAACATTATTAAATTTATAATATAAATATTATGTCCGGTTTACATTTAACCAGTCTAGCGATCGATTACAGGACAGGAATGGAACTGGAATATGTAAATTCACGCTGTAACCCACTCAATGCATCCTTATGTTTACATTTTTTCAATTGTAATCCAGTGCTCTCTTCGCTGGACTGTAATAATGTAATCCAGGTTATACTAGTGTCTTCAATTAGAACGATGGCGCTGGGTTCTTGTTGCTTTATGCCATATATAAATGATACCAGTTAGCGTGTTGCGTTTGCTGGAACACGTTAAACCAGTAACATCACGACCAAGAATAGAAACCTATCAAGATGAGACTGCAAAGCACGCCATTTTGATTTTAAATTAAGATGTTTTTATATAAAAGCCCATCTTAGCATCTCTGTTCATATCATCAGCCTTTATTAGGTTATGTTTTCAATTGTAAAAGTTGTTTTTAGTACATATTATAATTTTTTAAACGTAAAATCAAATATTTTATCCGATTTGACGACTGAAGAGACTAAAATAAAGAATCAAGGTTCTTTAATTTATCACCTTGCGGTGTATATCTAATGCCTTTATAGTAACGGCCTTGTAGTTAGTGAAATTGACTGCAAAATAACGGATAAAGCATACAATACGCATAAAAAGCAAAATATTTTTGCAAAACAATAGATTTTTGGTGCGCACACTGAGCACGTGACCTTGCAGTAACAATAAACTTGCCTTCAAAATTTATGTTAAATTACAATATAATTTCTCTGTACAGAGTAACCCAAAGTATCTTTCGATGGACTATATCGCTGATGGAATCGACAAAAATGTATGAAACTGACAATGACATTTTATAAGTCATGTGCTTGGCACGTTCAAGATGTCGAACGTCATTGTCAGTTCCATACATTTTTGATGTTCACTATCGAATCGCTTTATAACGGATGTACTTTGGGTGACTACCCAAAGCACATCCGCTTAAATTTAATAAACTTTTTAGTTACTAGGTTTATTAAATTAAATTTATTCCGTACAAGCTTGTTTTAACTGAGATTTTGTTTATGCACATTTCGCGACCTACCTTATCTCGTATTTCCAAAGTTTCGGCAACAGCACTTACTTTCCATATAACGGGTTTATGTCCCTTTCACGATAAATTATATAATCCGTGCAAAGTGCACAGTGGACCTGAGTATGTATAATTATTACAAATATACGATACCAGCTGTTGTGTGCGACTTCGTCCGCGTGGAATTAAATAATATAGCCTATGTTACTCGGGGATAATGTAGCTTTCTAATGGTGAAAGAATTTTTGAAATCGGTCCAGTAGTTCTTGAGTTATTTCACTACACTACAAACAAAAATACAAAAAATCAAAAGTATAAAGTTTCTCTCTTTATAATATTAGTATAGATAAAAGATACTTTTTTATAATGTAAGATGGACCGATGACCTAGTCAAGCTTGCGGGAGTGCACTGGACGCGGGCAGCGCAGGACCGAGTATTGTGGCAATCAATAGGGGAGGCCTACATCCAGCAGTGAATTGCGTTGGGCTGATTAGATGATGACGATTTTTACGCCAAAGTATAAATATAAAGGATTCTTAGCTTTATATTTTTAGCATAATGATCAACCAAGTTATATGAATTGGTATAAGCGTTTAAAAAGAGACCCGCGCACATTAAGATGTAGATTTGAATCTTGTTAGTCTTGATAAAAAGCAGGTACAGGTATATTATCTTTAGTAGTTAATTTTAATGTAAATTTGTTTCCGCATGTGTTGCAACATGAGAGCTTGAAACAAAAACATTAAAACTATAAGGGAAAATATAAAGAGACAACCAAAAAAAACGTAATACCAACTTGATTTATCCAAAATAAATATAATAAAACAAAAAAAATAAAGCTACTCCAAATATATGATATTCTAAATTACAATTCATCTACCCATTTAAATGACGCTTCCTTGTCAATATTTTTTCTACACCTAAATTAAACTGTAATAGAAGTAACAACATACGTACAATTTTATTTCATAAAATAAAAATGTTTAAAATTAAAAGTTCGATTTTTTAATTATAATATACTAGCCGTTGTGCGCGACTTCGTCCGCTTGGAATTAAATAATATAGCCTATGTTACTCGGGGACAATGTAGCTTAAATTTAAGAAAAAAAATGTAGCTTTCCAATGGTGAAAGAATTTTCGAAATCGGTCCAGTAGTTCTCGAGTTATTTCATTACAAACAAAAATACAAAGTTTCTCTCTTTATAATATTAGTATAGAAGTATAGACTATTAAGCACACTAATATAATAAATATATAAGTGAATCTTGCATTACCGGAAAGACATTCTACTTGACGTTAGGTAAGTGGTGTTTTTATTACACACTTCGCGACGTACAGGTAAGTGGGTAACCCGGATATTTGTCCGGTTGTAAGAAAAAAAAAAGCTATTACAGACAGACTGCTTACACTTGTGTAATAATCGCATACGATTCATACAAGTAATGTTTTAAAATTTAATAGCACCTAGATTAATGATGTTTAAAATGATTAATGATGTTAACAAAGAATGGAAAGATATTTTCTAGGAAATAAATTGATTTAATTTGATGACCGAGTGGTCGGCGCCCGGTTGGCCCAGGTATCGTTGGATCGATGAGGCTGAAAAACACACATGGGAGCTCAACATCCGCGACTGGGTTGGGATGCAGTGGGATCGCCAAGTTTGGAGAGATGTCTCGTCAAAGGCCAAGGCCCACTTCGGGTCAACTAGTCAACTTAGTTAGTTTATTTGATCCAAAAGGAACGCTAATAATTTCGACAACCAGTGAGCAATCCAAAAGATCTAAGCAAGCAAATAAACGGTTGCATATACTATCAATATAGAAGACACTAGACAATCTTCTGAAAAACAAAGTATGTACAGGAGGGTCACCCAAAGTATTTTTCGATTGGCGATATCGCTGATGGAATCGACAAAAATTTATGAAACTGACATTGACATTCAATAAGTCATGTGCTTGTCACGTGTAAGATATCGAACTTCATTGTCAATTCCATACATTTTTGATGTTCGCTATTGGGTAAAATTTTACATAGTAATGTGTAAACATGTTAAGTTAGACAACAATGACCTTGGTAGTTCGACCCATGATGGGCTCCATTCCTTCACTCCATGACTAGCGAGTATTTTGCGTGACATCACACATATCTTTGAATTTCTATGCCGATATGTGCAGGTTGCATCACGATGAC
The DNA here is from genome assembly GCA_013186455.1 of Papilio dardanus tibullus. NCBI lineage: Eukaryota > Metazoa > Arthropoda > Insecta > Lepidoptera > Papilionidae > Papilio > Papilio dardanus. Next base: position 147,432 of record QDHC01006461.1, on the reverse strand, counting down.
CTTACAGGTTTAAACATTAAAATAATATTAAGTAATTATTAAAATATTTAGTGATACATTCCTTTATACCAATTACTTAATTAAATGCAATTACAATTCATATTATTAATTCACTAAAAAAATTTGTTCAACTTTTGATTTTGATCAGTCTACAAGACCCTGACTTTGATTCAGGAAGATTCATTTATTAAAAGTAATAAAGAATAGAGGAAGCACCTTGGTGTTGAATCACTTTATATGATTATTATTGATCAAGATAAATTGAATGTTGTGACTATAATAGATCGTCAATGATCAATGATTTACCAAAACATTATAACAAGGAAACAGTGAAATGAGTTCTAATAAATTATATAAACATGATCAACTGAGTGGTGACTACAATGACGATTAAGAGGCTACTTTACTAACGTACTTTACTTTTCGATTGGCGATATCGCTGATGGAATCGACAAAAATGTATGGAACTGACAATAACATTGACCTGTAAGATATCGAACGTCGTTGTCACTTCCATTCATTTTTGATGTTCCCTATCGAATCGCTTTGTAGCGCATGTATTATACAATACTTTGGTTAAATCTCTGGTCGCTCCGGAGAAAGAAAATTTGCGCTGACTTGACATAGAACGGGATAAGGACAGGCAGAAGATGAACGAATTGATGATATAAGATGTCAAGGCAGAGCTACTCAAGACATTTAAGTCGTAAAGCGTGTCTTCAGTACGTGAAGACCTCTTAGTGATGGGGTTAATTGATTCTTTTAGCACTGTAATAATTCCGAACATGGAAACGAATCGTCCATTGTTAACCATTTATTGAAATTGGTTTGAAGAACTTCATTATCAAGATCATTTAAGCGTGATATACGCGATGAATATTCGCCTATAATGTGTATTCGTTTGACAAAATTAATATTTTTGAGTTAAAATAATTTAATCTTACATTTGCTAATAAATCAACTGTATTACAGTTAAACGTAGATAAGCGCGAACTGGACAAGCGATGGCCATCATTTGGTCCCGATGAGCTACATACATAAGCGAGAAACTCGGATTAGAAAGGAACCTCTATAAGCGATACAAATATCGCGTTCCCTTGTAATCTCGCTGATCCAAGTTCAATTGTATTATTAAATGAATTATTATACAGCTAACACTATGAGAGAGTTATTTTCCGGTGGCTGCACTTACTTTTTTATATTATAAAGTGTCAAACTAGCAATCGGTCACCTGGATTCGCTGAAAAGGCATTGCAAATGCGTTGCCTACCCTTAATCTACGGAAGAAGAGACGCACAGCAAGAGGATAATACCTCTCTCCATATCCCCTCCCTCGTCAATCTACTTCCCCTTTCCATCATTTCCTCATAAGAAAATGATAGATATGGAAAGTGGACTAAAATTAGACCTACTAGTTTCGGACCCTTCGAGAGTTCATCTTCAAGGCGAGTGCTAATTGTCGTATTAGTCTCCAAAGTTAATACGGATACGAGCTTAGTGTATTCAAATCAATAGTCTGACGTGGGAATAGTAAAGTAAACTAGAAATGTTTATGTTTGAAGAGGATGCGGCACTGGAAAGCAACATCCGTTTTTTAACCTTTACAATAGTGGGAACTTTTGAATAATATCCACAACCACTAAGATAACTAATGAAATAAAAAATGAATAACACATTTGTCTCCTTTAAATTTCCAAAAATATCGCCCGTTTAAAGTTAAGTTTTTACTTATTGTAGTTAAGGTAAAACTGAAATAGAAATATAGAAGTTCTGATACAAATTTGAAAAGTGACGGTGACTTTTTGGGCTTTTCGAGTTAAGGCGTCTTTTAAAATTTTAAAGCAGATGAACATTACTCGGTCACATATCGGTGACAATTCGCCATTTTGATCAAGACCGTCTCCGGCATGAAGCTGGCGTAATAAGCTCAACATTATGCTGAAAAGGAGACTTATTTCTTTAACTTTAAAACATATTTTCGTTTAACGCTAATGATTCATTTAGGTTGGCAAATGAACACGCAACTTTCACAACGCACGTTGCGTAAACATGGTTTATGCAAAACTAGTTGGGAGCGGCGGCTTCGGCTGTCACACTTGATCACCGAGGAATGATAGTACCATCATAACAATGATACGCTTGAGAGGTAAAAGCAGGGTATTTTGTATGTACTCGTTCTTGATTATTGTTTAGTTGACAGAACTCAAGTCAAAAGTGTATGTTTAACCGCTTTCTACAAAATCATCAAGGAAGAAATATTTTCCTGTATTTTAATTAGTTACTACTATTATGTACAATTCGAACCTGAATACGAATGTTCGTAGAGAGGTCAAAGCTGAAAGACTAAGAAATATCTGCAAAGTTACTTAGTATAAACTAAAGATATCTCTTTTTTTTAAGTGAAGCTTAAACAACGATCAAACAAAGTCACATATACACGACTCTTAGCAACTGGTAACAATATATGAATCAATATGTATAGGTTTCAATAAACTGGTTTTCCTTTAACGTTTCATTGCATTCGTACTTGCAAAATAAGGGCATGGACTACTGACCTTCAATGAACAACCGCCGTAATAGCGCGCCCAACACTACTTGGTCCTAGGCCCTAGGCCATTATTTAATTAAGAAAGAAATATTAACGTTAGACAGACACACGAATAAACAAAGATATATAACACTATATATGGAATTTAAAAATTTTTGGCAAGATTTTTTTTTAATAATCTCTTTCGCGGCACGCATATTAACGACAAATTACTATGGAGCGCTCCCTCTATGTATAATATCTCTTTGCCTATAAACTTGTCAACAATTAAATGGTATGCACTAAATGTGCTTTATGACAATAAATCTAGGATTGTTACAAGTTACAAGTTTCACCATCGTCATTGAGAATTTAAGGTGATAATTTTTTTGATAATCAAGGTCGGATACAATGCTTTATATTATTTTTTGTTATATTATAAAACAAGAAAGAGGATATACAGTTATTGATTAACAAAAGATATATAATAATGTCACAATAACTATACAAAATGTTTGAACACGAAATTATCTAGCGAGTTTCTGGTTCGCTTACTTATTCAATATTAAATTTGATTTAAAATGAAACCAAAATGCTTTTAAATAAATCGTGGCCAAAGTTCAAATACAAAAATAAACTAAAATGCATATGCATTTTTCACAAATGACAAATGCTTTAAAAATTTACAAAGAAACTTAAGTAAATGATTTCTTTTGTAAAAACGTTGTCTAAACAAGGGTCATATGTCCCATAAATTTGACAAATGCCGTTAACGCAGACAAATTCGGAAACAATTGATTAACTTTTAACCCCTTAGAATGCATAAAGAACGTCGTTATTTGCAAACAAAGACAGACCAATGAACTTTGTTTAGCAGGATTAACAGCTACCATCAAATGTTAACCTTTTACTACTACATTGTTTAAAACGAATGGTAGTTCTATAGTTAGCAAGGAAACTTCATCAGTAAAATATAACAGACAATACTACATTAAAATTAAATCAAAAAACGATGTTCTAGTTCAGAATGTTAGGTTAAAAAATCGTTGGTTTGGCAATGCCGGTCTAATGATGCGCTTACTGCTTACTTACTCGTAAATGTCGACCTTAAAGGTTGACTTAATGGGAATCCTTGTCCTAAATAGCGTAGAATAGTGAAGAATGCAACCAGAATTAAATCAATCGTCAATCAACCATATACTAATTTTAAATTACACAAATGAATGTTAAACTAATAACCCTCTTATTCCGAAAAAAATTATAAAGTATTACGATAAACGAGAACCAATAAGTCGTCGATTATACAATACTGGAGGACACTCGGAACTACGAAAGATAAACCTGGGGTCTCATTGCACCAAATTATACAATCATAAGTACCAGGAACAAGGATGTTTTGTATTTTGGAATACATTTTTATGATTACTAGTACCAAACGTAGAAAGTAAAACAGTAATAACGCTGATTCTCGTTTCAGAATAATGCGTATAAGGATTTGCGCTTCATTAGTCGTAGTGAAACGTCATCTGCATCCCATTACAAAATGTAGCACGTGCGTACTTGAACATTATTACAAAACATTGGGAAGCTCGGATCCTGTGGCGGAAGATATCGTGCTTACTTTGCCGGTAATTGCTGGGTTATTGTCGGTCGGTTTACAACGCGGTTGCGACAAGTCCTCTGTCCAAGGCAAGCCTATAACGCAATAATCAATCTTAACCTCTTGCTGTTATATCCTTTTAGAGTTAATGCTTATTAATCGATTGTAGACGCTCTTTTCTATGTTGCTTTTTTGTCTGTGTTATTCGATTCTTTTACAGCGTTTTCCAAATAATATTTCCTTTCTTTTTTTCATCTTCCCCTTCTTCTAACATAGTTTAGTTCTTACATCTATAGAATGGATTTCGAAGCGCGTTGCGTTGCGAACCGTAAAGTCTTGTGTAACTTTTTCAATTTGCATATGCGATTTCAGAGACTGCCATTTTATGTAGTGTCAGGTTTAGCATGAATGTGAGAGGTGCACTCGGGTGTGATGTTTGACAAGTCTTTGTCTTTATCCATGATCGCTAAAGCCTTGTTCGCAACAGGATAGTATTTAAGTCGAGTAGCAAGTAGCATTTATCCGAACAAAGGATTTACTACTGTTCGGACTCGTTTAAGCCTGAACCTACGCACTGGGTAATTTAGTAACTAAACGTGTCCGAACAGCAATATTTTAGTAGAATACAGTAAATTCTTTTTTCGGATACTTGCTACTTGCTAATCGACTAAAATACTATCCTAGTGCGTACAAGACTTAAGTAATGGTATACGATTCGTTTGTTCGTTTTAATAATAATTAAAATTAGATTTCTTTAAAAATGTATATTTTATATCACGATTCGTAATATCCGCTAAAATACCTGTTGAAAATAATCAAACTGGTTGATTGCGACCTCGACTGCGAAATCCACTTTATTGATTTTTAATTTCATTAGTATGCCAACGCGATCTGTTTTTAACGAGTCGAGTTTAGATACTAAATTAATTTATTTAAGTACGCGCAACAAAAGACTTTAGCTAGGTATAGCTAATGGGTATTTAAAATCGTACGGAGAAATAGTTGCATAAAAATGAATCCGTCATGTTTTTCGGGCATGAGAATACGTTAAATATTTTATTATGATATGTGAATTATTTTAAATCTTACCGCTTTATTCCGAAACGAGAATCAGCGTCATTACTGTTGTACTTTCTACGTTTGGTACTGGTATATTCATAAAATTTATTCAAAAATACAGAAAATCCTTCTTCGTGGCACTTCTTATGATACATAATATGGTCTAATGAGACCTCTGGTCTATCTTATTTAGTTCCGAGTGTACTTCATTAACGTAAAATCGACGACTTATTGGTCCTCGTTTATCGCAGTACTTTTTTTTTTCGGAATAAGGGGATTGTGTACTTTAACTAGTAAGTACTTTGTACCTGAATGTACGATTGGGTAAACATTTTTTTTTAAATACTTAAAACCGATAAACACTTCAACTGTTTTTTTATATTATTACGAATGTTTCAAATTTATATTTATACAATATGACAGGCTTGGTTCGATATACGCTTATAATCGTCTTTAAAACTTGTATATATTTTTCACAATTTCACGGGATTTAAAATCTAATATATATTATGCATACGAGCTATTATCGATTGCATATTAATCGAATATCCTGCTGTACAAAAAACCGGCTAAAAGTTTTGCATAATTTATTACTTCGTGACATGGATGCCTTTCCATTGAAAGACGTCGAATATAAATAATTACAATACCTAGATGTACTAACGGTTTTGTCTTAATGTGGATTTCCACTGTAATAATACACGTTGTCAACTCTCTCATTCTCTTTAAAGACATACAACATATAATATGATTTAGTACAGGTGTAAAACAGTGGAATTTCACGGTTAGTTTGTACAGCTTGTATATTATGGAGGTTACGTTTCTTATTAATTTAAGACGGTTAATAAATATGTATGTGATTAGGAAATATGTTGGCAATACTTGTCTTTGCTTCATAAATAAAGTAAATTACTATTTATAATGTGATCAATTAAATATTAAAATGTAACATTGTTATAAAATAGACTAGTCTCTAAAGAATACAATCCAAACTGCATAAGCGAGACTCCAAGGGACCGCGATATTTGTCTCGCTTATTGAGGTTTCTCTCTAATCACAGTTGTAGATTGTAATTCAACCCATGATGGGTTCCATTTTCCGCAACTTGCGTGTATTTTGCGTGACATCATACATATCTTTGAATTTCTTCGCCGATATGTGCAGGTTGTATAATCAGAGTTTCTCGCATATGGAGGTAGCTCGTCGGGATCAGAGAATGACTCTCGTTTATCCAGGTTTGACTGTAGACCGATTCGAATTCGGTAGAATTCAAACAGAGGTGGCGAGTTGTATCGTCTGTCGCATTATAAAGTCTGGATGTTTAACAGGCATGTCATGATAGAATTACGCTTTAATAGGGTTCCGTAAATATATAGTAGTTATAAACTGACTACTAAAGCAAGACAGTGTTACCTACTTACAAAGACATACGTTTTCTATAACAACAGTGTGTACGCAAAAGTATGTAAACTGACTTTAACGTAACCTATTACTATTTAAAGAATAAACAGAATTACTACGTATTTTATTCGTATATTAAAATGTCAATTTCAAGTAAAATAATCATAAATAAAACTAAACAATAGCAACATATCGAATTTTTTAGAACTGTCTGACTCGTCTCGTAGAAAGCCGGCTAGACCTTCAGTTTTTACTGCATAGTTTTATCTGAACGTCAGTTTGTCGCTCGGTCTAAATCTGTACGTCATTTCTAACTATACAGTTAAAAAACTGAACGCTTGTAGCCGGCTAAAGTTAAAAGAACTCTAAAACAAGTAGAGCAACGTCGCCGGTGCGTATTTAGAACGAGCGCTACTCAAGCGGAACGAATCGCTCCACGCGCCCATGGCGGCCGTCGTGGACTATTTCATTCAATTTCGAACACAATAATATCAATAAATTACTAATAAAAATAAACAAGCTTGTAATTTTCAATAGTAATCCATGAATACTTAGGCATAACTAAATATATATCTATATTTTTGAATTTTCGCAATCGCTATTACCTGCCTCAAAAATGCTTGAAAATATTTTAAATCCAATGCTATATGAATGCTAATTTAAAACCTGTTTTGATGAAATGCATTTAGATTACTACAAAAATGTCAACATTTTATTTAGAATTATAATAATTTCAAAATAAAACCAAGATCTAATATTCAAAATCAGCAGACGTGAATTTATGATATTCATTTAGTAAATAATTCTTATTCGATTAAATCAGTGCTATTACGAAATGGTGGGAGCGACGTGTGCGAATACTGTTGCTTAATCCATTGTCAGATGCATTGTTATTTTTATCTATTCCCACATAACTATCGCTTTTGTGGTAGACGGTGAATGTTGTGGTATACAGAGTGTTTGTAATTACTATGCGGTTCTGATCGGAAGTCATTGTAGCTTTGTTGGACTGAATAGTTTGTCTAAATTATTATTTAATTACATATATAATCATCAATGATTCTATCAAAATACAAAGAAATATCAATATTTAATACATGTACAAACAACAGGTAGGTACACAACTCTCCTAATCAACTGTTAAGAGAAATTAGCTATCACAAATCAAGTACGTTTTAACGTAGGAAAAGATTGGATATTCTAAGTGCAGCTTTACATAAACTTAAAAAATATAACAATAAATATTTGAGAGAAGCGAGGGAGCTTTACCTGGGGGTTACCCAGTATATGAGCTACAAAGCGATTCGATAACGAACATCAAAATGTATGGAACTGACAACGACGTTCGATATCTCACACGTGATGAGCACATGTCATTGTTAGTTTTATACATTTTTGTCGATTCCATTAGCGATATCGCCCATAAATACTTTACCAAATCGAAATAATAAAAGTACCCTAGGAAGAACATACACGTTCTGTCAACATCCTATATCATGTCAGACGACCTCCCTCAACAACAAAACTGACTCACAACGCCTTAAGATCTTTTGTTTCAAACATTATGATTCAATATGATAAATTCAATCACTTCAATTGACTTATACCTATGTTTTGCAGAGCTGATGATTTGAAACCTTTGATCTTAGACGACGTAAATAATAATAATCACAATCACGGCTTTTGTTCTATTCTAAAGGATATAGGATATGATTAATGTAATTTAATGTTTATAGTTCCGGATTTACGCATAGTTCTCAATAACCTAACATGACGATGTTCTTGGGTTACTCTCGGAGATAGCAATTGAAGTATCACTAATGTGCGAATGCTTAAAAAATTCAACAATATTATTTACTTAGTTAAAAGACTGGCAATATTTTTTTGTAAAGCTGGCTACAGACGTGCATTTAACTGTACAGTTTCAATTGCGCAGTTAAAACTGACGTACACGCGTCAATTTGTAGTACACAGTCGAACTGTAAAGTCCTCAGTTTTGCCTACACAGTTTTAACTGCGGAGTCGAATTATAGTTAAAACCGAGTATCTGTAGCCGGCTTAAGGATCGGGACAAATTGAAGTAGTAATACAACGGCGCCGTGGCTTAGTTGGTTAAAGCGCCTGTCTAGTAAACAGGAGATCACGAGTTCGAATCTCGTCGGGGCCTGAGAATTATAATTTTTTGTTCCATAACTACAATAATATTTGTTCTTAATTGATTCGATATTCATAGTATGGAGTAGCAATCATTTCAGTTATCAGGAAATATTTACAGTCAAACCTGGATAAGCGATAAATCTCTATAAGACAGAGTCATTCTCTTGTCCCGACGAGCTACCTCCGTAAGCGAGAAACTCGGATTAGAGAGAAACCTCTATAAGTGAGACAAATATCGCGGTCCAATCGGTATTTACTTAGATGCAAATTAACTATAGTAAAATATTATATTTTTTTGTCGTTATTTAAAAGATTCACTTTACAAGTAGATATACAATCATATAACATTCAAAGACTTCACATCGAGACAAAACAGCGACTACTATTGTATGTTAATATTGTCGATGATAGTCACATCATAACTTGGCAAGAAAAATATAACTGCTACCAAATGCTTTTTGTGATCATGACTAGTCTTTGTTGTGAATTGTCGAGGTCGACAGCTTGCCTTCGTGAGATAAACTACATTGATAGTGGTTACTGTTGATAATTACGAATTATACATAATATCGTTTTATAATAAACTACAATCATTTATAACTCTACGTCTCCAAGATAATGAGACTCAAGCTATATTTTTATTACTATACTGAACGGAACACAACTTATCTGAGCCCTCACTCATATAACTGTATATTAGAAAATCATCCCCTTTCCAACCTTCTGTCCAGTGATCATCACTTTAACTTTAAATCTGTTTTTTCTTTCCTGTTTTCTGTCTGTTTTTTTCCTCATACGTCAACTATAAGCAAGGTAATAATGTAATAAATTAACTATTAAATTACTAATAAATGGTATAATTACGAGTTATTACAAAAACTTCCGTAACATGTTAAAAAACGGGATAATATTATACAATCAAGTTACGTTATCTTCGTCGAATTTACAATAGAATTAACGTTAAATTTAGCGTAAACATTGCGGCAATGTTTCTACTATTCCAATTGAAAACAATATAACGAGTGTAATTTCATTGTTGCGCGAAATGTTGACAAATTTACGTACTTATGCAGATATAGTAGCTTAGTTACTATTTATACTACTACATTAGTAACTAACGACTCTGCCTCCCACGGGTGCAATGCTGATATTAAATACACTACATATATGCGGAAAATGAAAATGCTTAAAATTAACAGTATTTCTTCACTATTTAATAGATGTTATTATACATACAAACCTTCCTGTTCAATCACTCTATCTATTAAAACGGCATCAAAACCCGTTGCGTTGTTTTACAAATTTAAGCATATATAGGGACAGAGAAAGTGACTTTGTTTTATACTATGTAGTGATAAGCCTCCTCCATGAAGATAAAGATAGCTTTTATCTCTTTTTATAAATGTTCCTAAGATATTTCTATCGAACCCAGATAATTGAATAGAGCACCGAAAATGATGATCTATCTATCTAAAAAATCATATTAAAACATAATAAAGGAACATAAGATTAAACAACATTGACATTTACGTACTCAGACTATTAACATAAATACAGGGTTGAATTTAAAGTTGAAATCCGGAAATAATTAACAATTTACCGTACAAATTACATAAATGATATTGACCTTTATAATTAAGTCAACATATCTGACCCCGTAAGTAAACAGTTCACATCCTGAACTTATTTTCTCATGACATTTCAATCTCTTCCTGGTTTACGTTATTTTCAATTGTATTTTAATTTTGAAGCGTATTTAATCTTGTTGGGGACAGACTATCTTCTTATAATATACTTATTATAATTTGTTTACAATAGGGAAGCTCTAAGCGTCAGGATGCCAACTTCACAGAGGGTGAATCGACACGATAAAAATATACAAAAAGTAATCAAAGCTCAGGCCCCGACGAGATTCGAACTCGTGATCTCCTGTTTACTAGACAGGCGCTTTAACCAACTAAGCCACGGCGCCGATGCACAATACGGCGAAATATACGATTAATGATTAAATTAAAAATGTAATTTTCTTTGGTTTAGTAAGTGGTGGTAGTAATTGATTATTTTCTATGACCGTACCGTCTGATCATAAATGAAAACAATTAAAGAAAGAGTGAAGAGAAATCCGTCTAGACTTTTTTCAAACAATCAATAAAACCGGTCGGCAGATAGCATGATGGAAAGTGGTCACACCGTAGACTCAGAGAATTTTAAAATTGTTATTGACACGTTACGCCCAGCGCCGGACCCTGGGGACCGGGACTAGAATTTTCGTTTTGCTGGTGCGCGACAAAAAAGAATTCCTTATCTTATTCGTACTAAAGTAATCTCTCGTAAGTAATCTCCTGTATGCGATAGCATACAACATTGTATTGCTGGCCGGCTGCTGCCTGAACGGAAAGGACAGCGAATGTGTTAAACGCTTTTTGGAATTATAGGAAAGGGATTCTTGGACTAGTCACAGGGGCCATATATTCTCTATATTTGATATTTTACTTGTGTCACTATATCCTTCAATATTACGAATACGTAATCTTTTATCCAATCTTAACCAAAAATGTCTATAAATGTTTTGAGTCACTACGAAATTGCACAAACTAAGTGAAGATCGAACTTGGTATTGACTGATGACAAGAATGTAGGAAGTAACATTGACTCATATAAACATATGTAAGGCCGTTGCCGATGTGTATTCATTGTCAAGATATTTATTTTGAAGCTGCGAGATGTGAATTACCAATAATATAAGCTTGAACGACGTCTGTATGTTTATGAGAGTGTAATAAATTTTAATACATTATTGGTTTTCAATTTGATCGTAAAATAATAATACCAATACATTGAACAAAAAACGAAATATAAGTAATTTAAATAACCGACTGGTATAGAACTATATTTCGGAACTAAAGAATAAAATATTTGATGAAAGTCTGAGCATAAAAGGGATCCAAGAAAAGCCTGAAGCTATGGCCATATTAGCCAAAATACTCGACAAACAAGCATGCAATAAATTGTGCAACAAGGGATATAGAATCTCTCTTCTCTGGGTCATATGACTCAAGAAATCCTCATTTAAAGGGTTATGTCCTAATTTACTTTAATCCCTGCAAGCTTATACCATATTGGATAAAAATAAGACACATCCGGCGTACGATTAAGTTATACAGCGTTGCGAAAACTAGGTTACTGTTACAAAACTTAATACCTTAACTCAAATCTCAGATGAAAACCTTTACTTATTTTGTATTAACTTCTTTATACTTTGCTTAAATTATGTAAGTTACAGCAGAATTTTCAAACGCCACTCTATATGTAAGAGCATGTTAAGTCCATGCTTAACTCCAAATACGGCGATCTCGTATTATTTAGAGGCCACTTATATTTTAAGCGATGTTTACGTAACAAATTATTTGAATGGCATTTGAACGTACGGCCGATAGACATACATTTTAAAAAGAAGCCATGAGAATAATACCTTTACGATTACTAGTCCACGTCATATGTCGTCAAAGTGTATTTATTACCCCAGTTGATATGTTAATGCACATATCTACAGCTGGTTTGAATGACATGAATTGTCGAAGTCTCTACAATATGTGAAATGATCGACTAGATGTTTGGAGAGTTGTTTCCGCGCTGTTTGCAGACTTAATGGCGGTCGCGCACGAGATGGTGCTCAGTTTCACGCTTACCACTAACAACATAGTTTCAACGATATGGTTATTGTGAACATACTAGCACATGTGACTATAAGTTATATGATGCAATTTTTTTAGGTTGATGATGATGGCAGATCGAAGTCCTTTCTACCGTTCTGGAGATGCCTTCTAACTATCATACATCTATCTACCCGTCTATACTTTTTCATTTACACTAATGCTTCATTAGACCGATATCACGTAAAAAACGGCAAAGCAAAATCTCCGTTTATTCCGCGAACTCGGTCTAATGAGGCCGTAGGATTATTATAAGATTAAACAAGTTTAAATTAATTAAAATAGTTGATATCGACGTTATAAATCTTTACACATATTTTTGTAGCGGGGACTTCTGCTTATGTTTGATATCTAGTTTTTAAAACGGCAAGAAATCTAAAAATCAAAAGGTTACTTATGACGTGAGATACAAACAAGTAATCTTTCGTTTCTTAGAAAACGTTATTACGTAACGTGTTCGCAAGTTCGCATGTCTGTAATGGACATAATAGCTCGTAGTTAATATAAAGAACTTTATAATTATCATCATAAATGTCTCAGTCAAAGTATAATTACTAGCCACAGTGTGTAAGGTGTCGGAATTATATTACGATAATAAACGACAGGGCGAGACCTTCGATTGACAAAAATGCATATCTGGGACTAGGTTGCACGCTATTTATGCAAGTCACGATAATCTGATAAATGACTTATTAATCTATACGAGAAATATACGAAAGAGAAAAAGTAACATTGGATGTTAATATTTTAGTTATTAGAACTGAACTTAAGGTTTAAGATACATTAAGTTAAGTACAAAATTGTACAAAGAAGAATTTTGCATGGCAATTATCTATACTAATATTATAAAGAGAGAAAATTTGTATTTTTAAGTTTTTGTATTTTTGTTTGTATTGAAATAACTCAAGAACTACCGGATCGATTTCAAAAATTCTTACACCATTATTCATTTCCACGCGGACGAAGTCGCGCACAACAGCTAGTAATTTATGATAATATATTAGAATTGAAAATTTCATAAACTTTAATATACCAATTTAAGACATCTATAATTTAGAAATAACGAATAAATTATATCGAAATAAAAGCATCATTAAGACATCAATACAAATATGACCTAGGCGAGAGCATTGTCGGTGTTTCCCATCCCAATGTGGGGCAATTGACCTCCAATTTTCAGTTTCGTAAGACCAAGTGTCTTTAACTCCGGACTCTAACCGGATGGAGGTCAGTCGCGCAACTACGACCTCAACTCGAACGTGCATCACTTTGCACGCAAGTCACGAGACGATACGTGGTAGGGCCGACGGTGATAGAAAGCAACGGCCATCACTAATTTTATATGTTTTAAGTTAATAGCTGCATAGATACAATATATGGATCTACTCGTATAAAAGTAGCAAAATGATTTTTTATCACTTTATGAATGGTATTTTATCAATGGTGGTCGACTTCATAATCTGTATGCACTTTTCCTCCACATTAACAATAACAGTGCTAAATTTTACGTTCATCCGTTTTAGTCATCATCATCATCATCATCTGAGGCACTACAGCCGCGAGTGGGCCTGGGCCTGGTCCAGTAAATTTCCCCACGTCCTGCCTACTCAAGGCTTTTTGCTTCCATCATCATCCGTTTTAGATTTTTTTTTAAAAGAGGTGCAACAATACAATAACCCGATGGCTTCATTAGACCGAGTTGTCGGAAAAAAACGGAGATTTTGCTTCGGCGTACGGCCGTTTTCTCCATGACATTGGCCTAATTCAGCCGTAGGGTGATAGATAAGTAAAAAGTAAAATTATATATTTTTTTATAACATATGTAACTCTGTATGGAGCTTGATCTACCAGAGTAAACTGTCAAATCCCAAATATTACTCATTTTAATTCATCAAGGACATACTAAATGCATAATCAAGTTTTGTTTACGAGGTTTATAAGAACAACTTTCCTTTTCATATATTCTACACGTAATCGACATCGATTATATCACAAATGTTTATATTTAAACATCACACGTGTGTTCTGTATTTCATTGCTCTGTGGATTTATATTTTGTACCAGATTGTGAGAACGGCCGTTTAAAATGTCATTAGATACAGAAAACAACTGTGAAAGTGAAACTTTTCTTTTGATGGTTGATCAACTAGAGTTGCTTTAGTGTAATGAGGCAGTAAAGCATATTTTGAGTAGTTTGTTTTTTTTTAATTTAATACTACCGAAAATATTACAAGCCCGCATTCACACGGGCGATATTCTAAGGCTCTTGCTCTTTAGAACGGTTTTAAATAACTACGGGAATAAACATCGCGTATTAAAAGAGATGTCGTATGAAAAGATACATATAAATTTTAAGTAAAAACCGCTTGATAATCATTAAATTTCTCAAACATTTACACAATATTAATTTCCAAGATCCCATGAGTCATATGACGTCATAGAATCTTAGTCAGGTTTAACGTTGACTTAGTTAAAGTGTTACGTGCTGGTGCGGCAACGCGAGTAACGCAACGTCTTTCGTAACACCAGTAATGACTATCTTAATCTACTTCTATCCCCAAATACAGGAAACCTGTATCTGTCTTCGGATAACACAGTTTTAAGAATGTTTAATCAACTAAGCCAAACTAAGTAAAACCAATAAGGATAAATTATCTTTGATGTCAACTAATTTACAAAACATTCGCACTATGGATACGAGTACTAAATTCTGTACATAACAAACATATTTTTCATACCAACTGCTGATAGCTATTCAGACCTATTATTTGTGACTGGCATTGGGGGGTTATCTAAAGTGCATGTGCAACAAAGCGATTCGATAGCGAACAAAAATGTATGGAACTGGCAACGACGTTGATGTCTCACACGCGACAAGCACATGACTTATCGAATGTCATTGTCAGTTTCTTAGATTTTTGATGTCGGCTAAAGAATTGCCTTGTTGCGCATAACTTTAGGTAACTCTCCTGGACGGATCTGGGTCTCGATATTAACACTAGATAAATTCATTGCAAATCTGCATGCAGAAAATCAATTCTTGTAACTAACTTAGATATTTACGCTGCGATCGACTATGCATATAAAAAACTGGATAACCTTCTTACAAGTTTTCTATTTCAGGTTCAATGATAGACCTTGCACACGTACTAATAAAATGCATTGCACTTTGTACTTTAAAATTAATTAGACAGAAACTGTTCACATATTTCACGCGACGCAAAGTAGTGATAAAATATTAATGGTTCCGGAAAATGTTAATTTTCTTATCTAAAAAACATGTAATATTTTGATTCCGCGAGTAACATGCCCAAGGATAGAAATCTCATAACTACGTGGGTTGTTTTGCCAACCAACAATAATAGGTTATCTTACGAAAAAGCTTTCATAATGTTTCGGAAAACTGCAACTGCAACCCTACTCTAAATGCGTTGCCAACCTTATAGCAAAAAGGTAGGTAAACAAGATATAAGAGTAGACTTTTAGATGGATCAACTCTGGATTTTTTAGAGTCTGTGTAAACAAGCTTTCTTCGAGTTAATTTGCTATTGTGTGCATCTTCATTATTCGGTGTTTAAATTACTTTAACTGCCTGTCTACTTAATAAGAGGTGGAATCATGATTAAACGTTAATTTATGTATTTAAAACAAATATAAGAGTTCCATGACTCTTCTATTCGTAGGTTTGTAAACAAATCTTTTGCTGTTATTCTTATCCTTACATGTTCTAAGATCTATTTTATAACAATTTTCTGAAATACATTCGCAATTCATAAGCAAGACAATCACAATTTCGTAAGTCGCAACATTATGTTATAAATTATACCAGACAATATTCATATGATGCTCGGAAATCGTCAGTTTGTGTTTTAGTCAAATTTAGGAAGGTTCCTTGCAGTACTTGACCGATTCCTTTAAATCAGGTCGACTATGCAATATAATAAAGATGGAATTACAGGCGGCGCCAGTTATTTTTTAATTTTTCAAAATCGCTGGGAAAACGTTCATTAAACTTGCTTAAGAAATTATAATGTGACTCACCTTCAATGAAATTCCTGGTAAATATTTTTAAATAGTATATTTTTATATTACTCAAAAAACACAACTACTATTTTTTTAAATACATTTATCAAACAATTCACACTTTAAAATTTCGCACGACATTTACCGAAGCATTCTGACGGCTGCCAAAATGTTGGCGCCACTTTTCATTATTTTTCGTTTTCAACGGACAACGCAGTTTATAATATCGCTGAGCAGGCGCTATACTTAATTAACTTACTTTAGTTAAAATCACACTCATAACACGGAAAAACTTTAGAAGAGATAACCCAAATCAATTGATCACAGTCTCTTCACTAGATCACTAGATCACAAGTGTTGTAAACTTGTAAACTGTTTGCGTAGCTTTTACAGCAGATTGTTTTAGATATGCATTTACTTGTAAATTCAATCAATCATACACTAATCATGAGCCAAATATTCTACCTTCATATTTTTTTTAGTAAACATAGAAATAAAATAAAAC
This sequence comes from Papilio dardanus tibullus, assembly GCA_013186455.1. Lineage (NCBI taxonomy): Eukaryota > Metazoa > Arthropoda > Insecta > Lepidoptera > Papilionidae > Papilio > Papilio dardanus. The sequence continues at coordinate 130,447 of QDHC01006461.1, read as the reverse complement.
GACGCCATCTATCAGTCTAAAAAAGAAATCCAATGAAATTGTTATATCACCTTTACTAGGTACAAAAACCCGTCAATAGATGGCACTTTCAACCAAAATTGGTTATCAGTCCTACTTGTCACCTTTGACAGTGACAGAAATGTGAATTATCAACAGTTATCACCAAAATATAAAAGATATTAAAATCTTGTTATTTTCGAATTAAACTAACAAAAAAGTGTATCTTAATGGCTAAACTCCTGCCAAAGCAGAAGAAAACAAAAAATATAAGTCGTGAAGAACTGCTTAATTTAGATAAAAATGTTAGGTCGTTCTTAAGTAACCTAACCTATAACAAATCTTGTTCTAATATAATTAATTACCTTTTTTAGGACTTAGTTGATAAGATAATACAACTAGAAGCACATAATTCTCAATTGAAACATATTATAAGTAAAAGAGACAATGGAGCTGAGCCATATTCTAGAACAGAACTCAATAAACAATTTGATTTTAAGAAGTAAGATAATAATTGTTTCATTATTAATACATAAACGTTGTTTAGTATCTCCACTATTGTATAAATAATTCATAATTAATTTTTGATATATTTTAACGATATAAATTGACTTCATAACTTGATCTTGTTTATGGCTCCCCCTTTGCGAATTGGGCCAATGTTGAGTAACTTATATGGTAAATTTCCAGATGTCACTTCAGGAAGGTGCTTTTACGAATAATGTACTTTGGTTGGAACTACCAAGGGCTAGCAGTGCAGGAGAACACAATAGAAACAATTGAACATCACTTATTTCATGCCCTCACCAAGTCATGTTTGATAGAAAGTAGGGAAACATCACAGTATCATAGATGTGGTAGAACTGATAAAGGTGTCAGTGCCTTCGGACAGGTATATCTACAGCTAGTTTTTAATTATTATAATGCAAAATAAACCAAATAATTAAAACAAAAGCTGTCTATACCCCACCTGACATGTAAACATTTTAAACATACTTATAAATTAATTCTATCTTGCCAATAAATAATTTAAAAAGATAACTACGTTTTCAGGTCATATCAATTTCTCTCAGAAGCAAACATACTCCAGAACAACAGAATATTCCAAAATCCATAAGTACCGAGTTGCCTTACTGTAAAATCTTGAACCGTCTTTTGCCCAAGGACATTCGCGCAGTAGCATGGATGCCAATACCTGATGAAAGACCTGATTATAGTGCCAGGTAACATTGCTAAAGGCTCACTTTAATGTCCTTTCCCTTCTCTATAGTAAAGAATGGGAAAAGGAGTTTGATTAACAGGGGAGAGGATACAGGAAAAATATTCATTTTTCTCTATACCCTCTTTTTGATCTATTTAAAATAAGCATTGCCATCTACAGCTCTTTTCAAAGTGCAACTATTGCAAGATGTCTGTAAGCAGAAATTACTTTTTTTAGCTATTCAAGATAGCTTTTACTACTATTATACATAGGTCCGGTTCCTATCCATATTACTAAAGCCGGGTACAGATGCTCAGTATTATCTGCACAGTTTTAACTGTACAGTTCGACTGCGCAGTTAAAACTGACGCGTTTAGGCAAGACTGAGAATGATACAGGTTGACTACAGTTTTAACTGCACAGTTAAAACTGTACTCTTCAAAAAACTGAATGTCTATAGCCGTCATTATAGGAATATTTTTTTTATGTCATTACATAGGTTTGATTGCAAAAAGCGACAATATAAATATTACTTCCCGCGATCTGACCTTGCTTTAGACAAGATGAGAGAAGCCTGTAGTCATATTGTTGGTTCCAAGGATTTCCGCAATCTATGCAAAATGGATGTAGGAAATGGTGTTACTGAATTCTATAGAGAAATATTTAGTGCTGATATTATTCCAATAGACAGTAATGACATAGATCAATGTAAGTATAGAGTGGATATTAAATATTATTTTTTTCTACTTTTTTAAAACTCTGAAGGTTAATATTTTTCAAACATCTCATAAATGCTAAAGTTATAATGGATAGATGTTTGTTTGAAGGTATTTCTAAAACGGTTTAATGGATCTTGGTGATATTTTGTATAGATGTAGAACACTCTAGAAGAACACAGGATACTACGCTTTATTTTAGTCCGCGCAGACGTAATCGTAGCGAACTAAAGAACTAGCTATTGGTGGTTTCACCCTCAACATATTTTAACGTATTTACGTCATTTGACTCGAATTTTTTTCTTAAGTGTCATGAAGCACATACTATTTTTTTTTGGTTTTTCAATTTATTGGTTTTTTAATTTTTTTTCTACTTTTTTTTCTTGGGACATAAATATTTTTTTTTAATTCCAGCTACATCTATGTACTGTCTACAAATAGAAGGAAATGCTTTCCTCTGGCATCAGATTAGATGTATTATGGGCTTGTTACTGCTTATTGGGGAAGGGAAAGAAGAACCAGATGTGATAAAGAAATTGTTGGATGTTGAAAATAATCCAAGGTAAAATTCTTTCGTAATTTTTTCGTGATGCAACCTGCACATATCGGCGAAGAAATTCAAAGAAATGTGTATTCACGCAACAAAAGCGCTAGTCGTGGAGTGAAGGAAAATGGAGCCCATCATGGGTCAAAACATTTTAACATTTTTTTTTAAATTTTAAATTTCATATTGTCATTGAAACAAATACATTTATTTATTTGTATTAATAAGAAACTAAAACGGGCATACGTTGAAATTATATTACATATCTATCATATGAATAGCTTACAACACAGACAACATTTTAAAAAATAGATTTTTTTTACATAGTTTTTTTTTTAATTCTAGATTTTTGTTTCACTAGAAAGGGAGCCAATAGGTACCAATTATTTTTGTATAATCTGACCAATGGTTAAAAGAGTTTTATTCATATAGAATGTATTTCTGTGAACGTTTTAGAAAACCTCAATACAATATGGCGTTGGATCTTCCGTTAAATCTATTTCACTGTTCATATGATTTAGAGGACACCAATCAATGGATTTACGACGTTGATGAATTAAAATCTGTCATAACAATTTTACAAAGCGAATGGACTGTACATAGTATAAAGTAAGTATAATACCTCGGCTTCATTAGACCGAGCTCGCGATGAATGAGGAGATTCTGCTTTGGCCTAAGTCCGTTTTTATCGCGAACTCGGTCTAATGAAGCCTGGCATAAGTAGTTGTTATTTATTCGCTTTACTGAGAGTTGATGTAGCTATAAGATATATTAACTAAAAAAAAACACCATAGATTCTATGATTTCTAGTATCGGGTGGTCTATGGCATAGATTAACAGCACATTTTGCGGTACAACTCATTTTGTTTTTTTTTCAATAATAATACTTTTTCATATAACTATAAAATATTTCCGTACTTTACTTCCTTATTTATTAACAAAATAATTTGAATAAATGAAATATCGTAATGGCCGCTTTGTATGAAAAGTGACTGTTTTTTTTTGGTTTACTTCATATAGTTGTATAATGCTTCGGCTTCATTAGACCAAGTTCGCGTTAAAAACGGTGATTTAGCTCTGGTTTAAGTCCGTTTTTATTGCGAACTCGGTGTAATGAAGCCTTGGCATAATAGAATAAAAATATGTATTATTTTCAGATCAACTATGATTCGTGATACTCTCAGGCAATTAGAGTTAGAATATAATAGACTTGGTAAGAAGGTGGAAAATTGTCAGGAAAATATAATGCCAGCATATACTGACTGTTTACTGCAAGGTGTTAAACCAAAGGTTTACATACCTTTGTTGAAAAGAGAAACATGTTGTAAGTTTTATACTTTATTTAATTACTAGCTGTTGTTCGCGACTTCGTCCGCGAGTTTAATATAGTCTATGTTACTCGGAGATAATGTAGCTTTCTAACAGTGAAAGAATTTTTGAAATCGACTCAGTAGTTCTTGAGTTATTTCAATACATACAAAAATACAAGTTTTTTTTTCCTCTCCCGACAGTTTGGATGGTTTGATGTTTGTTTAAAGGTATCCCTAGAACCGCTCATCAGATCTCGATGTAAAAAGACCCATGATGGGCTTCATTTTCCGCAACTCCACGACCAGCGCGTATTTTGCGTGAATACACATATCTTTGAATTTCTTCGCCGATATGTGCAGGTTGCATCACGATGTTTTCCTTCACCTTAGAGCGTCGGTAAATATGCACATATGAGAATCGAAAATCGAAAAACACATTGGTACATGCCGGGATTCGAACTCGGGACCTGCAGTTTACAAGTCAAGACCTAAAACCCCTGAGCCACCGACGCTCATCGATCTGCAGATCTCGATGCAATGCACAGATTAAAAACAGTAGTCGAAGAATACATATGCTACTAATTAGTATTTTAATTTCTCACGGACTGAGTCGCTGGCGTTAGCTAGTTCTTGAATAGATTGTTCTAATGTTATAGCAAAAGCATAATAATAATTACAAAGTTGCAATAGATAATAATAGCTCTTTATTTATTTAAAATGGCTAAAAACTCACGCATAATGTTCTGTGTCCGTGAAGTAATGTATAATTGACGGTACACGTAAAAGTACGGTAAAAGTACACGTGAATGATTACCCGTTTTAAATAAATAAGGAATAATAATGTCTGACGAAAAATTTAGCAATTTAATATTAGTTATTGTAATAAAAAGAATATTTTTTTGCAGCAAGCTTAGAAGAAAAAATTGAATATTACAAAAAGAAAAGAAAACTTAACTGTGAATAAAGTCTAAATAAAGTGATCAAAATAAAATGTACAATAATAAATGTTTATAAATAAGCATTAAATATATATTTTTTCGCCTTTATACCAGGAAATTACTGTTTTTTTTTACTCGGCCGAAATGACGAGAACTGCTAATTTATGATTGTTCTACGCATTGTGTTTATTTCCTGATTGTTCATATTCTAAGTTAACTCAGAAGCGGCTTAACCTTTTGGCAGAAGGATTCAGAGGAATAAAATAACTTGCGGTTATATTTTTGGCATGTTTTTATCTATAACTCACATAGAAAGCAAATTTTTTGTTGGTTGTAAATATATCGCCTCTGCCTTAAAAAGGGTTAACGAGTCTCGATGAAATTTAGTATAGATGTGGAACAGTCTGGAGAACGTAGGCTCCTTACTATGTCTATTTTAGTTCTGTGCTCCGCGGACGTCAGCTAATTTAATTATATGCTAATTATATGTTAATGGTGAATCAGTGAGGCTAGTACGAATATTTGCTAAAAGCGCCTTTATATCGTCATCGTATGAGATTTGGACACAGTACATTGTAAACCTACTACCGAAGGTTACAACTATAATAACTTTTTTCTTTTTAATAAATAGCCGCGGTGTGGTATCAAGGTTTATAGTCCAACAAATGAAAAATAATCAAAAATCAAAACTTTAATACAAAAAAAAGTTTTATTTTCTTTTGTAGATTTTAAAATAACGAACTTTATTCTCATAACATGCAAGTTTCATTAAAATTTAGGAATGTGTCCGGAACAAATGTACAAAAACAGTAATCATAAGAATGGGTACATTTTATTGTATTTTCATGAAGTAAACAACGTTTACTTTTTTTTAATTAAAACTACGGACTTGTCAATTTACATAATTTTGTAATAATAATTTATATAATATTGTGACTTGTATCTTTGTAGGCTGTAATATAAATGTGTCTGTCAGATTAAAAGATCCTAAAGGGTGTGAGATAAAGGAAATATATGCAGAACTGCTACCGTCATATAATGCATTGGTTCCGCCAAATCAAATTCACTACTGGTTTAGAGTATTTATTTGAAAGTTAAGCTAAGTAAAATGCACAATTGATTTGGTATATTTATTGGGTAAGCTAATGATAAGAAATTGACTCAGTATTAATATTTTTAATGCACAGATTTTAATGTTAGGGAAAATTACACTAAACATAAATTGTTCAAACACTTTTATGTAATCCGACATGGAGTCTACTTATAAAATTTACTCCTCCAAATACCAAGACAAACTGAGCGATTCTCTATGCACTCGCTATTACAAAGCTTTACAAAATTTAGTTAAGTATAGACGCCGCCATTTGACTATGGTGGCGCCTTGAGATTGTTATCGGATACAACTCTGCGTTTACAAAATAGGAACTTAATGTTACAAGGCTGTAGAATTACAAATATACAGTTGTTATAAAGTAACGCTAAGAAACAGTAGAAATAATTCTTTAACCAATTTTACAGAGTTATTATTAAAATGTCAACAAAATATCCCAGTTCACGGATTTTGCCACTTGATTAAACCAATGTTTTATTCCACTGAATAAAACATTGATAGCATGCAGATAATTCACTCGATATTAGAGTTACTCAACAACAATAATGGTGACCGGTTTTCACACTAGGACATACCCAACTTTATTCTTATTTCCTTTGAATTATTGTTCATTACACTAATTGAGACATTGTTAAAGTCAAAAGATGATTAATTACATGGCAAACGTTATAGCTTTCATGTAATTGGCGCTTTGAGACATAAAGAGATAGCTGCTGCCTGGAAGTAGTCAAAAGTGCTATTAACCTAAGTTTAGCAGAGCTTATTTCTCTAGCGAACATAATTATGTGATCAATAATAATAAACCATGAATAAGCGGTGCGGTTTCGCGCAGTATTGACTTCTAATTCTTATTCGTGAATAGTAATAGTCGCCCGGAAGAACCTACACTTTCGAATGTTTTACAGCAACATAGTTTTACTTAGAATTAATTTTTAATTAATGCCTAAATTGATTTTATGAATAAATTTGATACATACTTCATCAAAATTCGTATTAAAATATTTGACCTTGGCCGATGCGACATGCCCATTACTAGTTATCGAACCATTTACTTATACGAATAGGTACAAAGTAATTGTTATTTGTAGCATTGTCTTCAAGTTTATAAAAAATTACACACTTGCGCGTTAACTACCATTTGTTATAAAGTTTTGGCCGGTCTCGTTTGGCCTTTTGTTAAATAATACTTAATTTATGTGTTTAGTGTAATTCTAATGAATATTTCTTCAATTTTTAAGATTAATTTTTAATATATTCATTTAAAAGAGGATTTATAATAATGGATCCTGCGCAGGAGTTTGAAAATTCGGTAGTAGCTCGTCAGGATGTCCTAAGGAAGTTTATAGCGTTTGGTGATTCGAATATACAACAATTTTACGAGGGTAGTTCAGTTCTAGTGACTGGGGGTTCAGGGTTTATTGGAAAGTTGGTAATCGAAAAACTATTAAGGTAAGAGTTTTTAAAGCCTTTCTTCTTCTATTCAATTCAAGTCTAATATTTATTTTGTAACAGTTTTTAAACGACTTCTCTTTTTTTAAAAAAACTACTTATATTTACATTTTTATAATGTCTTTTTGTCTTTTATAAAAACCGCATATAAACGATTACTTACAATTGATCTATCCAAAAACATTTCCCAAAATACTGAAAAGACAGTAGATCTTTTTCAAACATAAAGTTTTAACCTTTTGGAGGCCACGGTCTGCTATTTGTGACAAACGAAGACGAGCCCTGTGAGCCGCAGTCTGCTATTTATGACCAAAAACATGCCCTCGAAAAACACGAAAAAAACGTAATAATCACTGCTTTTTGGTAGTTTTAATGATCAAACCTAAAAGTTAAAACTCCAAACTATATGTAAACTTATAAAAAAAAGGTAATTATAGCGTATTTTTAACTTAAAACAATTAATTAAAATAGTCAAAAATAAATGTTAAAAAGGAAGTGCCCACGGAGCCACGGTCTGCTATTTGTGACAAATTGTGACACTTTATGACAGCTAGTGATGCGAAACGTGATATATTGCATAAATCAAAAATTATTCTACTAGGTGTAAGATTTGAAAAATATATGTTGGCGTAATTAGAATTTATAATTCACATACTTACTTAAGGTTAATTAACATTTAATTACAATAATTTAATTAAAATAAAGACGTTTAAATTATCATCTGTAAATAGATTCGTAATATTTATACAGAGTGCCTCGCAGCGAATGGATGTTTTTGGACATCTTTAATTGTGAATATCTATGGGATGCAGCCATTTCGCCATTATGGCGAAATCAGTTCGTTCGTGCCCCGCAGCAAATGGATGTTTTTGGGGCTACTAATAGGATACCTCCCAAGGACTCAGAAAAAAAACAAACAAAAAAGAAATTCAAAACTCTTTTGTCACCTTGCTGTGCATATATGTGCACGATAATATCAAATTAATGAAATTCGATACTTTTTTGGTGTCATATTAATCCTCATAGATTACACTTATTATACATGTCTCAATTATTAAAAATTCTTCATTACATTATGGTAATGTTAATGTAATGAAGAATTTCGTTTGAAAACGGTTTTACAATTATTATGCGATTTCTGAAAATGTTTTTGAAAATAGAATGTCGATAAACAAAATTTACTTCAGGTTCATCTCTACGTATATTGCGTGCATTTGTAAAATGCTTGGTCCACGGAGCCAAGTCGTCACATATTTATGACAGTGGACGTCGTCATCACAGGGATAGTGTTGTTCCATAACTTATTGTGCGATCTATTTTATTGAATTTAAATTTTTGAATCTACTGCTTTTAAAGTCTAGATTATGACATTTATTGTGACTTTCGATGGTAGTAGGACTAAACATAAAAATAAAATTACATTTGAGAGAGTTTTTATTAGATAGTCGTTAAAATATATAAATATATTGCATGTTATCCACATGACTGCTCCAAGCACTATTGATATTTTAGTGATTTCTTACGAATTTGAGCCTTGGCTCACAGGGCACGATTTTGTCGTTTTGGCTTGGCATCCAATGGGTAATCGACTAATGGATTTGTAAGTTATGTTATATATTTCATTGACCGAGTCCAGATAATACAATGGATAGGGTACTATAGGTATAACAAAGAGGCAAATAAAAATACTTTACTATTAGATGAGACCTCTGATAAGAAAACATACAATATAGTACTTCCTTTTGAATTCGGTTTTTAATTTATTCTGTGCGTCTAACAATTTTCATAAACGTTAATTAGGTTTTTTTACATCTTTTAATAACTTAGTTCCATGTTTGCTTACGAGGAAAAAATATTCTTCTAACAAATATAAAATTATTACAATCTGTTTAAGGAACTAAAAATGTTTTTAGGGCGTGCTCGTTGAAAAATATTTACATGTTAATTCGTACTAAGAAAAATAAAACGGTGCAGCAGAGATTACAGGAAGTTTTCAAAGATCCAGTAAGACTTTTTTCTTTTTGAAATTTGTTTTGTAAATGACGACTAATCACTAAAACGCATTGTTTTAAGAAAGCCATTTAAACTTAAAGGATAGATGACAACGAAGGTTCAGGATGCAGATTGCATAGATATATGCAGATGGTGTAGAGAATGACAGAAGATATTTCATATCTAAGATTGAATGTAAAAAGGGAGTGACTATGAGACGTGATAAAAATATGAGAAAGTGTAGATAATTACATACCCCGTTGACCATCCGTAGCAAAGAAGTCACGAAGACAATCATAGAGTTTGACTGATAATAAGACTAAAGTATTTTAGTTCTTCACATATTGTTACAAAAATTTCAGGTTTTCGTATTGTTGCACAAAGAGAAACCGAACTTCCTTAGCAAGATCATTGCAATAGAAGCGGACATTACTAAGGAGAGACTTGGTATCAGTGATAATGATAGAAACACCATAGCTAACGAGGTATTTCAATTAGTAGTAGTCGTAGTATTAGGTTTGTCTTTTATCGTTATTGTTAAAATACAGAAAGATGTACATTTTCAGGTAGATACGATAATCCATATGGCGGCAAACATAAGATTCGACGCCAGTTTAAAAGACGCCTTGATAATTAATGCTAGAGGCACGAGAGAGATGTTACACTTGGGCAGATCTTGTAATAACCTTCGTTCATTCGTGTACGTTTCCACTGCCTATACACATGCGACGAATGATCGTATCGGATGTTTTGTTCCTGAAGAGTTTCAAAAGCTACCGATAACTCCGGAACTAATGATACAAATGGCAGAAACAATGTCCCATGAAAAACTCGAAAGGATAGCGACTTGGTAAGTTATTTGATGCTGTCGACAGTGGTAGAGTGCGGGAATGGGCGGCACATCCGGTGAAATAAAACGACCACGCAGAAGACAGGCGTGAAATGTCAACATTTCAACTCGTAAGTTTGATTTAGTTACATCTCGATGTTAATAAATTATACTTCAGTTTCACAGATGGGTGGCCTAATACGTATACATTTACCAAAGCAATGGCAGAAGAGATCGTACGTACAATGAGCTGTGACTTCCCTGTTTGCGTAGTTAGACCTGCAATCGGTAAACTATGTTTTTTTCAGCTTAAAGCTTAAGTATTAGTAGTTGTATATTATTCTTATGTTAAGTTTTCGATACTCTTATAATTCCTATTAGACTTTGGCACAGTACTTCAACCAATTCATAGTTGTCGCTCATTATAGTCTACGCTTAATTGCGGGGATTCAACAAGCAATAACCTCATGATATTGTAATGCTTTTTTTATCAGTTACACCTCCTATAACGGAGCCGGCACCGGGTTGGCTCGAAATGAGTAGCGTCTACGGACCTAGTGGAGTAAGTATACATTTTAACTTTTGTATAATAAACGGTTTTTTTACCATCTCCGAAATGCTTGTACGATAAGATTGACATCCTACTGTTTCTTTAAAAAAAACACACAAAGAAAACTATACATTTCAGTTTCTGATACATGTAGTTCGATTTCACCATTAAAAAGACATCAACAGGCTCAAATGAAACCACTTTTCCTTCCCACCTTTTTCTTTTAAGGAAATGATGGGAAGTAGACTCGGTAAAGGAGGGGAAGCATGGGGAGGGGAAACATTTTCTTTCTGTGCACCCCATCTTGTCGATTAAAGATTGGGCACAGATCTGCAATTTTTACTATTGCACGCCCGAAGGGGTAACTGTAAACTAGTCTGCAATAAATGAATAAATAAATAAATAAATGTAGGTAATGTAGGTATTCGGCGGTTACTTTTATACTGAAAAGCTAAAAGTTTCCTTTGTCATATATTTCAGTTGATATTAGGTCTAGGGATGGGACTATTTAATGTGCTGTTCGCCAAGTTAGCGAACATGATGTGTTTGGTTCCCGCTCACATCGTAACAAACGCTATCATAGCCGCCGCCTGGGAGACGGGGCGCACGGATAACATGGATTCACATAAGAATACAATAATCTACACAGTCAGCAATAAAAGGAATCCTATAACATGGGGTAACTAGTTATTAAACACTTCTTATTAATCTTATTAACTATGATATTATGACTAGCTGTGCGTCGGTAGCTCAGGGGTTTAACCTCATGACTTGTAATCTACAGGTCCCGAGTTCGAATCCCGCCGTCTACCAATGTGTTGTTCCATTTTAGAATTTCATATGTACATATTTACCCGACGCTCTTACGGTGAAGGAAAACATCGTGATGCAACCTGCACATATCGGCGAAGAAACTCAAAGACATGTGTGAAGTCAACCAACCCGCATTGGGCCAGCGTGGTTGGCTTAGTCACACCCCTTAGGGTAGGCTCGGAGCCCCTCGGTGGGGACGTATAGCGAGCTAGTGATGATGATGATAATGATGATGTCTTGCTGGCGTTCGCGACTTCCTCCACGTGGAGTTAAAAAAATGTAGCCTATGTTTCTCGGGGTAATGTAGCTTTCTAACAGTGAAACAATTTTTGATATCGGCTCAGTAGTTCTTGAGGTATTTCTATACATACAAAAATATAAAAATACAAAGTTTTCCTCTTTATAATTAGTATAGATAAAATCGACATTTTGTTTTTTACCACGTAATTCCACAACGGCTAAACGAATCTGAATAAATAGAAGTTTTAAATAGAAGATTTTTCAGATCGTAATAATTCTATTTTTCAGGTGGAATGGGTGATATCATGAGAAAACACAGAAACGAATTGGCAACACCACGCGCGCTGTGGTACCCTGGTACATTGGAGACCAATTCCCCTTTCTTATTCTGGATATTGTCCTGGCTATTTCACTTTATCCCTGCATATATTGTTGATGGCATTTGTTTCTTGATTGGAAAGAAAAGAAGGTGAATTTTAACTACTCCGGTAGTTTTTGAGTTTATTTATAGCTAAGGTAAACGCACCTAATAACGACCTACAAAAATCCGCAACTATTTCCGCCATATTATTAAAATTGCCGTTTTTAAAGATTTTGGATCGAATTAGACAGTGGTTTCTTTAGAGAAAGTGCAGGCAAAGTTATATTAAAAATATTTATCACGCTATTCTATTCATTAACCTAGTATTTTACAAGAAGTGGAAACATTAGTCGACGGCGGCCGCAATCAACACATTTTTCATACTAACTCTAGACCACATGGTTAAGGATGGCCATTTTTTGTACTTCAATTATTATTTTATTAAAAGTTATTATGAACAATACGCAGCCACCCCCGCTGCAAAATAATTTTATGTTATAATAAAACATTCCAATATTTTTGTATATACTTTTTTATGTGGGTCGTTTATAGAATAACCAATTTTCCTTACTTGAACTCAATACCGTTCCATAGATTTGTTTACATTTTATTGTAGCAGTAAAATTTTAAAAATATTTACAAAATAAATTATCAAATTTGGACTTCCTAGATAACTCAGACACAGGAGTTTGTCAAAACACAGCCCAAAAATCGTGAGAAAAAATATCGACCATAAAACCGCCAAGGGCATGAAGCGACATTATGGTGGTCCTTGTCTTCAGGAATGGCCATATTGCCCTTCTAAAGAGTTATAGGCGCTGCTGGCTTCTTAATTAAAAATTAGTAACAAAAAGCTTTGAGAATTTTTTTCCAGGTCTGGCCTGACCCACCTGACTGGTTGACCTGACTGGTTCAATGTCCAGGTCTAAAAACTTTCAGTGTGGCACTAACATATAATATAAAGAAAAAGCATCTTGATGTTAACGTACTGTTCATTGATTTATAGAACTAAAACTCAACTATTTTTTAAGAGGAATTGCTATATAAATATAGTGGTCGGTAATTAGTACCACAAAATCGTTATTAGGAACAAGCCCCATCTTATGGGTCGGCAATAGAAACTTGGGCATTTGTTGGATTTTTATTTTCTTTTAAATTTTTCTAGTCGCTATAGCTGATAACATTGAGAAGCTATAAAAAATACGAAAGTGAGTCTAGTATTTGAGTACGTACCTAATTTTTTCGTATCAATCTGTACATAGCTTAAACTGGCGGTAATAGGTGCGTTTACCTTTGTATACAAATGCGAATGTTTGACTATTTGGATGGATGTATGTTTGAAGATATCTAAGGAATTAATATCGATGAAATTTAGCACAGATCCTCTGAAAGAACGCAGGCTACTTACTATGTTGTTTTTAATTTACACGCTGAAGCCTTCTTTTGTCGTCGCTAGCGGTTATGTTACCTATTTTATTATATTTTAGTTGGCGATTGACTCTATTAGGGTAAGGCTTCATTAGACCGAATCCGCGATAAAAACGGAGATTTTGCGTCTGCTTTTTTGCGTATAATAAAGCCATAGAGATACGGTATAATAATTATTTTATTTTTAGATTCGTGAAATTGTATAGCAAAATGTACAAGCTACAAATTGTATTGAGTTATTTCTCGAGACACGATTGGATCTTTGACGACACGAACTTGAGGAAATTATACGAAAGCATGTCAGAAACTGATCAGACTATATTTAACTGCGATATAATGACTTTTAATTGGACAGAGGCTATAAAAGTATGGTGGATTGGTATACGAAAATATATAATCAAAGATGGTCTTACAGGAACTAGAAAAGGAAGTAAGAAACAAAATGTACTTTTAGTAATTAATCACATTACTGTAATTTTGTATGCATTTTTATTATTAACTATTTTGTGGTATGCATTCCTTGCTTTAAATTGTATTGTCTCACCTTTTATAAAGAACTTTAAACTTTAAGTTCCAAGCCGACCAGGTAAATAGAAAACATGTCACGGTGGCGCCAATTGCTTTCTGTATTAAATTAAGTATAAGTACTAGTGTTGGGATAAAAACTCCAAATGGATAAATACTCATAATTTCTATCTTTTCGTCGTGATTTTTACCAAAAACGTGGATAAAAACTATCTGTCATTTCATAAATGTAATTTAACATAAACATGGTTTTTTGATTAATTGCTTTGTTAATTAATTTAATGATGAAAACAACTTTTGAATGCAAAATTATTAGGTACTTCCGCGTATGTATAGGTCTACCAGGATCTGATGGCAAAAAGGGAAAAAAATTGACCCTAGCAATACTGAGGAAATTGGAGTAAAACGTTTCGATACTTTGTTTTCCTAAGCATACGGGTTTTTATCCGTTTTGGATAAAAACTCGAGTTGTCAGCCCATCAATAATAAGTAAACAAATTAGTTTTTTTATTTTCCGCAATACGGTGATGTGTTTATATTACTGGCCAAGCTATTCTTAGGTTTATTGTTCAAATCTCACGGCTTTTTATGAGTTCTAGTAAAATATTAAAATTTGTAATTATTTAAGTGTTTGTGATATACTTGGAATAGGTTATATTTAAAAGAGAGTGTCTATGATGCAATAAATATTCGATGCTTTCCTAATAAAGGTAATTGATAAATATGTATTGGATATAATATTTTTTTATTTATCCTATTGTGTTTTATTACTACATAAATATATACCCAAAATATATATTGTTTTTTTAACTGCAAGATTTCTGAATTTTTTCCACCTCAAAGCCTCGTCTATATTTCGAATAGTTCTTATTTTACTTAAATTAAAGATGTTTGAAGATTACATCAAAAGAAGAATAAATAATTATCCAAAATAAATCATACATATTTGGACCAGTAATCTTGTTTATTTATAATAACAAAGCCATGATTTAAAGTAAATATCTGCTTCCCAGCAAAAGATGGCGTTACTATAGCAACTGTCCATTTAAGATTTGTCAGCTGATCGAAATAAACAAAGGATTAATCTCTTTTTGTTTTTTTTAATTATCGATACCTTGTAATTCGAAAGTTATTTTTTTAAAAACAACTTATTCCATTTTTGTTTTGCAAATAAAGTGAAAACGCAAAATATGCTATTTTTAATACTATATGTGCAGAAGCAAAGAGCACTTTGGAAATCCATAATTACCCCTTTTAATTATTGTGGCATTGTATCTGCATTGTGCTAAGCCTCGTCTAGTGCGCGCGTAAACCGGCCAAGTGAGCTGCTTGCAAATGCCGTAATACTATCGTACCTTACTGTACTATATGCAGTGTTAGAAGGCCGCCGCGGCTGTATAGCGGTGTTTAGTAAAATTGCACTCAATAAATTTGCACGCTAAAAACAAAACTTCTCGTATAAATATTTTCAGCACAAAAAAACTTTAATTTTTTAACGTTCCGTTTCGTCTAATTTCATGCGAAGATATATTTCTGCTAATCGTTCGTGCCAGTTTGACAGTTCGATAAAAATATTTACGTGACGTATGGGATTGTATTTTTTTCAATGAATGACGATGGTTTTTGGTGGTTAAATGTTACAAAAAGTAACATTAGAAGTGATTTAGCTAAATTATGTGAAATACGTGGCAAAGTTTTCATTGCAGTCTTTATTATAAAATAAAATCAGGTATGTAACCAAAATATCTTTTGATATTAAAGCTTACAAACTTAAACAAGTAAAATAAAAATAATTTTAAGACCTAAGATCTTTACTATAATATGTAAAGTATTTTGTAACTTAAGCCTAATTTCTCATCTTGCAATGTAATGTAGGCTGCATTCTTATTCATCTAAAATAAAAATGATTTCTTTTTGTTTAAACGTTTTACAAAAGTCTCACTACATTCAATTTCAATCTAACAATGACAAAAGTTGCAAAATAAAATTAATTGTATGAAATTTACAGACGAGAAATAATATTTGCTTATTAGAATTTCATAATAAACCAAAACATGATTATATTATTTGCTTACCAACTCTTTCTCCATTTAAGGTATGCAATGCAACCACTTAATCTACTACAAAGGTCTATGGGCGGTGGTCACTATTATTTTAGATATATTAAATGAGTTCTTATTTCCGTATAGGTGTACAAAAAAATCTTGGCTGCGTAGCTAGTGACCTTTGCCTTTCTTCTGTATTCATGACTAGCTTTTGCCACCGAATTTAATAGTAGTATTTTTTTTTAATTTAGTAAGTAGTCAATATGTTCTTCCATACTATGTTTGAAATGTCATCGAGATCTGTTAAGCCGTGAATCCATTCATATAAACTTTTGTACTTATAAGATTAGTAAGATATATATTTGATTTAGTTGTATCTTTATATTATCTGTTGTTTTTATAAACATTTTCTTTGTTACAGATAGTATCTGCCACAATATTGAGTATGAAACACAGAAGTTATTCAATAAAACATTATAAATATGATATCTTGATTATGTGATTATAATTCTTTTTTTTCTATAATAATTCATTTAACTTTTTAATTTATATTCATAATGTGAGGGTAGTTTTATTTTAAGTTAAATAAGGCCAGTATTAGATATAGTTTTTTTTTTATATTACAATTAAATATGAGTGAATTTTATTTCCGCACTGCTCAAGATTCTGCATACTTTTCACATTGTAAGTATATTTTATATAATTACATTATTAACACATTCACTGCTACTAATTCGACTTTGTATTTAAATAACATAAAAATGTAGCGGCACTCAATGTGTTAAAACGACTATTACAATTTTCAATTTTTGATATAATTATGTAATGAAATTAATATGAATGTGAAATGTGAAGAAATTAAACTATATAAGACTCTATGTAGCCTTAAAGCTGCTAAGTTACTTCTATACATGGAAGACAATGTGACCATATAAGTTTTATTGACAAAGTGAACATGTACAGTTCTTACTATTTGAGTTAAAAATGTAAAATAAATCCTGTGCTTTTGAATTAAGGTCCATTTTTAATTTATAAAGTCACAAATCTTTCATATTAAGTTACATGTAAAGTAACTTAGAGGCGTGAAGTTTTTAAGTATCAACTTGAAGTGCAGGAATGTTGCTCGAGACACCTTAAGTTGTATTTTGTAATATTGAACAACAGAATGTTGTATTTACATTCCCCAAATTGTATTTCCCCTTTTGAGACCATATGAACAGTAACCACTTTATTCCCAATCGAGAATCAGCGTTAGTACTGTTGTACTTTCTATGTTTGGTACTGGTTGCATTCAGAAAATTTATTCCAAAATACAGAACATCCTTGTACCTGGTACTTCTTATGATATATAATTTGGTCCAAAGAGACCCCTGGTCTATATTATTTACTTCTGAGTGTCCTCCAGTATCGTATAATCGACGACTTAATGGTCCTCGTTTGTCACAGTACTTTATACATTTTATCGGAATAATCGGAATAACCTTTAAACCTAACTTAAGTTCTAACTGAAACTTAACTTATATGTTTATTGAACGATAAATATATAAAAAAATATGTACGTTGCATTTACATATGTACGTAGAAGTTACAACCATATCCGTCTTTTAAATTAATAATTCTTTTTTCGTGATTGAAAACCCGTTAAGCGTTTACAGTAACATCGGTTTCATTACAGTTGCAAAACTGAATCCTGCAGAGCTCATTATACTTAATGATTAGTCAATTAAAGCTTCGATTATTGGAAATTAAACCAGAATCTGATGCACATTAAATGAAACTTGTACGTTCCTTACTTTGTTATACACGGAAACGTGTTTAATAAAGTATAATTTTATGACTTAAGCTCTTCAATCACAAAGCTATGGCAATCTGCGACTTTTATCTGTAACCCATTCACAAGAGCGTTTATTAAACGCATGCTAAAAAAGCGTTAAGAATTAACAAATGCATTACAATGTATCTGTTCACACGACGGAGTTTTGAAATTTTTATCGCGCAGCGTTGGATTTTGAGCGCTGGAAGAACGAATCATTTGACAGCGATCGTATGAGCCAAGCCATTAAAAGAGCGCCAACCCTGATGTTAAAAAAGCATCCATTTGGATGCAGGCTAAGCGAATTCGGCATACAACCTCAAAAAGGTTCGTACACTGATGCGAATCGCTAATATGCCAGATAGTATTGCAGAAGCCCTTTAGACACAAAAATCGCAGATTTGCGCTTCCCTGTGCTCATTGCGTGCAATGTGCCTTAGTTGACTCACTAATACCAGTGGTTATTCAATGATTACTTCAACAATCTTGACAACATTGTATAATATAGTTCATCTTGTCTTGCATTTAATTCGAATATGAGTAGCATAGGCAAATTTTAAAACGGCACTAGCCTACAGCTTATTAGTTAAGAGTACGAATTACGGACTCCCGATCTTGCCCTGGATTCGTATTAATCCATTCGACTAATAATCATATATTAAGACTAACTGTTGTGCGCGACTTCGACCGCGTGAAATTAAATAATATAGCCTATGTTACAGGATAATGTACCTTTCTATTGATGAAAGAATTTTTGAAATCGGCCCAGTAGTTCTTGAGTTATTTCAATACAAACAAAAATACAAAGTATATCTCTTAATAATATTATTAGTATTAATTAGTATAGTAAAGTAAAATTTTGGGTTACTACAATGTTTATAATATTTATCTATAATTTAATACAACCGGACCTGGACCATCCGCAAGGTGACATTACACGACCTGTCCTTGGCAAATTGAGACGTTATAATCTTCTGCAATATAGTAAATTTTATTTTGTAATTAATTTAAACATATTTTAATATATGTATTATTTATTGCAGTGTACACAAGCACATGACTGTGGGGATCAGCAAAAAGGCGCTTAATGGTTTACATGGTAAGTGGATTATTGTACTTAAATCTAGAGTTGGGCAAGTACCAGACACATTACCCCTAAAGCTTCGCCCATAGTTTTACTCTAAGCCCAACTAGGTCTAGGGATGTCTAATATGACGGAAAAAAGAAATGAGAATTGAGAATGGGGTGATAGTTAGGGCAGCAAACCACAATTAAATAACTCAATAACCCTACGGTTTCGGTAGACCGAGAAAACGATAAAAACGGACTTATGCCGAAGCAAAATCTTTGTTTTGAGCAAGCGACTACCTGGTTTCGCTAAAATAGCGAAGCGTCCGCTGCCCATAGACATCTGCAATTCCAGATGCGTTGCCTACCCATAATCTACGGAGCAGACGCACAGTAAAAGGACAATACCTCTTCCTATGCGTTTCCTCCTCCGCCAAATCTTTACTTTTGTCCTTTACTTTATTTGTAGGTTAATTTTAAATGACCAAGTCAATGGTTTAAAACGATTATAGTATAATTTTGTGGAGTAAGGTCAAAAAAGAGGTCACAGCACAATTCTATTTATCAAATCATCAAATGCCGTATTTCGCAACACCCGTACAGCGCATCTTAAGCGTAGCTGTACGTAATCTTTGTTATAAATAATTCATCGCTTATTTGTTTTATGTATGAAGTATAAATCAACGGGGTTAGGCTAATATTTTATACAAGATCCGCAAAGAATCGGTATATTATACTTTATAATCTTTATAACTTTCACGTTATACGTTATTTAAAGTATACACACACGATATAAAATTCCAGACTCGTAGAGATACCGGAGTTACAAACGAATTTCTTAAAGTCATCGTACTGGCTGACAAGGATTAATCAAAAAGTTCGTAAGGATACATTCAACCTCCTTTTAATTTCCAACTTCCTTTGTTCGATTGTAGGAGCTATCGTTCGCGTAACCTTTAATAGTGGAGTGGCACAAGAAGAAGAAGCAAAAACATTTTAGTCGTATTCTCCCCTGGGGTGTTATATCATAGGAGTTATTCGGATGCTTTGTATTATGCCTTCAACATCAAATTAGAACGTCTTCGGTATAAAGGTATATATAGCCGGATGTTTAACGGTAGGCGTGGTATGGACCTTAATATATCGGGCACGTCTCTGCGCGGTGATCGCAAGGTCGTGATGCATCTAACGCCGCTCGTTACTGCCAAATGTGGTTACAAAAGCGCTTCAAAGATGGATTTATATACAATCTAATAAATAATTAACGGCTACCGAGTGTTTTTATAGCTATTAGCAGTTAAATGCTCTACTCTTGTTAGGTTTCTTGTTTCGTTGTTTTGAGGAACAATAAACAATTTCAGTAACATGTACCACAATCAGATCTTTAAATGCTTGCTCAAGTGGTTTCTTAATGTAGATATTTCAAACAACTACCACTCACGGAGTCTACACAGTTAGGCAAAGACTTGTTTGAAATAAACTCTGGCATATTAACAATTCTACAGAGGCAAAACCGTAGTGTAGAATTGTTACAATATGAAGACATAATAAACGAGTGTCGTCTTCGTAACAAATCGTGTACACTATAATTGTAATCCAGGTTAAAGGTCTCTATTTAGCCGCGCTGGGTGTGTCGGCGGCCTTAGGCAAGGCGGGTCGGTTGCCGGTTGCCGCATCTCTGCGATTTTCTCGCAACCTTCACCCAGTAACGTGCGATCGTGATTTGCCTGTTGCATTACATGGAGATGAACACCATTAAATACATTTGTATTCTTTTTAGACGTATAATGATGAAGTATTGTATTTGTATCGCTGGTTTAATAACGCCCTATCATTAGTACTGTGGTGAAGACTTTCAAAAGGAATGTCATATTTAATTTATCTTATCTTGTTTGAAATATTTTTATTATTTATAGATTTTATATTTTGTTTATTATTTATAGATTTGTAACTAAAATAAACTTGAAAGTTATCCGCACAAGCGAATCGAAGGCGAGTTTCTACTCGTAGAATTATAAATTGCAACCTATTTGTTACTCTTAATTAAATAAAATTATACAATTTGCTAACTAAACTAGTATTAAATACAGTAGTCGAAATTAGACATCGTAATTTGCATATAAACTGCTGCCGCAAGCAAGATCTATTACTCTATTTTATGTGATTCGATTTATCAAGTATCCTTTTAAAATTCATGGAGCAAATAAAATGTTTATGAACTCCTGTGAGATTGTAAACAATGTTTAATCAATAACCTGTATTTTTAACAACTGTTACAAGACATAGAACTGTCTCCTAACAATTTAGATTAGCTGTCACTAGATTTAATTGGTCGTAATTGTAACAATCGAGTTATTTTATGAATATTCTATTAAAATATAATGGTTTTAAATTAATTAAACTGTTCTACAAACTATTAGAATGAATGAATCTATAAACTGCAAGTTTTTTTTTTATTATTTATATTTATAAACTGTTTACTGTCAGATTATGTTAATTTTAATGAAAAGTGTTAAAATCGCATGTTATTGTACAATTTATTTATTTAAATTAAATGAATTGACGTAAATCATGCCCAATATCTATTGTATTCAATACTAAGTAGCAAAATAATTATGGTTTATGACGTTTTTCATTAATAAATAATACATTTTTAGTATAGTAATATTCCATTCAAGGGAAATCTTTGTTGATTGTATAAATACGTAGATTGATTATTTTTAAGTGTGGGTTATCACTGCCGATCATCATCAGTTCACTATAATCGATAATTGATAAACACATTGGTACACGGCTGGATTCCAACTCAGGACCAGCTGGAATACAAGACAAGTACTTAATTCTTGAACCACCGACACTATAGTGCTTCATCGGACGCTAGGATGAGTATCTACTGCCGAAACTCTTCCGAAAACATAATGTTATCCTTTGCTCTTTAAAAAAACCTGTAAATATTCCAATTAGATTCAATCATGTTTAAATATTTTGATCAATTAAGGCAAGTTATTTTTAATGCTTCACTTGGTTATAAACGACATTTTTAACAGTTTTTTTTTTCAATCTGTGATGATTTGCTAACTTGAATACTTCGTAGTAAGCTCGGTGCTTCGAAATGGTTTGAAGTAAACATCACATTAGCTTTAATGTTTAATTGAAGTCTGTGTAAGAAGGCAAGCTTGATTTGACTTTATTTCATTAGTAATTGCTCGATCATTAAAACTATGACGTTTTTGCAACTATCGGCGCGTCGGTTATCATCGTAAGACGGCTGCGTCTAATGGAACATCGGTTTAACACTATCTATTAGTGGTGAAGTTAATTTAACGCCGAATAATAGCACTAATGGTGTAATAAAACCTCTTTAGATATTGAAATGCTTTAACCGTTAGATATTTCACACCTTTCATTAGTTTTATCGACTTCTGTTTACATTAGATTAACTGTTTTATATACCTAAAGCCATGTTCGAACCAGGATAGTACTTCAGTCGAGTGCAAGTAGCAAGTATCCGAACAAAGGATTTACTAATCTACTCTACTAAAATGTCACTGTTAGGACACGTTTAGTTATTAAATTACTCGCTACTCGACTAAAATACTATCCTGGTACTACAAAGCTTAAGGTATTACAATATGAAATAATCATTACGCTAAAGATTATTCATAACAATTTTTTTTATAACTTTACGTCTGTTTATCCCAGTATGTAACAAATACATGGGAGCATAAAAATGAGAATCATAAATATGTACGACTTCACTCGAAACATTTATAAAGTTATCCATCTGTGAAAATAATAGGTTTTCTAATGTATAGGCGATCGCTCGTGCACGACGACTCGCAGATACTGCTTCAAGAACTAAAAGAAAATATTTGCCTGTATCAATAATTTTACATTACACATTTATACAAACATAATCAAGACGATTTGTTGATTGGTTGCAATTTTTTAAATATACAGACCAATAAAAAATCACAGATTAAAATTCAGTTATAGAAAAATAATACGCGCTAGTCGTGAAGTTGCGGAAAATGGAGCCCATCATGGGTCGAAACCTTTAACCTTTTAACCTTTAAATAAAAAACAATGATTGTGAAGTTAGAATTGCAAATGTAGGATTGGGCTTTTAAGACGCATGTTTGATGGGATATTAAGCTTATACATTGTTGAAAAGTAAAAGTAGTTTCAACACAGTTTTTTGATTCGGAAAACCATTGCATAAAACCCAAAAGAAGTGATCAAAATGTTCTGGAAGGGTGTTCCTTACAAAAGGGCTAATAACACAGAATTTCTATTATCTGGAAAGGAAAGTATACGGTAATACCAAATAGAGCAAATCCTCCAAAAGGAAAGATGTGTCTGTCCTTGTCAGAATGTCTCAGTGCGACAGGGACGAATGACATCTCACGCCCAGGAAAATAGGGTTATCGCTCTACCATTTAGAAGATTAAAGCAAATGATCTCTAAAATTTACATCATTTTCAACCACCTAACAGAGATAATAACGATGCAGTGGTTTGAACGAGAACATCTATAGAGGAAATTCGTGGAAAACGTTTGTAGGCAACTTGAGATTGCCTGCCTCCTTAGACAAAGTGCATTCGCTCCGAAGCAATTCCATAACTAAGTTCCAAGTTACTCGTTTAACAAGATTATATTAAAACTATTGTCAAATATAAATTAATTGCTTATTCGATTGAATACATTAACATTATTTAAGTAAATGTAAACTATGGTTGATTACGTTTATGAAATAGTATGACCTTTTTGATCGGGACCTTGTTTTATAAGGTATCATCTTCAATCGTCTCGTGGGAATTTAACTTTTGCTCCGAACGCTTATCAGATATAACCGAAACATGAATTTTGGGCTATCTATTTCATTTTTGGAGTTGCAGTTTTAAGTCTATCAAGACAACCAATTTTATTTCCTTTTATATGCTTGTTGTTTAAGATTTTTATTCCTCAAAGAATTCACAAAATTCACTGATGAGAAACAATTTTAAACAAAGTTCATTTTACACCAGCAGTCTTAGTTTACATTTTTTTAATGGTTAATGTTAAAACTCGTAAATGTATGATTTATATATTTACAATCGCTTCTAAACTAGCTTCAGTCTCTTTAATATTAAAGCTTAATGGAGACATGAGTAGAGTAGATTCTGTACTCAATATTACTTTTGAATCAAAGCAATAAATGTTCATTTACTAATAAGATTGCAGAAAAGTCTTTCCCTGATCATCAGATTAGATCATTGTTTTTATCCTTATTTTCCTTTGCCTCATTTCAATGTCCTTCAGTGCAATAGCAATGCTTTTACAGGTTTATTAGTTTCGTTTAATGTTTTAGGTCTTCTTTTAATAATAATATTCGAAGTGCTACATTCTATTTAACGCACTATCTGGTACAGTTGTTACTATGTTTAGGCAACACGCTATTTAAATTACAATTTTGTACATTCACCAACCCTAGCCGAAACGGTATCGTGGGAACTTAGCATTTTGCTTTCACTGGCCGTCGGACATTCGGCGAATGTTGCGTTACGCATTTGTCCCCTTGCTCCGATGTGGTGATATGTCGTGACCAATGTTACGGACTTGAGGCGGTTGTAAATGGCTATCGAAATTCTGATTTAAGCTGCCAGTAACATTTTTGAATATACTTTAAAAAGTTTAGTTAAGATACGTATTCGTGCTCGAATTTTAGTGTCGTTAAACTCATAAACATCTTTACTTAACAGCGTTGATTCTACGAATTATATAATTTATCTTTTTTTTGTTTTATTTGAACATGTGACTGGCCATTAGAGTGACAGGTGCATACGTTATAAGTTCAAACCGGTCATGAGGACATTGTCAGATCTTGATTGGCGATAAGTTTGCGTATGTCAGATGGTGATTGGTGATAAGTTGGCGTAGCACGGTGGGTGGGTTGCCCACGCCGATACAAGATCCGTTCAACATATCAGATGTTGATATGAAATGTTGCCAACGGGCAACAATCGACATTGAATGGGATATAGTAGTCGCGAGGTAATAGAATAGATTTATATCTTGCTTTACGACCGCGGTAGATATTTTGTACTTACGATATGCTCATGTATTTTATTGCTTACAATATCACATTTATACAATAAATAAATCGGTAAACCGTTTGTGTTTCAGACTAAATACCTGTTAATATGAAACAATCTTAATATAATATTTTTAATATTGTATTTTTCGCTAAATAAATATTAAATATACCATAGCGGTTACTTATCTTACGGGCAATTTAACGGATATTTAAGGCCTGGCATCTTACCTCCCCTTTTTATTAACTGGTCATTTAGCTATGAAACTATGTAATTATCGGCCTGTAATTTACGCCAGCGATCTTGTTCTAGATAATTGACAAGATGACGAGATTACGGCAAACCTTAATAGCGCTTATATAAAGTTAATTAAAACAAAATCCTTCTATTAAAAATCTTAGTGAAACATAATCTTTGCTCCCCATTACTTGGTCTTATATGTGTATTTTTTCAGGATGAAAGAGAGGGCGCGGGGCGCCGCGATGGCGTCATGCTGCCCAATACAATGGAGGTAAGAAAATACTGTGATACCGAGTATAAAATGACGAATGACGAAGCTTGTACGTGGTTAGTACCTAGTATTTTTTGCTAATAACTAAAATTAGGATGTCTAAATGTGTGTGATATTAAATGAATATTGCGAGAAAACAGAAGCCATTACCCATTGAACAATTTCCCGTGTTCGATCAGATATAAGGAATCAATAGATCAATTAACGATAGGGATCTGTGCGCGGGAGTCGATTCCATATTCAAATCGCACGTCAAATTAGACCCGTTGGATATCAACGGTCTCGATATTCGTTGATGTTTGAGAACACCACAATAGTTTCGCAAGTAACCGCCAGTGCTTCGTTAGTCCGATTGGATGATATGCCGTTAAACGGACCTCTTACGTCAACTAGAAGACCATATTAAGTTTTTACAACCGTTGCTCAGTTTGCATGCGATGTAATCCGTTGCGGTGATACTAAATCACGTACTGTTAGTTTAAATGAATACTTATAGACACGAGAATATTGTAAAATCGAATCAGCGTTGATTGCGTTGCTGAAACATGAGTTCTTACGTTAGAATTTACGAGCATTTAATCGGCTACACTAGTGATACCATATTTTTTAAATATATGTACTCTATCCTTTGTGATCAGAGACAACTTTCTGATCTCAGTAAAAGAATATAGTTCTGACCCACAAGAAACAACTCGATTTAGGGAGTATAATATAAATTAGTCAGAGAAATCTATTATAACAATTCAAATAAAGTTAAGAAAAATCTTTTAACTACATATAAAGGGAGCATGGTATTAGCATGTAATTACTAATTAACATGAAAATTGGGTAAAATCCGGAATTAATTAGCAAAAAAACTATCGTTAAACGGGAAGTACTCGCTTAGTTACGGAATGCTTACCAAAAAGTACCCATTTGAATACAACTCTAGATTTAAATGCGTACAAATCCGGCTTAGAAAAAGTAAGTATAGACTTCGTTCCGTATAAGGGATTTAAAATTTTTTTCGAGGCGTAGAGATTAAATTAATGTATGTACGTTGTTCATTATATACGGATATATTTCATAGGATAAAGAATCTACTGTCCGTGGTGACCATAAGCAAGTAAGATATCCAAAAGTTTTTTATTGGTTTCATACATTAAACATTTTGAACCTTAAAATAACCTCCTTCTTTTGGAAGTCGGTTGATGATGGAGTTATGAGTTACCGTCTGGTGAAAAAAAAAATGAAAAATTATGAGGCGAGATAAAAAAAATTGCTATAACAGATTTAAGGAGTTAAGAAAAAAGTCTTTGAAAGTTATTATTTTACTATTGATGTTTCGGTTAATGACGCATTTCAATCTGTACAGCTGTACGACGTAAACCGCTTTTTCTTTACGAATATGGACGTATAATAGGTGAATGTCCATGCTTGTTTATTACATCTCTATTAATAAAATAATCTTTAGAAATTCATAACACGTAATCAAACTTTTTGCGCTTTCGAAAATGATCATGTATTTTTCCTAACTAGATAAAAATTCGCCAATTAATTTGTAAGTAAGCTTACGCCATCGTTAAATCTTGAAGTATAATTTAATTTATAGTATGGCAGATTCCACTCCATCAAAATGCAATCTGACGAAGTGTTAGCAACGCAGCCGCGCCCTCGGCTCACCTCTCGCCCGTCAGATGCGCATCTGACATTATGTGATGCCACTCTGCTGAATATTTTTACTGCAACAAACTATGAAAGTCGAAGTCAGAGAAAGGTCAGCTGCGACCGACTTGAAGTACATTTTTGCTAGAAGAAAATTGTGGAACTTTGTGTATTTTCGAATTTACCTTAGGCGATTCATTTTGTGATGTATTATTGCCATTTTAATAACAAAATTACGACGGGTTTTTGACGACTGACCTGCAATTGTTTTGCCTGTTAGATGCACCTGTAGATATTAAGTTTTGGGCTTTCGGGATCGCAGAAGGTGCGTGGCCCCAACCTCTTTAAAGTCATTAGAATAATTATCTATCTTTAAGCATTAATATTTATACTGTTATGTTTTATTAAAACCGTCTTAGATAATTAGGTAGACGCAATCCATATCGGGTAGTATCATGCTATAGCGTGCAATTCCAATTTGGTCAATAACAATTAAAAGTGGCCAACAAAGGCCTGAATGTCGTCTTAATATTAATATATTTGAATTCAGTAATAATTGTTTCAATCTGATTGTTTAAATGACCCGTGTAATTATAAATAGGACGCTGTTATGGCAGTTAACGTGTCTACTAAGCATTAACCCCTTTCTTCTCTTGAAGATACATCTAGTGGGCACCAGGTAGCTACAAAAAGGGGAAGTGAAAGAAATACTGGCAGTCTGTATCATCCGTGGCGTATCTACAACAAAAATGTATTATATATAATTATGGATATCTAAACTTCTTATGGTAGAAAGATCATATACGTGTATCGGTCCATTACTTGACATTTTATCCTTTTCATAATAAGTTCTATAGTGGCCAGTTCTCAGTACACTTTATTGCACAAAGAAATATGATGGGGAATTAAATTATGTAAATACTACACTTACTACAAAGAATGTATATTTTTTTAATCTACCATAAGCTTACGACGCCTCTCTCTTAATGATGTTAATGCCATACAGTATGAAAAACTTTGTAGTGTTTTGTTGCGCGGTTTGCATTACGAGTATATCGGTTTCGTGAAATTGTTTACTCGACCGTATAAAGTATAATAAAAACTTCACCCTATTTTTCATACCTTGCGTGAACAGTTTGCCTTTTTCTGTGATGTTTATTTTCGCTTTAGAACTGATACTTTCGTGTTGTGTTTTAAATAAATTACACTTACATTACCATGGGATGTCACTGTTGAAAACTCGGAACATAATATTGTCCTCGCTGTTATAGTCTTCGGCTAATATTTTTTAATTTAAAGAAACAAGGTTAATGCACACAAACTTATTGCTATTTCCGAAATCATCACAATATCACAACAAATCAGCTAGTTGCACAACTCAGATTATTTAGATCTCAGTTAAAAAAATCGTAGAGCAGTCGTCAGTAGCAAAAATACAATTCAACCTTAGACCTGCGTCGTTACAAGGCTATTCCTTAGTCACGCAAAATGTAGAATAAAAAATGAGCATCCAAATAACGAGTTTGATGTTCTAAGATATTACTAGAATTGAGAAAAAAAAATAAACATCTTTGTTGAATTGTTCGGAGGCAAGCCGTTTGGGGTCAGCTTCGCAGAAACGATTAGATGTCTGCAATTTGTACAGTCGCCTTCATTTGCGGTATGCTAGTAATAGATAAACTGTCTTGTACGTCGGAACAATCTCCACCCCTTCTTGTAAAAACAATCAGGCTAAAAATACAACCGTCTTTGTAATAATGTTGAATACAGTAATGTAAACTACATTTACCTACTTTTATAGATTCGAAGCGTACAATTTTCGTTATGAAAGTTAAATACCACCAGCTCACCTGACTGTACCTCTGACGCTTCGTGCCATAGATCAGTAGAGACGCAATAAAACATCCCAAGTGAAATATAGCTGTTTTGAGTTAAGCTCATAACTTGAAATGTTAACTTCAAGTTATCGTGATCTTACCATTTAACTCAGATAACACCTAAGTGGACTTACAACTTCCAAAAAGGTCATAAATAAGATGCAAACCCTTTTGGATACTAAATTGATGAAGATAATAATGTCTGCTATATTTTATTAAAATGTGACCATCTCCCTGGTCTCCCACTCAGGAGGGGTGCACACAGGTTTCTAATAACCTTAATGATTTGCCTTAATTTTTGCGGACTTTTTGTTGCCAACCCTGCTTGAGAAAACAGTAATAATTTTATGATACTCATACACATATCTCTACACTTACAACTATGCTTTAAACTCCTAATGAATGATAAATTAGAATATAAGAAGAAGATAAGAATAGCTATCGCCAATTCTCACCAATATGGGATTACAGCTCGTTATATTTTCAAACGACTCCCAACAGAAGGAGGTTATCAAGTCAATGAGGTTTTTTGTGTTTAATCCGAACCGCATTACATGTTAATATGTGTTCGTTGATATGATTTATGGCTGGGCGAAGATGATTTATAGCAGGCAGGTAATAAGGGCGGCGTAAGATAATATTACTCATTACTGCCCACGGAGGCACATTAGCTGAGATTACGGCCTTCCGTTTGGCACGATCTTGATCGTTTTATCATCTACAGACTATCTTCATAGGTTACGGTAATCTTTTATATTCCACCTTTAGCCAAGCGAAATTGAAATACAACTTTTATATTTTCACGAGTGCTAATCAACCATTTTCAATCCTCGCATAGCCATGTTAGGTCATTTATAAGCGTTCTCCTTAATAAAAGGCCAACAACGCATCTGCGGTTCCAGTTGTGTTGTACATTTCCATAGGCATCTGATCACATTACTTGGGACAAACCACTGATTTTCTGATGCTCTTTATCCTACTCAGAGACGGGAGTGTCAATCCACAGTCACTGTCTATCCCTTTATTTGGATACTTATTTAAACTAACATAAAACGTAAATTCCCTCACGATTTGGGCTAATTGGAAAACGGTACATGACTAAGTTCTTACGTGATGTTGTAATTAGTTAACTTGAAATAACATAGCTTGTTAGCAATGTTAAATTAAATTAACAGAAGTCTAAGCGACAAGAAATATTTGTTTATTTCATTGTCCAGCAAATTACTTTAGTAATGTTGTTAATGCAAGAAACTAATACAATACGGAACATGGTACTTTATTTCAGAATTTTAAGGCTAACACGTATACACTAAAATAACGTTCAGAAAAAGCTAACGTTCTCTATATGTCTGTTCCTCTATTTGCTAATTGCTTGATGATAATGATCCATAACCATTAGCCCATGAACCACAGAAACCTCCAGATACCCTTATGCAGTCAATGCATAATCTTGTCACCTTTCACAGTTTCACAGCACACCTATGTGCTTTAATACAATTGAAAACAATGATCCAATGAAATTCAATCACCTAAAATATAAACACTTTGTTTCTGGGCTAGTTCTTTTCTTGTTTGGACGTATTGGTGAGGTGTGAGGCGTGATAAATCATAGGCGACGTTAATGCAGTGGTATAGAGGCGGGCGGGGCGGCGGCGCACGACCGCACCGCTTACGCAACGCCTTCTGCACGACTCATCTGCAATTAAAGTGCGAATGTACGATCCGAGTTACAGCGTGGCGGAGTTAAGAGCGATTTCGACCACAGATGCCTTTCTAACTCTACTATCAATTAACTATATCTATCTCTATCCAACTGTTATGGATTTAAATATAACGAAAAAATAAATATTTGTAAAACTAGAGATTTTTTGGCCAACACAATCGCTGATATCTTGAAAACACTATCTGAATCTACTGACTTTTGATTACTTCTATAAATATGCGTTTAGGACGACCATACAGAAGAAGAAACTGATGAGAATGACACACAAGAACAAATCTGTCACTGTCTGTTTTTCTGTTTATTTATTTCACAGTCTATGACGAATTAGTTTAACAGTAGCACCACACCCTTACTCACCATATTGCATGCACACGAGACAGGCGTGTTAGCTCTCACACGAACTCAAGCGTTACTTGTTACCGTTCTCAAAATAAATAATAGATTTCGGAATAAAGTTGTTATCTTGTGATGCAATGACTTGCATAATAATATAGGAAAAGTTTAAACCGCTATAGAAAGGGTTTTAGGCTAAATGGAATAGAGATAAACATTAGATATGATAAAAGTCCGCTTCGACAAGGCTTGAATACTAAGGAAATGTTCGGATAAGACAGGACAAGAATTTCGTTTAAGCTTATTAGATAATGTGATTAATTGCCTGATATTATGTGATGTTACTACAAAGATTCGTAGGAAATTTATATTATATTGTAAAGAATATTATGCTTTATTTACTAGTAATTTAAATCTTTCTCTCCAATTCTGTCTTATCAAATGGTTTGTAATGTTAACTTCAAGCGCAATCGTCTGTCAGTTAGTTGTATCCTGATTTTATCTCCTATTTAATTAACTTAAAAACTAGATCTGCCGTCTAATTAAAGCATTTCATGTTGTGGACTTTCTAGTCCAAACGTTTCCGTCGCTATTTTCAGACGTCAGCGATAATCTCGTGCGATGTCTTTTATTTTCTTCCATCTCTCAGCAATTGAAACAGCTATTAATTGTGGCTAAATTAGAGCTGTTGCTTTGATGTTCCGGGTCCGAGGCAAAGAATAGCTCGAAATACTTAGCATTACTATGCTTAATTTTTTTGTTTCTCCAGCCGTATGTACGTACTTCCTCTCTTACCTTGTATATCCTCTTTCCTTATTTACCGGCCAAATGTTCAAACTCCACTCAAATTTAAGCGTAGCTTAAAATTTTAGTGTCGTCAAAATTAAACGAGATCCGCGTAGAATTTGGAGTTTAAGCGTGACATGACATGAAGCACGCTCTTAAATATTTATGTGGTGTTTGAAAATTCGGCTGTTAGTCTTGGGGTTGTCTAAAAGTTGTTAACATAGCGTTGACATTTGTTTTCTTTCTCTTTTAAATCAATTAAACAGTGTTTATTTATTCTAGGCATGCGAACCGCCAGTTCAGCTGGAGCCGGTGGACTTAAGCCTGAAGCGACCACACACGCCTCGACGCCCGCCTCGCACCCTTGGTAAGTTTGCACATGGAATAAAGCTGAATCGATATTGTAGGATTATTGCCTAAAATTGTTAGAACTATTAAAAAAAAATTGTATCGATTAGGTGCGGAAGTTCACTATTCAAATATCATTGACAAGTTTGTTATTGGTCTTGCGAAAAAAAATACACATACACAAATGTTCCGGACTTAAACAATTAAAATGTCAATGGTAACAAAAAACTAGAAGTGTCCCCGGACACGCGTTGATGGGAGACATGAAACGTTAGCAAGCAATACGCTGCCTACGCCCGCAGACGGCCACATCCTGCAATACGTCCGCATCGTTTCGCCGGCCTCGACTTTTCATGACCGCCTTTATGATTGCAAATTCTTGTAAAATCCGATCGTTTTATACGGTACTATTATAGCTGAACGCGTTTTCTTGATCGTTAGTTTTCGCTTGGGTTCCGCAACAAAATAGAGAAAGGAGCTGATGTGTCTAAAAGCGTTTCCTCAGCCCCTTTTTTAAAAAGTAGTATGCAGTTAAGCAAACCATCATGTCTTGGGAAACGACACGATGGGTATGTGCGACTCCTCCCTATTTCTAACGGGAAAGGGACAGGGAGCATATCCACTAAACCCGTTCTGTTTCCCTCAACTTCACTATCCCTCGTCACGTGCCCTACACTTGTAGTAATTGTCAACACGACAATCTTCCGTAGCCCCTGCTACGGAAGAAACATGCCAGATGTAAGCCGGTAAGAATCTGAAATAATCCGTACTGTCCCTCCATTTTCTTTTTCCATGGAAATATGAAGAGGTTTATAATCTCCTTTGTCTCGGCTCTATTCACTGTTGAAGTTAGTAAATGTTTTCTTTGCTATTGCTACCGTCCATGTAAAATAGCCCTAATTCAATACTTCAGTATTTCGGTCCATACAAATTATTTCAAATTATTTATGACCGTTATATATCACGGCCTTTACTATTAATTAATTCTTTAGTCCACCGGTCATAATGACTAACTGTGATTAATTTTCATTTAAGTCAATATTATTCATAATACATATTTAAATAAATCTTGTAGATTTTAAATTGATAACGTTTCTGGGTTATATTATATTAAATCTAATCTTGGTTTGATTACATTTCAATTAAATCAAAATAATTTCTTAGATTTCTATGAAAATTATGATTTAATAAAGCTTCTTTTTTTCACACAAAGTCGGTGATGGTAACAACCATGACACGACTAACAAGTCGTTTTGATTTATTGTTTACCATGACGTTTACGAATGACGATTTGTCATTATCTAGTACTGTCCGTGGAATGTTACAGATCTAAAGTGAATCTGGTTTTGTAATAAAATACTGTTGTTACCCTAAGTCTTCATAACACCGATGTCACGTAAAAAACGGCTTTACGCCGAAGCAAAGTCTCCGTTTTTTGCGCGAACTCGGCCCACTGAAGTCATAGGGTAATAAACAGTAAATATTATCTATTGTGTTATCAAAACTTCAAACTGCAGAAATCATAAAAGTATATTTAGGACGGTAATATAGATCCTTTCACATTTCTCTACGCAATTACTACAGGAGTATCGCGTGGGTTTATCACATCGGCTTGTATAACCGTTCCTTATTCCGGCGCAACCGCCGTCGCTGCGGCCTCTATCCCTCGTTAATTAACGCACAGACG
The DNA here is from genome assembly GCA_013186455.1 of Papilio dardanus tibullus. NCBI lineage: Eukaryota > Metazoa > Arthropoda > Insecta > Lepidoptera > Papilionidae > Papilio > Papilio dardanus. Next base: position 96,534 of record QDHC01006461.1, on the reverse strand, counting down.
CATCGGTGAAAGGGATCATGTCCGCTCTCGAAAGGATTGTCGCGGTTAATATGTTTTATTTGGCAATTCGAAAATTTACTATTTTTATTAAACTGTTTAAGAAAAATGTCTAAAATTATATTTTAAGATCTAGAATAGATTTATCGACTGGTTTTGTACACCTAATGTTTCTTATTATTCTAAAATCTGTTGTTGTTAATAAGTAATAAATAATATGACTATTACTGTCATAAAATTGTAATAGTGAACTAAATAATTTTATTATAATACAGATTAAGTTAATTCTCTCAACAATAACATGAATAATATTAGTTACCATTATTAGTCGTCAAAGTTGTAATGTTACTTCGCGGTAACAACGTTCAATTAGGTCACTTAAAACATAAATGTCTTCTCAATGTACATTTAATGTCTTCTCTACAATAAATAAATGATCTTGCACTATACAGTATACACAATGATATAATGGACGCAATAAATTGTTAATGAAACTCACGACTAGGACTTTTCATAAATATCCTGGTTGCGACAATCGCCTGCGACGTAGCGACCCTTGTTAAGGCCCCTGTACACAACACGTACAAGTTAGATTTAGTGTCGCATTCGCCTTTCGAATTACAACCAACAAAGCTTGTATAAGCCGCTCTGATTTTGCTTTAACGTTTAATACAACTCTATTTTATGTTCACTCTGGACAAAGATAAGGCTACTAGCTAAATTTACATTTATTACGTCTCGGTAACATCGATGCCTTGAATGAATGCGATAAAGAGTTGTAAATTCTAGTATAGTGGTAAATCTAAATAGTAAACCCTGTGTCTGCTTGCTATACAATGAGCAGTACAGGAGAAGGTAAGAAAAACTTTAACAGAATGTACTAAAAGCTGCTTTTAGAAATGTAATTGTCAAAAACTATTTTTTTGGTCGTTAATAAGGATTATAATCTACAATACGAGTATATTGCAGGTTTGTAAGTATGTATGTTTAACAGCCAGCCCCTTTATTAGGTTAACTTTGAACGCTTTATTTCCATACTTATATGCTCCGTGGCATATGAGATGTCAATGTATTTATTTTTATTATTTTCTTATAGCGTAAGTTTGGTGAAGCGGGTTAGTGTGCAAGTACCTTTATTAGTATACCTAGGGCTTGTTACGCTCACTTGCCGGTAATCGCGATTACTAGCCCGATGGTACTCGTATTAATTGCTATTTAATGAACACATCGATGTGTAATAAATAACTCAAAAATATCTTTAAATTGCATAATTTTATTTTGTAATATTCGACGTAGTTATAGAAATATATAAAAATGGAATAGTTAAAATTAATTTATATGACTTTTGCATGTGATATGCACTACTAGATAGGTCTGCTAATCCATAGATATGTGTGAAGTCACGCAAAATACGCGCTAGTCGTGGAGTTGCGGAAAATGGAGCCCATCATAGGTCGAACCTTACCTTTACCTTAGGTCTGCTAATTTTGGTTAAAATGGCCCTTTGTGGGGAAATAAAACTGTAAACAAAATAAACCAAAACTTCAATTTTGAGTCTTGTACGCGTTTTCGTAGAATAAAACTAGTCTTATTTGTTTTAAGACAATCTTAATATGGAATTCATTTAATTGTAGGTCTCCTGTTTACAAAAAATATTATTTTTAAGTTTTAATTTTTTAAATGTTTTTTCTTAAGTGTCAATGTGCAAATTGAAAACGATTATTGTTATGATCTTGTTAACTCCATACTGGTGTTTAAAAATGCATTAAACTTCTTCCGAATTTGGTCCAAGTGATAGACGGCTGTTTTTTTTTAAGTAAACCATGAAAAGAAAATCAGGGGGGCTACCCAAAGTAAATGCGCTTCAAAACGATTGAATAGCGAACATTAAAAATGTATGGATCTGACAACAACGTTCGATATCTCTCACGTGACTTATCAAATGTCATTGTCATTGCCCCCCTGTACTTCCAGTCATTATGTATTAACTTGATTTACATTTCAAATACATAATATAAGGTTTATAATAATAAGAAAGATAAGTATAGTAAATAATAGTTAGTTTTTTTTTTAATAAACAGATATCTGTTTATTAAAAAAAAACTAACTATTATTTTTCTATCAGTAGGATAAAAAAAGAACCCGCTACCTCTTATGACTTGAGCAAGAAACACAGGTAGCAACTGATACGTTTCAGGACAACGTCGCCTAAGGTCAACATTATTGCACAAAAGATGTTTGGACCCTGAACGTGGCATTCACTTAAGTGCATCTTCAATAAAAATACGTGCAAAAGTATTTAATAAAAAGATAATATCGCTATTATATTTAGAAGGTAGAATATCATACTTCCTCATACTAATATGGTTTTTATTATTATAATTTAAATTAATTATAGGAATACCAAACGATATTTTAATATTTTGGTAATAATCAAAGATAGATCATATCAACACGTTGAGCCCGGCGCCGGTCCCTGGGGACCGGCGCTAGAATTTTCGTTTTGCTGGTGTTACAGTATTAAAGTTTTTACTGTTGTTTACAGTGTTAAAGTTAAAAATAAAATTAGTCTCAATGAAATCATTACACTTCTGTATGTCTTTTGTAACTTATCAGATTTTTATTGACTGTAAATTCGGCGCCGGGCTCAACGTGGTATTCTTTTTTTAACACAATACTTATGTTTATTTGTTCAATGTAATTTATATCGATTTATCATATACAAGGTAACATAGCAAACGTTTCGTTCAAGCTGAACGAACACACGCAAAATTACATACGATTAAATCTATTTGCTCACGTAAGCTGCCGTGTACGGGTACAGGTGCGTCGTTGTACAAAAAGTGATCAATGTTTTCAATGCAAAAACTGCGAACTCGCAATATGATTGAACAGCTTGTTTCTATAAATTATTAAAATGAGAATAACGTGTTTCTATACATTATTTTTGTATTAAAAACACACCCCAGCTTTTTACTGGTGGCATATTATATACTTGCCTTTGAAAGCTTTTTAAAGGATTCACAAAAAGGCTATTTATTCATGTTAGGGTAACTTTAATTGCAATGATACTTAAACCACCCGGATTACATAACCTACATTATGGTGAAAACTATATTTTAATTAGTTTCTGGGCGTGAATACATTCGTCCCAAATAGACGCAATGAAAAGATAAGTTTTTCTTATGGCGATTAGTGTTGAGACGTTGAAATTTTTCTTATGTATTAATTTTAAATAGCCTATGTGTTGTTCTAGGCTATTTACTATGTCTGTGTCATTTCATCGCGATCCGTTAAGCTTTTGTTCAGATACCTTCAAACAAACTTCCATATAAAATTCGCATTTTTAATGCTATGCTTAACCTACATAACTTTAACTGCTTAATTATTCTTCACGTACATGATTGAAACGTCAATAATGAAATATCGATTCAATTGTTAGCAAAAACTATACGTTAACATAGGTAATGAAGTAATTATACACGAATACTCGATCCGGACGAACTGCCTTCACCCTCCCATCGGAAATATAAAAACAATTAATATGCATTTGTATTGTATTTTATGTAATTACAGTTATTAATTGAAGGATGATATCTATTTAAGCGTGACCGTTGAATAATGATGAAGGTTTTAAATATAGTTATAACGACATTATAGTATCCAATTAATTGAAATTATATGTAATAGCAGAATTATTAAACTGTGCATTACTCTGTTTAAGCCTGAACATAAGAAGTTATGCAGTCAAATAAATTTAATTAATTTGAAGTATTAATCCGCAGAAGAAATCAAAAATACGTGAGAAGAAAACCAATTCGCATTGGCATAACGAAGTTAACCAATCACTCTACCATAAGGCAAGTTTCAGTTCCTCGGTCGGGACATGTAAACACATATTAGAAACAAAATCTTAAATATATCTAGAATACATTTTGCCTGGATCATCATCACCAGCTCACTATTTGTCCTCACCGAGGAGCGCGGAGCTTACCCCCTAAGGGGTGACTAGGACGAAGTCAACCACGCTGGCCGAGTGCGGGTTGGTCGATCAAAAGTTAATATAATTGTTTTCACTATAAATCAACAATTGGTATAAAGTTCTCACGCATTCAAACAAAACATAAATATTGTATGCAAATCGCTAACACAATTGGTAGACAGAGAAACCGAAATGTTAACGCGTTTGCTAATTATTTTTAGTTCAATGCCTATAAGTTGGTGTTAACGGACCGCTTGCTGCACGGTATTCGAGATGTAAGTCTCATCAAGTCATAAGCAACTGGCTGTTTTAGGGTTAAACTTTTTTATATTTTGGACTATAATTTCTATTAAAAACATCCGTAGCACACCGATGAGTTCCATCCCCCTACTCGAGTATATTAAATGAATAGTTTATTCGGTATATAATTTCTCTTTTTCAGTTGTTTTCTTCTGCCTTATGTATAGTAAATCTTATCGCAGGTTTGGACTGTACATAATAATAATATGGATTCCTAAAATACATGTATAAAGTTGCCTTGCTTCTCATTATATTAAAATTATAGGTAATAATTTATTTTTGTACAGTTAGGTAGTTGAAATTGTATAAACAAAAATCAGTTAGTGATATTTTGAATACAAGTCCGCTATCGGTCATCACTTGATCCACATTTCAGTAGCAAGCTTAGCTCAAGATTAAGCCATAAATAATGTACTATTCAGCGCTAACAAGGGCGTTTGTCATACTGTGCGTACAACCAAATTTAATAAGCTTTGTCACATTGCGATGTTCTTAAATGGTACACAATGAGTGCAATTTCACAAGCCCGCCCGTGCGCCCGCGCCGCTCCGACCGCTAGGGTTTACACCTCGATACAGACAAGTTCACACTAACTGGCCTAGAAGCAATTCTAATTATAATTCTGTACTTACTACGAGTAGATATTGGAATATTATTATGCAACAAGGCTTATTTTTAAAATATATTTACTTCTAATTTTTAAAATATAGAAAAGCAAGCATACTAAGCAAATTATTGATGTCATAATCGTAAAAATGTAGACCTACTTCTTTGTAAAGTTGTTTAACTGTTCTTTATTTTTTCTTGAGAAAAAAAGGACTTTCCAGAAAATGAAGTCTTTTCGATAATGAATGTAAGAATTAGGGATAAATACTGATTATAAGTGGTTTACAAATGTGTATGGCTTTCGCAACGAATGATTGAATTTTAAAACTCTTTTTGGCAACCCTATGAAATTCAATTGTAACTGTACCAGTAACGTCATCTATTGGCAAGTAGCGGTACTATAGCTATAGCAATTTGTATTTTATTGAATTGAGTGTGTCGAAAGTCACGAATTCGTGTGTAACTGTAGTTCCTTATTTCAAATATATGCCCGATTCAGAAATCCATTACAAGCTGTTAGTATTCGCTTATCTACATTACAATCTGATACTTCTGTATAACCCAGTACTACACGGAATACGTGTCGTTGATAAAACTGAATTTAACATTTAATCGTTTGCCTTTCATTTTTACAATATTAAGAATATTTTGCGAGTCGTTATCTATATGTTTTTTTTTTCTAAATTAAGCTTATTGCCTGTTTGTAGTTTAAATAATCTCGTATAATATTTAATTACACTCTATCTTTGGAATTGTCAAAACATTCAACGGTCCATTAGTTTTTTAAGGTCAAAACAATGTAGTAGTATATTTTAACTATTACAGAACCATTATCTTTAAATTGCATCTGCAACAGTTGATAACGATTTAAGATGGTATAAAGTAAAATGTATATGAGACAGACCATTACGTGTCGTATCATAAATAGAAAGCCTTTAGAAAGCAATATGCGTGGTAATAGATGCTGGCGATATGGGAAAGATATATACCATAGTACTAGTAGTGACATCTAGTGTTAGAAACTGGTAATTTTTTGTCTTATATTATTACTTTGTCTTAAATTATTAATCGAGTATAACAATACATATTTATTTAACTTCATTTAAATCTTAATTACATTGTTAAAACACGTTCAATGCACTACTATTTTTAACAGACTTCCAACAGAAGGAGGTAATCAAATCAATGAGACTTTTATGTATGTACAGTCAGCTTCAATAGTATCGTACCATCTAAAGTGCCCAAAAATATGGGAACACCGAAAGTCATCAAAAATATCTGTACAACCAAAGCTTTCAATTTAATCGAAGCACCCACACTCCCCAAAAACATCGCAACATTCATAGCGCCAAATATATGAGAGCATTCAAAGAGCCATAATTATAGCAACTGTCACAACGCCAATGGTATCGAAGCTTCCAAAGTGTCCAAAAATATCGGAACATTAAATGAAATTGAACTCTATCTCTATACGTCTGAGATACAATTTAGAATAGCCAGCTTACGTTAAAGAAACATACGTCAAAATCATTTGAAGCTTTGATTAGAAATATTTCTTTACTATTTATTATGCCTTTTATATGGCCGATGACAGATATCGAACAAGTGATTACAAATTTTAGTTTGCCATAGTTTTTCGCAGCAATACGTAAGTAAATTATGCCGGTTCGATTCCTACGTTCTCCCCTACTAGATTTTTTTATTTTGTCATCGAAGTATTACTGACCCGACAGACGTTTTCTTGGCTTGCAATCATTGGCCATATTATTATTTTTGAGTCTTTATTTAGAAAATAACGATGAATAATAAAAATCAAAATCGAAATAAAAGTTCCCACACGCAGTTCGAACCACGGCATACAGTTGCTTGTTCGTCTTTATACACACAATAGAAACACACAAACTCCGTTTAATTTAATGAAATTTAATATTCCAATTCAATATATTTGACAGGAATGGTGAATTATATCAGATTATTCAAAGTAAAACCACTGTATATTTCAAAGAGATAATATTTTGTAGAGTGGTGATAGGCAGTTCGCCGATATATAGTGTATAGTATATTTCAGTGAATATATTTCATGATATAAATCACGATATATATAAATTGATTTTTTTCTGTCTTCAGAACTAAAAATTTTGGAGATTAATGCCCACCCCGGTAACACGTAGTGAAAAACTACAATTTAGAATAATTTATTATAGATTGTTTTCTAAAATGGCAATCTCATTTAAAGTTTGGGAAATGCCTTTTAATGTATATGGTACGGCTAGCTTTTTATTGAAATTCAAACCTTAACATATGAATATCATATAAGGTTTATTTTAAGTAAAAATATGTGGGGATGCTCTTCTTTTTGCGTTGTTGATTTATCTCGCAAAGAAATGAAGATTGTTATAATAATAAGTACTTCTTTTTTAATTTTCATTAAATATTTTTTTTAAGTTTTACGGAAAATAAAAATTAAATAACACAAAAATATCTTTGGTAATTACATTAATTAATATCTGGTTAGCAAGTAAGGAGCTTATCACGAAATTAAAAATCCTAAAAATAAGAAAAAAGAATTGGGGTAGCGAGGGTATCGAACCGGCATCTCTTACTTACTTATATCTGCGAAAAACGTAGTAAGGTCAATACACCAAATTGGCATACACTTTGACAACTTAAAAATTGTAGCTGTAGTTGTTCGGTATCTGTCATCAGCCATATAAAGTCATAATCATAGATATATTATACGTATAGATGGAGCATTCGAAGTCTACAAGAGTGGGCCTGTTTTTGGGGAAAATTTCCCCTAGTGTTGTCATTTACATTATGATGCTGAAATAAAACTCGATAGAATGTAACCTTTTGTCTCGTATGTTATTTTTAAGTATTTAACGATTAATCGAAACAATATTAAAACATTCATTAATAATTTTATAATAACAATAAAGCACAATATTGTGGTTGGTAAAATGGTTTGGATTTAATATATTTTAAATAAATATAATTAATAATAAATAGTTTGTTAAATGTTTTCGTTTTTTTATTGTGATTACACTATATTTTCTCAAACTTGGGAAAAATGTACATGATACTCGCAAAGATCTGCACTTTTGATATTTGCAAATGGACATGTTTTTTGCTATAAAACTTTTATGGAGTGTTACTTCTAGATATACAAAACTCTATGGTCATAATAGATAGTAGAGAAATATTTCTAATCAAAGCTTCAAATGATTTTGACGTATGTTTCTTTAACGTAAGCTGGCTATTCTAAATTGTATCTCAAACGTATAGAGATAGAGTTCAATTTCATTTAATGTTCCGATATTTTTGGACACTTTGGAAGCTTCGATACCATTGGCGTTGTGACAGTTGCTATAATTATGGCTCTTTGAATGCTCTCATATATTTGGCGCTATGAATGTTGCGATGTTTTTGGGGAGTGTGGGTGCTTCGATTAAATTGAAAGCTTTGGTTGTACAGATATTTTTGATGACTTTCGGTGTTCCCATATTTTTGGGCACTTTAGATGGTACGATACTATTGAAGCTGACTGTACAAGAATTACGCAGTTCTAATCCGATTTAGGTGATTCTTTTTTTGTTTGACTCAAAAGAGCTGCCATTTGATCCCGTTTTTATATAGAAAAAAAAACTATAAAGTAGTTTTTAAGTTATTTCTAATAAACATAAAACAATAGGAGTTTTTTGCTTTCTCGGCTTGTTACTTATTAAAATAAACTAACATGTCTGTGTAGTGTAGGGCCATGCTGGGTTCCACTAGCGCGTATTTTGCATGACTTCACACATATCTGTTGCATTGATATAATTAACATGTTAACACAATGATTGGGTTACAATGTTGCTTTAAAATGTTATGTGTTTGAATTGAAGAAAGCAATAAATTATTTACTTTGCAATATTTCCGCTCGTGCAACAGTCCAATCATACATACAGCGGGCAAAACGCGAAAAAAATAATTATTACTTATTCGAATATTGCATTTAAAATACTACATTTATATAAGTGTAAAAATATAAACCACTAAGTACATTGAAACCTGGATAAGCGAGAAACTCGGATTAGAGAGAAACCTCTATAAGCGAGACAATACAGGTTCGACTGTATATTAATTGAAAGGTTTCCTTCGTTTGCTTTTATGCCATAAAATTATATGAAACAATGTAAAATTGTGTTGTAATAAATCTATACTTCCGCAACCTTGTTAAATATGTTAAACTATTTTAGATGGTCATAAATAAGTTGAAGTCGATGTACTAAACTAATCCTTTCAATAAAGCTCGATACAAAATTTATTAGAGGCCGTACGAGCCGAATATGGCGTCGCTATGGCTGGCCCGCTGCGGGACACATTGTCGCAACCGCACGCTCGGAACTGCCGAATGTAATTCACGCGTTATTGCTGTTAGTAAAGTGTGAGACTGAGAATCAATTGCAATGTGTGGTCCAATATATGTGAAGATGGAGGTGTAAAACAAAGCGAATATACCTTTATCGACAGTCTTCTATATAGTCGCAGGTTGGTTAATGTTTTGGTCGATCTATTGTTTTTAGCTCTTTGCGTGTGACCAGCCCATTTTCATTTAAGTCGTAATAGTTTTTTAACCACTTCTTTGCTTTTTATCTGTTTTCTGATCGTCGTATTTTTAACTTTAGTCCCAGGTAGCTTCGTAATTGATGTAGGTAATATTTAATTCCCGCTCGTCTTATGAATTTACGCCATACAAAGTTGTAATCAGCGGGAACAATCTTAATAGCTTAACGACCGTCTTCGAGAATGGATTAAAAGCTTTTGCACGACAAGGGAGCGAAGTGTATTACTATCACATCATATTTCAGTATGCATTTGTTGAAAAAGATTGTTGTTTTTATAAAGAACACGAAATCTTATTTTATGTATTGTATTTTGCTTACTAAAGCCGGCTACAGACGCTCAGTTTTAACTGACCTGTGTAGACAAAACGTAAATATGGGACCAAATGGCAGCTATTTTGCATCGAGCAAAAAAAGAATCACGTAAATCGGTTCAGAACTCGCTGCTCGACGTCCGAACATACATAAAAAAAAAACTCATTGACTTGATAACCTCCTTCTGTTGGAAGTCGGTTAAAAACTGAGAACTGTACAGTTCGATTGTGCAGTTAAAAAACTGTACGTTTGTAGCCGGCTTAACATATTATTAGTACTAATGATTAAATAACTTTAGAGTAGGTATAGGTTAGAAAGGACGTTGCGTCCGCTCGCCTGCCCTTCGTTACCCCGTGCTAATTCGCCTTCTCCGCGCCCGGTACGAGTTATTTTAATTGCCCTATATGTAAATTTTCGATTGTTGTCGACTCGTGTCCAATGAGCTTGAGTGACACGATTCTAACTAGGACCCGCTCTCGCATAACAAATGTTTGCTTCATGTCGCATATCTCTTGCACGTTGCTTACTGAATTAATGTGTTCCGGTTTGAAAGGTGGTCTAGTCAATTATTATCATAAGTTTGCATTGCCCAAATACATTGTATATGTCGTCTCTCTTGTTCTCTTTGAAAAAATAGAGATGACAATAAGATGTGTTGGCTTTTCGTTCAGCGGATGCTAATAAATAGGATGTTCTTTTGGAATAATTATTTGTATGATGTATGAAGAACTAACATCTTTCCATACAATCTAAGGATATACAAACTTATACGTAGTTACAACTATGTAATTATGTCTTCAGGCATCATTTCCGTAAATTACAAACGTCTGTACAAAGTTTTCAAATGTAACGAACAGCCGCCTCTGGCGGAGTTGTGCGCACTGTGAATTTAAAATTATCAATGGTTACTGTTACTACAGTAAAACTACACTTTTTTCCCCTGTTCGTTCGTATAAATTTACATTATATATAAAACATATTTATCTTTTCAGAAAGCTCCTGTCCGACTTCGTCAAAGACGATAATACAGAATGAGTCAACGTCAGCACAATTGCCTTTTCAGTAAGTCAAATAAAATCTAAAATAGATAGTATATAAAATAACACTAATAATTTGTTATTAGGATTTATTTATATTTAATTTTTAATTAAAATTCTAGAACGAGTCATCAAGTGCCTAAAATTAAAGTAGGACCAGACCTTCGGAGCGCGAGAAAATATAGGCATCATGTAAACAAGTTAGTTACAATTCAAAACATTGTTAAAAGTTTTAATAATAGTAATACCAGTAATATTTTATTGTATAATTTAAATTTTCAGATTTAAACCTCAGATTCCACAATTATCACCGCAACTAACCCCGCAAACGCATTTACAAACGACGCTCGAACTGTCACCGAACAAGCCGCCATTTTTACCGCCAATGCTAACGTACCCGATGGCGCGCGCGAATCAACCCAACATAACCTCTGATGTAGAAATTAAGAATTTTTTGCTCAACACAGCGCTGCAGAACGCATTGACCGGTTCATTGAACCAGCTAACGCAAAGGAAACCTTATACGAAACCGAACGATGTTGCAAAGAAACCTTGTATCGAACACGAATTTGTTAATAATAATAACGAAGAAGGCCACGGTAGGAAGAGACTGCACAAATGCGATGTGGCCGGATGTCATAAAGTCTATACGAAAAGCTCTCATTTGAAAGCTCATAAAAGAACACATACAGGTAACTTACATACTGTTGGATACTGTAAAATCATATATCATTGTAATTGATGTCAATGACAAATGTCGTTGGTCGATTGCAACTTTATTCTACCCGACAACGAATTTATTTTCTTCCTACCCAGACCCACACATAGCGGCGTCTATAAGTTAAGCAGTTTAATACTGCTGTGGTAAATAACCAATCTAAATTCAAACTTCAAAGTACCCTCTTCGCAGGTGTCATTTCTTATACTATATTGCAGGTGAGAAACCATACTCGTGCGGGTGGGCGGGCTGCGAGTGGCGTTTCGCGCGCTCTGACGAGCTGACGCGGCACACGCGCAAGCACACCGGCCACCGGCCCTTCACCTGCCCGCTCTGCAGGCGCTCCTTCGCCAGGTCAGATCACCTCGGCTTGCATATGAGACGGCATTGATGATCTCCTAGTAACTCAAACGTATAAAATATAAAATTAAATATCTGTGAAAAAGAAATACTAAACAGGGACCAATTTATAGGAACACAAATTATATAAAAGTTCATATTCGATTTTGATATTACATTTATAATTTTCGTATACAAGTATTATACAATGACAGTTGGACAGAGATTTGTCATATAAAAAGAATGGGATTAATCTTATTTTTAGGCATTCCATATGACAAACACAAAAATACTATTTTAAAGCGAAATTTTATTAGAGATATTTTTTAGAACAATAAACAAGTAAACTTGAAAAGTTTGTATGAATTGTTACATACAGCAGTAATCTAATATTACAGCAGTAATGATCTTTATTATTATTAGTCGATCGCATAAGGTTTGTCAGTGACTTCCCCTCTCCGAACCAACGGCTGAGTCCTGCGCCCCCGAGTCCCGCAGTCCCGAGACCCGCCATCCCGAGTCCCGTTGACTCGAGCCTTACGGTTTCAAGTCCCGCGGTCCCGAGTCCCGCGCTCCTGAGTCCCGCGACCCGAGTCCCGAGGGGAAGTCATGGACAAACCGTTCTGCGCGCAGTTTATATTATACTGAATTAATTTATATCGTGGCATTACAGTAAACTTAGGCCAGTAAAGTTTATACATTGTTTTTAATTAAAAGTAAATACTTAGTGTGATATTTACGAATACATCTTTTGATGTTAGTTTTATATTTCCTACAGTTTTATAGATTTAAGTGTTTATAGATATTCTTTATTTTTAAAGTTTATTTACGAAAAAAAATCAGTAATATTTGTAATTTTACATCATGATGTTATACATTGCATTTTTTGATTATATAAAAAATTCTTTACACTGTTTAAAAAATATATGAACAATACATATATATTTTAACCTTTTTAATGGTCAAAATTTAACTTTAGAAGTATGATTACAGTGTTAATCTTCAGTAATTGTATTTTTTTTCGAAAATGTTATACAATTTTTAATCTTTAAAAAAAAAATCATTGGAATCTCAATATACATATTTTATATATTAATAGAATAGAAAAATATAAATAATAATGTAGTTTAAGTGTAACTTTAGTGTTAATTAAGCTTTACACTCCAGTGCTCAAAATATTAAGTTCCACAAAATAAAACTTACAGGGCAATTGTGGCAATATTAGTGTTATTAAAAGAATCCTATTATATTTACTTAATTATAAAAAAAAATATGTAAACATGTTTATATACTGTTTTGTTTCAAATGTTTATAAATGTATACCATTTTATAGAAATGTATATTTAATGTTAGTAAAGTTTTAATAAAATTGTATACATTATTAGGATACAATTTGCTTGAGTGTATTTAAAAATAAACTTTCTGGAGTCGTTTTTAACTCATTTTTAGCACATCACGGTAAGAACAAGAGTTAAAAAATGCCGGTTCGAATAATTCAGTGAACTGAGGGTAACCAGTAAATGCTATTTTTGTACTATAAATGTTTTGAAAGAAGTTTTCTGTAAACTGAATATAACAAAATAAACTTTTAGCAATATTACCTTACTTAGATATTAGTTTTATATAGTTTAAATAAATAATTTCGGGGCCAGTATTTTTGAAATTATCTAGTATAGTAGAAAAATAAAATATACACCCACAATAATATAATGTCTGATAAAGATTAATGACATTTTTGAAATATTTTAACAAGCAAAATTTACTAAAAAAAATCTAAATATAATTTGTTGATCTCAAATTGGGTATTCCTTTCTCTCTATTATTGTTATTTTTTGATCTCAATTAATTGCAATGTATTACTTTTTATAATAAATCTTTACGTACTTACTATAAAGGATTATTTTTTCGTGAAAATTTACTTATTTTATTGATTAATATAAATCAGCTTCAACCTCTCTGTTATTTTCTGTAAACAAATACTTTTTCAAGTGAGCTAAATAGATGTAAAAATATGTTTTTGCACACTTTTTATGCAATAGGGGGTAGTCGCTGTAGTGTGGCGACCTCTTATAATATGAAAATTCATAATTAATGTTCATTTTTATTGAACAAAAATGTCTACGATATAATAGAAAATAGTTTTGTAAATAAAATATTTTAAAAGTTTGGTGCTGGACTGTGGTTTTTATATATTTTTTTAATCGCTATTTGCTCAGAGATACTTGTAATTTTATTATTTTATGTATGTATGTAATAATGATAAAATATGTCATGAAAATAAAATTAAAATTATTTTAATTCGTCCAGATTTCATATTATAAAAAAAATCACAACATAGTATTGTCTCTTATCGAATTTGAAAATGCTAATATAGAATACCTATTACAGAAGCAATTTTTTAAAATTTGTACACTGTATTTTTATTATACATATTGAGAGAATATTATTTGCTGTTTTATTTTTTTCCTTTTAAACTGAAATATAACTTAAAAATGCGGTGTTTTCTTCACCGATAACAACGATTGAACTTTGACTGGAAACATTATTTTTTTTCTCTCTTTTCATCCCCTTTGTCTCTTAAAAGTTACGGAACCGCTATGCATGGGACAGGAGCCACTTAAACTCGCTACAGAGGCTCAGTTTTAACTGTACAGTTCAACTGAACAACTGTAGCCGGCTTTAACAACAACCGAAAACTGCTGGCTTCCCTAAAAAAATCTGTATCATCTACCAAAAAGTATTAAACATTCTAATGCCATTTGACAATTAAAAAAGAAGAATAATTTATAATATGTCAAATTCTTTGTAGAGTCTAGAGTACTTTTAAATACATAAATATTTTAAAATGATAAAAAAATAATAATATTATGAAATGGCGTAAGTATATCTGTTATTAACTCGTAGCCATACAGTAACGTTTATCATAAATATGAACCACAACATGAAAACATCAGGTTATGGTTCCTTCTCCCTACGAAGGGCACAGTACTATATTCGTTTAAGCCTTGTTCGCACCACGATAGTATTTTAGTCGAGTAGCAAGTATCTGAACAAAGGATTTACTTATCTACTCCACTAAAATGTTGCTGTTCGGACACGTTTAGTTACTAAATTACTATCCTACCGCGTAGGTTTAGGCTTAAACGAGTCCGAACAGTAGTTAATCCTTTGTTCGGATAAATGCCAATTGCTACTCGACTAAAATACTATCCTGGTGCGAATAAGGCTTTACGTTTGTTGCTACATTTGTATAGATGCGCGGTGTGCGAGCACTGTTCGGAACCAATCGGAGCCGGAGAAAAAGTCGTCTGCGAGGGCTACAGCTATCACAAACAGTGCAGAAAGTGCTGTAAGTAGTTTTACAAATGCCTACAATAAACTGATACAATCTGATGATTTTTTAGCACATAAGTTGGCACGTCGGACACAAGAGTACACTTGTTTCCGACGTGCCAAATGAAATGCAGACATTAATGAAAATTCAATTCCAGTTGTATGCAATGAAAATGATTTAACCGATGCGCAAATATTTAAAGGTGTTATATTTTGTTCGAAATGTTCAACACGATTATTTCATACGAACAAAGATGACTTGATTAAAAAAGATACAAAGTTAAAGAAAATCAATAGAGTGATGTCGAACACGACTCGTGATACCTTCAGAGAGTTCGGAAAGACTTCGATACTCACTTCCGACACTACGGTAGATCGTGTCGAAGAGAAAAAGAAAAGGTAAGATAGTAACGACGACAAAGGACGTGGAACTTTTTACATCTAATGAGTGACAACCTTTAAAGATTTTGTATGCATCAATATACCTCAGAAAAAGTCAATGTTTCACCAATTGTCATTGATTGTTGTGATCGATCTCAAGTTAGTTTTTTTTTATTTATTTTAGCAAACCAATACCACTACATCCCGGTTCCGAGATTAAATATTTGCGAAAGAGAATGGGTTCCGAATATGTAAGTCAATTTTTATGTTTATCATAAAAGATTCTTGTAGCAAAGCTCTTATGTACGTAACTTTTTATGATTAATTAATTTCTCTTTCAGACATCAATTCTCAAGAAATGGGAAACGGGTTAGCAAATATAATTCTATGTTAAAGAGTTTTGTACAAACAAAAATATTAGTTTTTAAATAGTCGCTTACGGCTTCCTTCGCAGAAATGGATTCTATTTTTTTATTTCCAGACATTAGAGTGTCGGCAGAATTCAAACAATTATACAAAGACTCTCCGATGTCTACAATGACTAACGAGTAAGTTTTTTTTATTATTTATTTAAAAAAAAAAACATTTATTAATCGAAACACTTTTAGCAACATAATTGTGTCTCTCTCTCCTGAACTAGTTTTTGTCTCTGTCTCAGAAGAGAAGCCTTCTCTTATCTAGTAATAAGTGACAGTAAATTATTATTGCAGCCAAAAACTCGCACCATCTCGCTTGCCACCTAAATATACGAAATACAGGAAGCTGGTTAGTTGTAGTTTTAAATTTATTATTTACGTAGGTATATAGGTAGATAGAGCTAATGTTTATTTTTTGTTTTTTTTTTCAGAGCAGTAACCGCCTTAGCGATATGAGAGTAGCAGGTATGAAAAATAAAAAATAATGTTAAAATTGATTTTGATTGGGTAGAAATTTGTAGTTTATCATAATTCGTTATACCACGAGAACAGAGTTTTTACACGAATAGGAAATTTAAATCACCACAAAAGTTATGTTAATTGAAATGTTTAATTTCTTTAGAGCTTGGCACGTCAACTGAAATCGCTAACACTGCTTTGAGAAAAAAATCCGAAGACGAAGCTGTAGTTATTAAATCTATGTAAGTAACATTTTAAGACTAACATAAAAATCAAAAACAACTGCCGAAAATTAATTTGATTTATTTTTCACAGAAAAAGTGTTCCTCACATGTAAGTTTATTTTTTCTTAATTAATACGTGGGCATTTTCTTCATATTTAATACCATCTTTTTATCAATAGGGTAACCAAGAGAACTGTGTCTTCATTAATGTCGGGACTGAATACAAGTGAGTACTGTCTGATGACGTCACCATCAAATATGAAGTACAATTAATAAAATATATGTAACGTTTGTAGATGAATCGGGAGACGGAGACGATTCCTTGAGCAGCGATCTCGATTACTCCGTTTCAAGCAAGTCTGATAAAAAGTAAATAAAAATTGTCATTTTTTGTCTTAACAATATAAAAAAATACCTTATGTTTAGTAAGCGAATGATAATCTAATTTGACATCGACTGCCATAGTTTTAAATTGTTTAAAAGGAGACTTTTGTGTGGTTCTAATCGTGGGTTTCGAGTTTCCTCTGCCGAAATGTTCCTAGAAAACATGCTATCACTCTCTTATTCTCTGAAAAAATAGTAACTTTAATTTTTGAATTTTTAATTCATGTTCCGTGAATGGGACCAACGTAAACGTAAAAACTGATTGAAAAATGCTATGTAACATTTTCAGAAATTGGATGGATAGAAGAATACGAAGTTTAATGAAAATTCCCTTTTCTAGTTGTAAGTATTGGTTTAAAGTTTGAACAAATGTTGTTAATTTTTTTTTATTAATATTAACAATTATTGCAGTCAGAAGAAATATTTTGAAGCAAAGTTCGATCGTTAGCACTTTGATGAGCGTCGAACACGATCCGCAGTGAGTTTTGTTTTTTAATCCTGCGGTGACCATGCGATACAGGATTGTATAAAAAATATTTTATGTTTCAGAAGCTTTTTGAAAAAGATAAATTCATTATTCCATGAGGAAATTACCGAGCATCAGCGTAAGTTTCGGAAATTCTTATTCATGAAAAAAAAAACATTTTGAAAATAGTGTTTCTAATGATTATTTTAAATATTAAACAGGTCGTGGACTGAAAAGACTTTACTCAACTATTAATCGAAGACAGCCTCCGCATAAATTGGGATGGTAATCATTTTATTGTTATTAAAAATAAACGGCACCGTATACACCGTTTATTTTTTCGTATATGCAGTTTTTTTTTTGAGAATGAAAATTAAGCGCCGGCCTTATACAATGGCAGCGCTTAATTTGGCACAATCGGAAGTTTACTTTTGTTGTAGAAAAGATGTGAGCTATTCGAAATGTATATCAATTTATTTATTTTAGGTTACGTTTGATGCAGAAAATGGATGAACAGATGAGGTAATTACGAAATATCACTTTACTTATGTGATAGATACCGTTTAGATAATGCTAACCAAATGTTAAAATTCTTTTCACCAGCTGCAAACATTTAAAAACATCTCACAGTTATCGTTGTATGCGCGCGCACGTTATGCGCATAGCCGGCCCTACGAAGAGCGAGTAAGTGATTTTTACAAACCTGGTTAAGCGAGAAATCTCTATAAGCTAGTCATTCTATGATCCCGACGAGCTTCTTCCATAAGAGAGATAAAAGGATTAGAGAGAAACCTCTATAAGCGAGACAAATATCACGGTCCGTTGTACTCTCGCTTGTCCAGGTTGGACTGTGTAACTAAAAAGTATATAGGATTTGACCCATGATGGGCTCCATTTTCCGCAACTCCACGTCTAGCGCGTATTTTGCGTGAATACACATATTGAATTTCTTCGCCGATATGTGCAGGTTGCATCACGATGTTTTCCTTCACCGAAGAGCGTCGGTAAATATGCACATATGAAAATCGAAAATCGAAAAACACATTGGTACTTGCCGGGATTCGAACTCGGGACCTGCAGTTTACAAGTCGAGAGCTAAAACCCCTGAGCCACCGACGCTCTAAGTATATATGAATAGGCTTCTAAAAGTTACAATAAAGTGGTCAAAGTACTAAATTTTTAATCTATGAAAACCGGTTTATCTTTTTTTCTTCAAAATTATTGTTTTTGTAAATTCGTGAAAAAAGATAGCACTATTTAGCATATTATAATAAGTTTATAGCCAATTGTGGAAACCACTTATTAGTATCTGGTGATATTATGATTATAATCGCTCCTTTTCTAGATTAGCAGGCTTTCGCGCAAAACTTTTAAGGATGATAGTGCCAAGTTCGAAACCAAATGTGAGGTGTAAAAGTAAGTATAATATTGTTGTCGAAATAAAATAATAATTGTGCCTAAAATGTCATTTTACTTTTCAGGTAATAATATTACACCTTCATGTCCTGTTGTGGTTTATTCAAGTGTATAGTGAAATATTGCTTGATAAAAAAGTAAGCCCTTTGTACAAAAGTCAAAAAAATCTGTGATTTTCGAATTTGTATGAATTATGCAATAAAGAGGTTCACAATACCAACAAATGAGATTGTATTGCAAAAGCCACTTGAGAAATCACAGATTTGTTTATTCTTGCATACGCAGGAACTAAAGTACACTTCAAATATATTTAACTCCTAGAAAACAAATTGATTATCAAAACTGATCTCCATAGTTTTTATACTGTTGTAGTAGCATTTATACAAAAAAAATTGTTAATATTATGAGTAAAAATGAGTTATGATTTTGTAAAAAAATGTTTTAATTTGAAACTCATCTGTATGTAGAAAACTTTCAACTTTGCAGAGTCCTATTGTTTAAAGTAAAGGTCACTCAATACTAGCCTTTTATACGCAATAATTTTCACTGTAATTGTTTTATGTTCTAATAAATGGTACTCATAAATCGGTGACTATTGATTTCATACATTGTTCCTGGTTGTTATGTTATATCTGCTTTTAACACTATTATATACAATATTAGTATTATAGGTCTAATACAATAAAACTGAATTAAAAAATTAGGTTTACTTTTATTCAATGTGCTTACACTTAAATATATTCACAAATAGTCCAATGTTTGTTCAACTTAGATTTTAGGTTATGTTACACCGACTATCTTGTAGACACAGTCGCTTCTTTCCTTGCCGCATCTTGCAGTAGCTGTGTGTCCACTTCATCTGCTGGTAACTGGACATACCTCACGACAGAACCACGAATGAAACAATTCTTCACCGACAACATGTGTGGGTATTTATCCGGATCTATGACGCTTATGTCGGATAATTTAATATTCAGATATTGATCGACGGAATGCAATGTCCCACATATGCTAAGGTCATTCTTTAATTCCACAACGACGTCTTTACCTATTAACGATTTAAAGAATGAATAGAATAACATTTTGCACGTAAAGAAACAAAATAAGTAATTTGTAAACACTTCAATTGACAGCGGTGTTAGGAGGAGACGCGATTTGTGACATTGACAGATGACAGGGCTTTTCACAGAGCAAATATCCCTCCATTTTTATTTAACAATCGTCTACAAATTCCTTTCCCTACTCTATGGTGGCTTGTTTTTGTCCATGTTTTTTCGAGGTTGTTTGCGTTGGTTGAATTTTAAGATATTTGTCCTAATATTTAGCTATTGAACATAATCCGCCTTTAAATTACAAGTATGACAAACTAACCTATAAGCCTGTTACAAACTGTGTATAGGAAATACGCAATAATCAGAGGTGTATGTTAGTTTTACACATAGGCAAAATCAACAGGCCGTCGTTATGGCCGCTGCGTTAGCAGACGACATTGCAGAGATTGTAAGTATATTTATCACTCGTTTATATTGAAATGGTCCGTTATTCACATAACTTATTTAACTGTTTTACAGGATTGGGGAAATGAGAGGCTAACTCGAGCTCAGAAAGCTGTTGAAGCGAACGTATACGATGTGGATTCATGGTCTTTACTCATCAGAGAAGCCCAAACGAGGCCTATCAATGACGTCCGGACTATGTATGAAAAACTCATTGCAGCATTTCCAACAACTGGCCGGTTTTGGAAGATCTATATTGAACAAGAGGTTAGACAGACATGATAATTTATAACATTTTACTCCTACCTATAGAAAATTAAACAAAAGATCATATAAATAAAGTACCAGAATGAGCCTGAGACTTGTCATAAATTTCAATAAGGCCAGTAGTTGTTAATGGTAATACCGTTAGTCAAAAACCACAGTACTAACAATCAACTGTGTGGATAATCAATAAAAAATAATATTTTCCTTTACAGTCAAACCTAGATAAGCAAGTTATTCTCTGGTCCGACTAGCTACCTCTATAGGCGAGCAACTTGGATTCGAGAGAAACTTCTGTAACCAAAATAAATATCACAGTTCCTTGGACTCTCGCTTCTCCATGTTCAACTGTATATAAAAATCGATAATCACAATTTTTTTCTTTCCAGATGAAGGCGAGAAATTTTGAAAAAGTTGAAAAGGTTAGTATTGATACAGCGTAAGTTGGGTCATTAGACATGTTATACAATCTGTGATATTAGTGACTAATAAAGATTAAATAAAAAATATACGCTGAAGTCTCAAAATGTAATATAAATAGTTGTTAAGTTCAAATAAAGAAACCAGATAATTAAAATGCAATCTTTTTTTTCGGATAGGGTGTCTGTGTTCAGACATGTTGGAGGCGATTTTCTATGGTGATAAGCTTTTAAGATCTTGTAGTATAAAAACATTAGTTTTATAATAAAAACTTAATATATTAATATATTACTTTCATATTTTTTTTTAAACATTATAAATAAATTGTATACGGAAAAGCCATAGAAGGTCACTTTTGACATGTATTAAACCCTCTTAGTCAATATATACAACTTTTCTATATTTATTTTATTCCTACATATGTATTTTATTTATTTTAACCTCTCCTTCAAAGAAGAAATATATTTTGAACAATATGAGTGGTGCTGTATAGCCTTATACACCTATAAGGTCAATTTGGTTTACAAACTGTTTCAAATATCGTCAATACAATATAAAATCACATTTTCTTTTGATTTCTCATTCTAATTTGAATAAAATAGCAAAGTTATTGTTTACAAGAATTTGTTGATCAAGACTGGCTTTGGATTTTAAGAATATTGACTTTTGAGATACTGAAAAAAGTGCTTTTTGTTTAACCTAAAAGTCCAGTAAAAAATTATCTAATACTATATTTTTCTTGTCTGTTAACCTTGTTTTTTTTCATTTAAACTTGTTTAATCCTATTTCTCAAAGGATTATGGCGCACTTATAAAAAAAAATAAAACAAAAGCTTACAATTTTGGAATAAAGTCCTTTACCTATCTTATACTCATTTGCAGAATATGCTGACTGAACTATCACTATCAGGTAAATGTCTGGTCCATTTCGTGGTAATATTTACAAATTATCGCATTTTTTCTCACTAAATTGATCAGGGCGCATATTGTATGATATATTGTGTATTTTACAGTTTCTTAAAAATAAAATCCTAAAAAAATAATCATACTGTAATTTTCTTCAAATCTTTTTTTTTCGACTAAAAACACGTCAGCGACCAAAGCTGTCTATTGAGGGGTACGATTAATTTCAAATAACCTGACGGTCCAAGGCTCGTTGCGCAATGCCTCCATCCACCCTCTAGGCCTTCACACACTTGAAATTATTAGGGTCGCCAATGTATCTGTAAAAGTATGTTACCGTCATCGCTGACCTTGTGGCTCCATCATCTGTTCATTTACCAAGAACAGGGCATAAGTAATTATTAGTAAATATTTGGTCCTTCGAGCCGGACGATTTAAAATATTCATTTGATTATGTTTTGTATGGGTGTTTAGCTGTTCCAGCGCTGTCTCATGAAGATTCTCAATATAGAACTCTGGCGTCTCTATTTAAACTACGTCAAAGAAACTAAATGCATGCTGCCTACATACAAGTAAGTTTTGTTTACACGTCATAAAGTTTTAATTTTTAAAATAAAAGAAAGTTATACATTTCAATTGATTGTAGGATTATTATTAATAATTTAAGTTATGCCACTTGCCAATGGGTATTATTAACACTAAAGTAATGTTTTAATATGTTAATCTTTGTATATCCTCATTTAATATATCAATAAAAAAAAATATTATACCTTTTGAAGCTGTGCTTTTTATTTATTTACTAGTTATTAGTAAAATTAAAATTATCATTATTTAACATAGAACAATTGTACTTTATTTTGTTTTCAGAGAAAAAATGGCACAGGCTTATGATTTTGCCCTAGAAAAAATAGGCCTAGATATCCACGCCTACCCTATCTGGAACGACTATGTTACATTCTTAAAGGCGGTCGATGCGGTTGGCTCTTACGCTGAAAATCAGAAGATTTCCGCTGTCAGAAAAGTATGTAGCAAAATTATACTAACTTTGCTCTCATTAATTTGTAAAGAGATAATTTATTGACGCATAGGAAGAGGAATTATCCCCTGCTGTGCGTCTCCTTTTCCGTAGATTAAGGGTAGACAACGCATCTGCAATTGCAGATGTCTTGTCTATAGGCAGCAGGCGCTTCGCTATTTCAGCGAATCTAGTTTGCCGCTTGCTCGTTTGCCACTTTATAATAAAAAAATAACGTGAAAATGATATAATGACATTTGTTTACAGGTGTATCAAAGGGCGGTGATCACTCCCATTATAGGAATTGAAACATTATGGAAGGATTATATCGCTTTTGAGCAAGGAATCAATACAATTATTGGTAAGATAAGCAGAATAATCCTGCCAAAGATTTGTCACCATTGTCGGTTTTTTATCTGGATAAAAGATATTTCTATTCATTTTTCTGTCTGTTTCTGTTCTACAATTCTATTTTTAAATGATAGTGTCGTAACATCCCTTTATATTACTCCAATAGACATAGATTCAAATACTAAAGTATTATTGTTTTGTAAGGTAGGTCTTAGTTTAGATATGACGCTTGATAAAGAAGTATAGGAGTACATTTCCCGACATCTATAAACGTCAGGTATAAGATATCGTAAAGCATGACATATACTTCCCACAGCCGAGCGTATGGCAATGGAGAGGTCCCGTGACTACATGAACGCGCGGCGCGTGGCCAAAGAGCTGGAGACGGTGACGCGCGGACTCAACAGGAACATGCCCGCCACGCCGCCCACTGTTGACAGAGAGGAAATGAAACAGGTACCACGAAATAAACCATTAGCATAGAATAATAACTACATATTTGTCTATTCTTTCACTGTAACCCTACAGCTTCATTAGACCGATGTCACGCAAAATACGCCCTTACGCCGAAGCAAAATGTCCGTTTTTATCGCGAACTCTGTGTAATGAAACTATAGGTTAAGACACTTCACAATATTTTTGTCTTTGGATTTTTAAATGGGTATATAAGAGATCTACCTGTCTATATCTCCTTTAACCAATCGTCAGTCTTAAACAAAAACTGATAATGCTTCGGAAATTCAATTAATACTAGGTAACGAAGTGTTTATAATTTGCCCTAGCATTGTTATATTAAAAAAAATATTTGTCTACGTTAATGTCTGTTTTACAGGTGGAACTATGGAAGAAGTACATATCGTGGGAGAGAAGTAACCCTCTCCGGTCTGAAGACACGGCGCTGGTCGCTCGCCGCGTGATGTTCGCCATCGAGCAGTGTCTGCTCTGCCTCGCTCATCATCCAGACGTGTGGCACCAAGCCGCGCAGTTCCTCGACCATTCCTCCAAGTTGCTGCAGGAGAAAGGGGTCTGATATACTTTTTTATATATAGTCGTTTGCAGTAAAGCCCGGCAAAGCAATTGCAGATCCCCTAGTGTTGCGAATGTCCATGTTCTTTGTTGATCTCGATGTCTCCGCTGCTCAATTACCTCCTTCTCCTTTGGAGTTTTTCAAGTGAACAATATTAAACTGATTGATCGAAAATTGCCTGAACTTGTATACAATGCAGTAATATACTACTACAGTGTATACAACTGAAGTATACAGATACATTTAGTAGTATACAATGTAGTAACATGTTAGTACATTGTATATTATATTACTGTAATGTATCCTACACCATATTATATTTTATTGTTAATATACCATGTAATTTTACTGATATGTATACTAAATCAACTGCAGTTGTATACATCCGAGTAATATACACTACATAACACAGGACTCGAACGCAGCGCGGCTGTTCTCCGAGGAAGCTGCGGCGGTGTACGAGCGCGCGACCAGCGGCCCTCTCAAACAGTCCACCCTGTTGCACTTCGCACATGCTGATTACGAGGAAAGTCGACTGCATTACAATAAGGTGATATAAGATTTAAAGTATTAATTATTCATATAATGAAGTGGATATCTGCTTTATAACTATTGTGTTACTGGGAGTGTGGAAATGCGGGTATCCCGTCAATCCACTTTGTTTCCAGCTAATTGATGTTTCAATTTTTATTCTCTTACCTGTATCTAATGTCTTAATGGACATAAACTCTTTAAGAAAGTAAGCTTCTATGATTAAGCTGTTTATACTAAAGGCTTTTTTTAATATACTTAAAAAATAGACTTATATGAGGTTAAACAGACACAGATAAAGTTCATAAATACCATGAAGTCCTATCCCATTATAAAGTTTTTTTTAATTATTTTCTTTACTATAGTATAGTATTGTATTAGGTGCATCAAGTATACACGAGATACCTAGACATGGAGGACATCGACCCCACGCTGGCCTACGTGCAGTACATGAAGTTCGCGCGCCGCGCCGAGGGCATCAAGTCTGCCAGGACCGTCTTTAAACGTGCTAGAGAAGATCCAAGGTTAATATACATTTATGTCTATATTAATATTACTAGCTGTTGTGCGCGACTTCGTCCGCGTGGTATTAAATAATATAGCCTATGTTACTCGGGGATAATATAGCTCTCTAATGATGAAAGAATTTTTGAAATCGGTCCAGTAGTTCTTGAGTTATTTCAATACAAACAAAAATGCAAAAATACAAAGTTTCTTTCTTTATAATATTAGTATAGATAAAGAGGAAAGTTATTGTATGTGTATTCACGCAAAATACGCGCTAGTCGTGGAGTTGCGGAAAATGAAAGT
This sequence comes from Papilio dardanus tibullus, assembly GCA_013186455.1. Lineage (NCBI taxonomy): Eukaryota > Metazoa > Arthropoda > Insecta > Lepidoptera > Papilionidae > Papilio > Papilio dardanus. The sequence continues at coordinate 70,741 of QDHC01006461.1, read as the reverse complement.
CCATCCTGGGTCAAACCTTACCTTTACAAAGACTATTTTTGTTTAATGGTTGTTAAAAAATTTTATTAGCGTTTTAAAAAGTCTTGATTAATTATAATATTAAACTTTAGTAAATACTATGAAATAGAATTTAAATATGAGATAAGGGGTTAAATTCGGTCGACTTTTTTTGTCGGCAAATGTAATGTAAAGGTCAACACTAGGGGAAATTTCCCTACGGAAGACCTCCGGAGGTCAAAGTAAATGCCTCACTTTTAGGCTTCGAATGTTCCATCTATAGTATAATATATCTTTGGAATATTCCTTGACATGTGGAAATACCTTCCATTCATTACCAGGTCTCGTTACCACGTGTTCGTGTCCGCGGCGCTGATGGAGTACTACTGCTCCAAAGACAAGAACATCGCATTCAGAATCTTCGAGCTCGGCCTCAAGAAGTTCTCGCACATTCCTGAATATGTTCTCTGTTATATCGATTATTTGTCACATTTAAACGGTAACTATTTTTATAGTTTATTAATATACTAGCTGTGGCACTCCTGCCGGGAACTTTACCTATCACAAAGCGACATTCCTTATGGCGTTAGGTAACCTTTGTACAAAATGATACCCAGCACGGCAGCTTTTATATATTTAATCTCGTTGGTAACTTAAATTCATACATTCTTAAAACTTACTTAAACTTTATCCTAAACTATACATATTTACATTTCACTAAATATCTTTTAGGTTCCTACATCGTTGTTCGCTTCTTGACGTTACATTTTTCACTCGTTATTCTCCTGTTTTTTACTTATATTTTTTATTTATAAAAGGCAATGGCCTTATGGCCATTATGCCACCAAAGAGATGCAATTTAGACTGAACAACCTTAAAGGTTTCGTTAGCGTGTAAGATATAGAAATAAGTGTATTGTAACCATTTGTGATAATTAATTAAAAAAAAAAAAAAAATGTAGTAGCCTATGTGTTTATCCAAAAAGTGTTCTATATGTATACCAAATTTCACCGAAAGTCGTTAACCCGTTGCTGATATACGTTTAAACATCGATCCATTATGACTTTAGTATTTATAATATTAGTTCTTACTAAATTATAATATTAAACTATAAATTTTTTTAATAAGTCGTAACTGACCAGTCGTTTAAAAAAATACCTAAAATATACTTTACTAATCTGCTTTAAATCTTCTATTTATGAAGGACAATGAAAATGAAAAACTTTATTGCACACCCAAAAATACATATAAATCGATGTTGCCTCGCCTCCTCAACTAGTAAAAACTGTATCTAAGGAGCCGAGGACTTCCCATTTACATACATATAATAAAATAAACATGTATAAAATTAAATAAAATACATAATTTACTTTAGTAATCCTGTCTATAATATTGTTACCTCTAGAGGACAACAATACGCGCGTGTTGTTCGAGCGCGTGCTGTCGTCGGGCAGCCTGAAGCCGGAGAGCTCTGTGGACATCTGGAACAGGTTTCTAGAGTTCGAGTCAAATATCGGAGATCTCGTTAGTATCGTTAAAGTTGAGAAACGAAGACAGGCGGTCTTGGAAAAGGTATGTTAAGACTTTGATATTTTTGTGGTTTTTTTATCTATTTGGTGGGGGGGTAAAGTTTGATAAATAATATAGAGTTGTTACCAAAAATAAATTAATTGATGGACTTTTTATGTAAACAGCTTGACAGTATTATAATAAAAAATTTAACTAGAAACAATGAGAAACTTGAGCCGGCTACAGACGTGCAGTTTTTTAACTTTACAGTTATAACTGACGTACACGCGTCAGTTTTAACTGCGCAGTCGAATTGTACAGTTAAAACTGAGCGTTTGTAGCGAGCTTAAGATATTTCACGTTATTTTAATACCTATTGAATTATTTCCTCTAACATTACATTTCAATAACAATACTGCATACATTAACTACATATTTGTGATCAGATAAAAGAGTTCGAGGGCAAGGAGACGGCGCAGCTGGTGGACCGCTACAAGTTCCTCGACCTCTACCCCTGCAGCATCGCGGAGCTCAAGTCCATCGGATATACCGAGGTAACTACAGACGAACCTGACCGCGATATAATTCTCGCTTATAGAGGTTTCTCTAGTCCGAGTCCGGCCTAATAAAGCTCTAGGGAAATAAGAATTCCTACAAGATTAGAAAGAAAATAATAATTTATATTTTATACAGTTTTATGCAAATATCTATGGATAACAGTCGCTTTACTATTACAGCGAATCCATGACTTGCTCGTTTGCGATCTTACGATATAAAAAAATGATTTTTTCTCTAATGTATATAAATTTTGCGACTTATTTTAGGTAGCATCAATGTCTAACAAATCGTGGGCATTGGGCGGCCCACTAGCTGGTATATCTCCGGAGCTGGCAGCTGTTATACTCGGACAGAAGTGAGTAGTGAAAGTTCCTTATAAGGAAATGATGGGAAGGTGAAGTAGATTGGTGGGGGAGGGGACGCATTGGAGGAGGTATTATTCTCTTGCTGTGCGTCACCTCCTCCGTAGATGAAGGGTAGGCAACACATCTGCAATTGCAGGTGTCTATGGGCAGGGGTCGCTTTGGATTTTTCAGTAAATCCTGGTGGCGACTTGCTCGTTTGACATTTTGTATTATTAATGAACTAAGTATTGGTCTTATATCTTAATGTCTACACTAATATTATAAAGAGAGGAACTTTGTATATTTGTATGTATTGAAATAACTCAAGAACTACTGGGTTGTGTTCTAAAATTCTTTCAGTATTACAAAGCTACATTACCCCCGAGTAACATAGGCTATATTATTTAATTCCACGCAGACGAAGTCGCAAGCAACAGGTAGTATTGTATAAAATATTGCCATGTTTACAGAGACAACGATCCGAATAAAGACATCGCCCGTCCTGATATCAACCAAATGATTCCGTACAAGCCTAAAGTGAATCCGTTACCAGGAGAACATCCGATATCAGGTCAGTTATGGAGATAAAAACTAGGAATTCTATACAAGATTCAAATAAAACTTTTTACTAGATTTAAAGAAAACATCTTCCGGTCCATATTTGATTATTCTGCAACTATAAAACTATATATTTCAGCATGTAACTATTTTTCTATTAGCGACTATTTTTCAGATTATTAGCCGATTATTTAGGAGCGTCTTACATGTTAAGGCCACGCTTAAACTCCAAATTCTGCGGCGATCTAGTTTAATTTTGACACAATTTAGATTTTGCGCTTAAATTCGAGTAGCGTTTGAACATTCGATCGTGTGAGTTGCAGATGTCTATGGGCAGCGGTCGCTTCGCTGTTTCAGCGAATCAAGGTGGTCGCTTGCTCGTTTGCCATCTTTATAATATAAAAAAAAATAGCATACCTTTATAAGATAAGGGGGAAGATAAAAAAAAGCAATATTATTACTTTGCTATAAAAAAATTTGTTTTTTATGTATGTATGTATAGGTGGTACGTTCCCGATGCCGGCCGCGTGCGCGCACGTGTGCACGCTGATGCCGCCGCCCGCCTGCTACCGCGGACCCTTCGTCGCGGTGGACCGCCTCATGCAGCTCTTCAACCGCATCACGCTGCCAGACAAACGTAAGACAGGGAACATTGAGGGGGAATCTTTATGTACATACTAGCTGTCGACCATGACTCCGGCGTAAAAAAATTTAAAGGAAAAAGATTAATTTATGCCCGCTCTCCTGTTGAAACCGGCACACTCGTTCGGAACTATAAAACAATGGTTTTACTCTGTCGGAACTAAAAAACATTAAAGGCAAAAGTAGCTCATACATTTATGCATCCTTTCAAAATCCTCCTCAAACTCCTCAACTCCTTTCAAAATCGTCCCACTCGTTGAGAATTATTAAAAATTACTAAGTCGGAACAAAAAAAAGCAAAAAGTAGCCCATTTATGCCAGTTTAAACTCACTCGTTCACATTATTTATAAATTTGTTTTTCATTATTATGTACACGAAATATATTTTATTTTCGTTCTAATTTTAATTGTATAGATTTCTATCGTAAATAAAGTGTTTTTTTTAATATTTTCCTCAGCGCCTGCGCCGACGCAAGAGAACGGCTGTGACACGAAGCTGTTCGACCTGGCGCGCTCCGTGCACTGGATAGTCGATGATGAGGGCATCACCACCGTCTCTAATAAGGTAAATATATTTAAAAACTCCCAACTACCATAATAGGAAATAAATTTATGTACACTCTGAACAGCGGGGCTACACCAGGTACTTTTCGATTGGCGATATCGCTGATAGAATCGACAAAAATGTATGAAGCTGACATTGCCATTTGATAAGTGATGTGATTGTTACGTGTGCCATATCGAACGTCAATGTCAGTTTCATACATTTTGACGCTATAAATTCGCTTCGTAGCGAATGTATTTTAGGTAACCTCCCTGAAATATAAAATCTCCATCAAACCATATTGAGGAAAAATATAGAACTAATTTCTCCGAGTACTTGTAGAAACTGATGTAATCACTGACCTCAATAAATGGATAGGCTATAAAATGTGGTATTTGGTACTTATATTTGAACTTCTCCATTTTCGCGGCCGTAAGGGTTTCGAATTAATAACAGTGGGCTTCCCAAGATGGTTTTCGATCGGCGATGTCGCTGATGGAATTGGCAAATTTGTATAAAACTGACATTGACGTTCGATATCTCATACGTGACAATCACATGATTTTATCGAATGTCAATGTCAGTTTCATAAAAATTTGTCGATTCCATCAGCGACATCGCCGATCGAAAAGCACCTTGGGTAAGCCCACAGATGAAGAATTGAATGTCTTTTAATATCAACATGCATCAATCAAAAGCTTTCATTTTCAATTACTTATTTAAAAATAAATATCATCAAGATCACTGGATGTAATAAAGGCAGCGATTGACACATACCCTTCATAGGTTTTCTATTTTCCTGGTCAGGCTATCCGTGTGTCTATACAAAAAACTAAATCTAACTATTTCAGGCGAGACGAAGAAAACTTGGTGAAGACTCTGATGATGATGACCTCGGCGTCGCTCCGCCCATCAACGACATCTACCGTCAGAGACAACAGAAACGAGTCAAATAAATGATTTAAAAAACCAGCAACTGGATTATAAATAATTAAATATAATATTCGTCTTATAATTTAAGTCGAAGTGTGAATGAATTGTATTCCAGATTTTTTTAATAAAGTTATTAAGTAATTATTTTGTAGTTTTATTACATTCCCAAGTGATAAAGTCAAAAATAAGGGGGTTGATAAAATTGTCTCCGCTAAGCAGCGTGTCCTTCAGTATACGATCGTCTGAGTATTGCATTTTCTTCACTGTCATAATATCTAAGTAAAAACAATGTCACCCCTAACCGTAGGGCTTCATTAGATCAATGTCATGCAAAACACGGGCCTTACGCAGAAGCAAAAACTCCGTTTTTATCGCGAACTCGGTCTAATGAAGCCCTACGGTCATAAATCACTTCGGAATAACTACGTGTAAACCATTTTATAGCAACTTATTATGATGTAAATTGAAGCTATACAGATTTTAATTAACTGACTCACTCCTACTAGGACAACAGGAAAATATTAGGATTAAATGTCATTGCAAGAATATAACGCGTAGAAATAGTGCATTGCCTTATGTTATTTTAACATTGTTTTATAACAGTGATTAGAAATGACTTCGATTTTAAATGTTCTTAGAAAAACTGTACATTTAAGAAAATCTACGGCGTTATTAAGGAATTTACCTGCAGTTTACACTGTAAAGTGAGTCAACTTAGTTATTTTAATTTTTATAAAATGAATTACTTATTAAATGTTATAATTTAAATAGTTATTTTATTTATTTAATGTTCAGATAGGAGTTTAATATAAAGCACATTGGAAACATTAATATTGGCGTTGTTAATATCATTCGGAGAGTTGGGCTGGCTGAAATGATTCCTAGCCCTGCTCCCACGCAAAATACGCGCCGGTCATAGAGTTGCGGAAAACGAATCCCTACATCTAACTATAAAGAACATATAAAAACTCATGATAATTATTGACTCAATATTAGTTGTCAGAGAAATGCTCATCGATGGATGCCTGATGCGGAATACGTTAAACAATTCGAAGGAGTCGTTATGTACCCTGATGAAGTTACATCGCTTTTAAAACATTTACCTTATAACAGTAAGTTAAATAAATAAGAAAATTTAGTTATTTTAATAATCAAAAGTTAACTATCGTTAATATCATCAGGCATAATTGCACCGACTGAAAAGAAAGTCAGGAATATGGTGTTGAATTTTGGACCACAGCATCCTGCTGCACACGGCGTACTCCGACTTGTTTTAGAGTTGGACGGTGAGGTAATTTTATTTTAAATCTTTTATCACAAATCTAAATTAGTAAACTGTTCGTATGTAGCCATCTAACCAAAGTCTTGATAACACATGGGTCCAAAGATTTGTCCTCTATTCCAGACGGTGCGGGGTGCGATTCCCCATATCGGTCTCCTACACCGTGGCACAGAGAAACTGATTGAATACAAGACATATACGCAAGCGTTACCTTACTTCGACCGCCTTGATTATGTCTCAATGATGTGTAATGAACAATGTTACAGCTTGGCTGTCGAGAAACTACTGAATATTGATATACCAATACGAGCTAAATATATTAGAAGTAAGCGTTATACAGCTATTTATTGTTATTAATTAATTCGCACAGCAGTAGGCTTTTCTATGTTTTTTAATTAGTAAATAAAAACGGCTACACTCACGTTATTAAGATTCGGTAACGGTACCGACTAGTTTCGAGCCTGTCAGAGGCTCTTCTTCACGGAAGTTTAAACAGTGAAAGTTTTGTAATTTTAGAAAAAATCGTAACTTTTTTACTTGTAGCACTTTTCGCTGAGCTCACACGTATTCTAAACCACATCTTGGCTGTGACTACACACGCGGTGGACATCGGCGCCATCACCCCGCTGTTCTGGCTGTTTGAGGAACGGGAGAAGATCATGGAGATGTACGAACGTGTGAGCGGGGCGCGCATGCACGCGGCTTACATACGTCCCGGTGGCGTTGCTATTGTGAGAAGAGAAGTCTGTTTCAAAAACTTGCACAAAAAACATATGGGGTACATTACATGATGACTTTTCAGGATATGCCATTAGGTCTAATGGACGACATCTACGAGTTTGCAGCAAAGTTCTCTGAGCGTCTGGATGAGGTGGAGGACGTGCTCACCACCAACAGGATCTGGGTGCAAAGGACCAAAGATATCGGAGTGGTTACTGCTGAGGACGCTCTCAATTATGGTTTCAGGTAATATATTAATGGTCAACAGGTTATTCTTCCTTTCATTTGTCAACTGTGTTCTTTTGTTTACCTGGTATATGTCCCAGATGTTCATTTATTCTAGACGGTTTGTTATATTTTCAGCGGTGTTATGTTACGTGGTTCTGGTATCAAATGGGATTTACGCAAAGCTCAACCTTATGATGCATACGAAATGGTAGACTTCGATGTACCTATTGGAACTTATGGAGATTGCTACGATAGGTAAGATTTTATTAGGTGTATCTAGTATCGAAACACTTTTGTTAAGGCACATACCCCTTCATCTATTCAGATGAGAATTACGAGACGATAATTTTATCGATTTTAGATATTTGTGTCGTATGGAGGAAATGCGTCAGTCTTTGCGTATAATTGACCAGTGCCTCAACAAAATGCCACCTGGTGAAGTCAAAACTGACGACGCTAAAGTGTCTCCACCCTCACGCAAAGAAATGAAGGTACTTGGTAAACTATACTTGCAGTAACGGGTTGCATGTTGTTGTTTATTCGATGTTTATTGTTAAATTTGCTGTGTTTTAGACATCAATGGAAGCCTTAATCCATCATTTCAAGTTGTTCTCCCAAGGCTATCAAGTACCACCAGGTTCCACCTACACCGCGATAGAATCACCTAAGGGAGAGTTTGGTGTATATCTAGTTTCAGATGGAGAATCTAAACCATATAGGTAATTATTCATGCTAACAGCAGCTTTTATAGAAGGAAAATGTATCGCCCACTGAATTTTCTACTTCTAGATGCAAGATTAAGGCGCCAGGATTTGCTCACTTGGCTGCTCTAGAGAAAATCGGCAAGAACTCCATGTTGGCCGACATTGTCGCCATTATTGGCACACTCGATATCGTATTTGGTGAAGTTGATCGATAATAAAATCGAAAATAGATGAAGCCAGGAGTCGTAATTTTACTTTATACATTTTTTTAAATAATATTTTTTAAGTGATTTCTGAACGTTTACAATGAATGAACGCAACCAAAACTGACATGAATAAAATGTTGACGTTTAACCTCTGACGTTTAATTGACGTTCCTTTTCATCAATACTTCTGTATAAAAATCCTTCTTTTATTCTTTTTTCTTGAAGCTAAGAATCAATGAATATGAAGTGATTGTTTTCGTGTATTGAAAAGAAGTCGGTGAAAAACTTATAATTAAGTTAAATATTCATTTAATGGATTCTAAGTTAATGCCGAAGATTTAATTATTTGATCTTTACACAATAACGTTAATCGTAACGTTGTAAGCCCGAAAATGGCATCGATTTTCAATGTTTTGCTGCGAAAATCCTCAAATTTAAGCCAATCTACAACGTTATTAAAGAATTTACCAGCAGTTTACAATGTGAAGTGAGTATTAATTTAAAAATATAATTGATTCAATGCTTGATTCTTGTCTTATTATGGTTTATTATTATGTAATGCTAGAGGTTATAATTTTTATTTTCCAAATATTTAATTAACCCTCCATAACTCTTAAATCAAATTTAATATAATAAAAGCATTGTAATTCCATTTAATTTATTTTGATACTGTAAATAGTATACTTTTTACCTGAACCAATAAATATCGAAAACAAAATACTATAGTAAGCAGAAATAAGTTGTACATTTATTTTAGCTCTCAACGAAAAGCGCATCGATGGATGCCTGATGCTGAATACGTTAAGCAATTCGAAGGAGTTGTTATGTACCCTGATGAAGTTACATCGCTTATGAAGCATTTGCCTTACAACAGTAAGTTAAAATGTTCAAACGGGTATTTTTATTAATTATAACTTATTTCTATGTCTAAAACTCTAAAGCTCATATATATTTATCAAATATTTAGTCCATAATCATAACTTTAGCGGAAAAATGTGTCTATAATCTGTAATTAATAGACTTAACAGTTTCTTTTCTGAACACCATTTTGCAGTGAAAAGTAAATGCTTTGAATTAGTGTTACTTTTTCAACACCTACAATAAAAACGCAGTATTACATTTTTTTATTTTATTTTTTTAACATGTCATTTAAGTAATTAGGTATTTTATTTTGTGTATAGGCGTCATCGGACCAACTGAAAAGCAGGTCCGCAACATGGTGTTGAACTTTGGACCACAGCATCCTGCGGCGCACGGTGTACTCCGACTTGTCTTGGAGCTGGATGGTGAGGTAATTATTATTCATTTACGATAAATATAACTTGTACTATAAAACTAGCCCAATATCATTCTCAGGTTGAAAGAGGTGTGTTGGTGCATGAAAGACTTTTAACTATGTTAACCCTTATATGGCCGATTTTTGTTTCACGTTTTAAAAAATATGTTTGTGTAATAGACATGTATTACTTTCTAGGAAATGTATATATTACTGTTTAGTATGTTGTTTAATAAACAACATTGTCCATTTAAGGGTTAAACATCCAAATCATGAGCTTATGGCCTTTCTATGGCTTACAAATAGGCCCTGTGTACACAAGGCTGCAAATCTCATGTATCAGTATAGCATACCTTAGAATGAACCTCTGTAAGACTATTGTGTGTATCACTTACCTTACGGATTCATTAGACCTAGCTTGCGATAAAAACAGACTAACACCGAGGCAATATCTCCGTTTTTATAGTGTACTCGGTCTAATGAAGCCATGAATTAGAGAGTAAAATTTAAGGTTAGCATAACTTTATGTATAAAAAGATTAAATGCAACTTATATCCAGCAATGTACTACAACATGGCCACACACCCCAGTTGACCATAGAGTTACGAAATTATAGATTTATCAAATTATTATATTGATTATAATAGACGGTGCGAGCAGCTGACCCTCATATCGGTCTCCTTCACCGTGGCACTGAGAAACTCATAGAATACAAAACATACACGCAGGCGTTGCCTTACTTTGACCGTCTTGATTACGTCTCCATGATGTGTAATGAACAATGCTTCAGCTTAGCCGTTGAGAAACTATTGAACATTGATATACCTATACGGGCTAAGTATATTCGAAGTAAGTATATTTAAATGTCATTTTTATTTAGAGTTTTAGTGGAACTTAGAATAGAATCAATCAATTAAAAGGTAGCTATGCAACTACAATTTGTGATGTCTAGACGAACGCTTCGCTATTTCGGCGAATTTAGGATCCAGCTTTCTTGTTTGCTACCTTATAAAATAACAGAAAACAATAAGGATAGTTTAGCTGCTACTTTACCTTAAGAGGAAGTGCTTTTAGCATCCATTGGATTCAAAGGGGGTTCCTCAGGGGTTTAGTCTAATGTGAGTAATTTGGGGGTCCCATCTGGCCATTTATTCTAGTTTCGATATCAATTAGTGTGATATATTCCATGGAGGTTTTAATGTTGTTTTACTTTTTTGATTTCCAGCACTGTTTTGTGAGTTGACACGTATCAGGAATCATATAATGGCGGTGGCGACCCACGCTCTGGATATTGGTGCGCTGACGCCGTTGTTCTGGCTGTTTGAAGAAAGAGAGAAGTTGATGGAGCTGTACGAGAGGGTGAGCGGTGCGCGTATGCACGCCGCGTACGTACGACCTGGAGGTGTGGCACTTGTGAGTAGCACTAATAAATGTAACCTTACTTCTTACTAAGGCAGTCAAAACTGACAAGCGGGACCTAGGTAAGCGAGAAAACGAGAGCCATTCTTTGGTCCCGACGAGGTACCCAACAAGCTAGAAATTTGGATTAGAGAGAAACTTCTATAAGCAAGCCAATTTTTTATGCAATTGCAGATGTCTATGGGCAGGGGTCGTTTCGGATTTTTCAGCGAAACCTGATGGCCACTTTGGATTATTATAAAATATCGCGGTCACTTGGAGTCTTGCTTATCCATGTTCAATTATATAGTGATTTCTTGTTTATTTTTTTTTCTTATTTCCAGGATATGCCATTGGGTCTTATGGACGATATCTATGAGTTCGCTTCCAAGTTCTCTGAGCGTCTGGACGAGGTGGAGGACTTGCTCACCACCAACAGGATCTGGGTGCAGAGGACCAAGGACATTGGTATAGTCACCGCTGAAGATGCTCTTAATTATGGCTTTAGGTATATATATTGTTTTTATCTGTTCTGAAATAACTATTCTAGATTAAAGAATTCTGGATAATATCTCTTCCTATGGGTCCCCTTCCCATAATGATTTCATGGTATCTTTGAAACGACTTAATGGATTTCATAGATATGACCAGGTCTTTAAATTTGTAATTTATTTTTAGTAAATTATACTTAAACTGACACTTATTGCATACAAAATAATAGTAATACATAGTTAGAATAATTATGTTAATTCAATTGTACTATATTTATAGCGGTGTGATGCTGCGGGGCTCTGGCATCAAGTGGGACTTGCGCAAGGCGCAGCCCTACGACGCTTACGATCTAGTCGACTTTGACGTGCCTATTGGAACTAAAGGAGATTGCTATGATAGGTAAGAATTATCTACTTTATTCCAATCTGACAGGAAAATTAAATTAAAAGTTACCAGGAGCCGAGTTGCGGGCGAACAAAAACACACAGACGAATTGAGAACCTCCTCCTTTTGGAAGTGGGTTAAAAATATGAAACTGTTTGAATACTATTTCTATCTCTGTTTTTTTTTCAAAGAAAAAGTCAAGGATGGCAATATTGTCCTAATATTCATTATTGTATTCATGATGTTATGGGCGAAAAATCACGAATTATCACCAGGGGAAGGCGGCCTAACGTAAAATATCACATTTATTTATGTTCTAACGAATTTATAAATAAAATATATCTTCTATACTAATATTATTTACAATGAAAATACTGATTCCTTTAGGTAGGGCGAGGGAGGGGGGTTCTTAAAAAGTTGCTAAAAATGTCACGGTATTAATGGATGCCCACATAGAATTATACGAGTTTTCAAATCCATTGACTTCTGTAGCCATAATAGCTAAAGTAAACAAAAAAATATTCTAATTTTCCATTTACAAGATGTTTTTATACATCTGTATCGGCAGTGGAAACTCATTTTTATATTGTATAGGTACTTATGTCGTGTGGAAGAGATGCGTCAGTCTCTCCGCATTGTGGACCAGTGTCTCAACCAGATGCCGCCCGGTGAGGTGAAGACGGACGACGCTAAGCTGACACCACCCTCGCGTGAGGAAATGAAGGTAATTCTTGTTTTTAATTATGTTTTAAGACAAGATTTACTCTATTGCAATATGACCTATATGAGCTTGACCTTTATTTGACCTTGAACGGATTTCAAGCTCGGGGTTGGGTTTTGATTCATATTTTACCTCAGAGAATTATAGTAATACATTTCGTAATAACCATAAAAAGTGTAAAAGTAAAAAATCTGTGCATTTTAGACATTTTTTTATTAAAGGGGGCAAACGAGCAGGGGATCGCTCTTCCAATGTACATGGACATCAGTAACGTCGAATTAATTATTTAAAATTCGCAAATAATGTTTTTTTTTTAATTGCAGACCTCCATGGAGGCTCTGATCCACCACTTCAAGCTGTTCTCGCAAGGCTACCAGGTGCCGCCCGGCTCCACCTACACCGCGATAGAGGCACCCAAGGGAGAGTTCGGTGTATATCTCGTCTCTGACGGAGGATCTAAGCCATACAGGTATACAAAAGTATCGAAAATACTGGAAAATATTAAAGCGAGAGTAAAAAATGGTAATATAAAAAAATACTGTTTTTTTCCTCTCTCTTTTTAATATTTTAGACTATTTTCTACAATATTATTGCCACCATTTTAAATCTATTAATCTAGTTGTAACTATGAACTTTATATTTCTAGTCTAGACCAGACCTATTTTCACATCATACTTTTTAAAGAAGAAAGATTTATATTTTTGCATGTATTGACATAATTCAAAAACTACGGGACCGATTACAAAAATTCTTTCACCATTAGAAAGCTACATTATACCCGAGTAACATAGGCTATATTTTTCCATACGAACGAAGTCGCGACCAACAACTAGTGTTCAATAAGGATATTAATTCCTTCTACAGCAAAAAAAAATTGTCTTTGTTTTCTAGATGCAAGATCAAGGCGCCCGGTTTCGCTCATTTGGCGGCTCTAGAGAAAGTGGGCAGGAACTCCATGTTGGCCGACATTGTGGCCATCATTGGCACACTCGACATCGTGTTCGGTGAAGTTGATCGATAAATATTATTTCAACGAATTCTAGCTGAAATCAAATGTAGAAATGTATAATTTTTATTTGTAAGCAATAAATTATTAAGGAAAATACTTTTTTTTATTAATGATTATTTATAGTAAATGGTGTTGTTACTAGATTTTTTTTATGTTATACAGATTTTAACGAAAATCTTTAATTTTTTTTTAAATAATTTGCTTGTTTTTTTTAACTACAAACAGTGTCTTTAAAACTTAAGTGAATGTAAGAATTATGAGTCATTAAAACAACTAATTGATTCTATTTTTTTATTATTCACTTAAAGCTATTCTTTTTCTAAGATTTCAGGTAAATCTCTATCAGTTTCTTGATCGAAGTAACCTTCTGGTGCTTCATAGTCATCGGGAGGTCGCATCGGACCGAAAACTCGTTTTACTGCTTTCTTTTCAATTTCCAATTTAATTTCATTATTGTCATTTTTAATAAGTTTATTCTCTATTTCAGGTTTATTTTCTATTTGTTCATTTTTATCTGTTTCTTTTGTATTTGTATTTATTTTTATTATTTCCGTTTTGTTTTCAGTTAATTCATTCTCATCATCAGAGTCCATTTCTTCGACGAATTCTGTTTCTTCCTTTTTTATATTCTGTTTTATTTTCGGTCGTTTTTCATCATCTTTTAGTTTTAACCTTTTCCCGTAAACAACTGAATTGGTTCCAACTTTTATGATCTTATCATCTTTCTTGATGATGGGCGGCGCGTGCGCAGGCCGCGCTATGTCAGCTAGTCGTTGTGTTTTAGCTAGTTCCGCTTTTAGTTTTTGTATGTTCATCTAAAAAATACATAATATACTGAGATATGTATTATTGTTACAAAAAATATTTAAGTAAAACTCGACAATTCACCTTTATGCTAATTTTGAGCTTAATTTTTGAATAAGCCCAAACATTCGCACACAAATTACTCTAGCAAAAAAATACACTTTCCGATATAAATAGGTTACCTATACAAAATTTCATTTTCTTTGAGCATTTATGTGTTTTATAAAAGAAGGGATCAAACAAGCCGTGGGACCACCACGGTGATTATACCAGAGGAAGTACAGATGCTTTGCCTTTAAGAATAATGACAAATAAACAAAATAAATCCTATATTTGATTTCCAACATACCTTAGTTTTTGATATATCAGCTTTGACAGCCATAGCTCGTGGTTTCGCGGCGAGTTCGTTCATGTAAGCGTCCAGTGCGTCATCTTCCTCGTGACCCTCGGCCGGCTCCTCGCCCGCGCGCAGCCGCACCAGCGACTTCTCTTCCTTCATTATCTTCTCTTCTATATCTTCTATTTGTTTAAGCTAAAGAATAAAGGTATAAAATGTAATAAATATAATCTATAACTCCTATAATGAGTCTTTGATTGGGCACTAATGTGCTTGAGTGAGACAGACATGAAATAAAGTTTGTTTAAAAGAAACAACAAGAAAAAAATATTCCATTCCGTTATAATGCCTAGACTTCGTTAGACCGAGTTTGCGATAAAACGAACTTACGCTGAAGCAAAATCTTTTTATCCCGAGCTGGGTCTAATGAAGCTGAAGGATTGTGACGTCATTGGAATTAGATATCATGACATTGTATGAGTTAAAAAGTATACACATCAAAGGTTTTATTTTTCAATTTTAATAAAATCCTATACCTTATCTAATAAAAGTATCCAAACCTGTGGTTTTAACTGATGGCAAATATCTTTGTTACCAGGCCATAAAATCTCAACAACGATGGCAAATATAATAAAAACAAAAAAAAAATCTTTAATTATGTTAACGGTTAATTGTCGATTTTGACTTACCAGGTCATCATAAGTGAGTGGCTTGTCGTTGTTATCCTCAGCGGCCCCGAGCTTGATCATACGCATCTTGCGCTTCCTCTCCACGTGTCCGGTGCGGTCGAGGAAGGAGTCCTCGTCAGAGTCGTAGTAGTCGTCCGCGCTCCAGTCGCGCTCTTTGCGACGACGCGACTCTATAACGTAAAAAATGCATTTACCCGGCTATTTACTGTTTTTTTTTTAGTTTCGCAGATTGAGTCGCAGGCGACAGCTAGTTTCTTAATTCATATTAGCATGTGATGAAATTAAAAAATCGATTAAAGTGGTTCCCCAAAAAGTTGATCAATTAATCAACGTCTCCAACATTTCATAGCGAAAGTAATTAAAAAAAATCCATCGAGCCCATTTTTATCGCGAACTCGGTCTAATGAAGCCATAGCGTTACTATAAAAATCAATAGGATTTGTAAACTTACCATGTTTGGACTGCCTCAGTAATCCAGCTCTGTCAAGTACGCGGCAGGCCTCCAGCGCGCACGCGATCACCGCCTCCTTCTTCTTACCGCGATGGATCACCTCCGCCACCACGGGCCGACCTCGGGCGTCGTCGATCGGTAGTTCCACCCTAAGTAACAAATAACTTCAATAGCTAATAAAAAAACATACAAAAGAATTGAGAACCTCCTCCTTATAGAAATTGATCCTGACTCTGTCCATGTGGAATTTAAAAAAAAACTTTTTACTCGACTCTAAGCTCTTGCGGACTATTTTCTGTGTGTGTGTATTTTATCGAGATGTGTTGAACCATTCTGGAGACACCTTCAAACATACATCCATCTTACAATAGTAAGATTATTTACGAAGTTTAAACACATACAATCTTCGATTGATTTCATACATATTCAAGTCCCCTTATTCCGAAAAAAAAAAGTACTGCGACAAACGAGGACCAATAAGTCGTCGATTTTACGATACTGGAGGACCTAAACGCGATAAATATGATAGACCAGAGGTCTCGGTGGACCAAATTATGTATTTTGGATTAAAATGTATGAATGTAGCAGTACCAAACGTAGAAAGTGCAATCGCTGATTCTCGTTTCGGAATAAAGCGAATAGAATCAAAGATCAAGATTTTCTAACTTAATACCTGCAAATAAATTGTCCCACGCCCCTTTCTTCACAATTATAGCTCAATTCATGACCTTCTCTTTCAAAATATCCTCGCAACGTCTTTTTAGGATCGGTCAAATATAACTCTTCGTTTGTAGTCGAGGCATATGGATTATCAGCGAGATCTGGTTCTTCTTCTGCATCCTCACCTAGAAATATATACACATAGGTTAATAAAAATGGTCAACTAAAAGAAATGGATAAACAGAAAAAAGACAATTAAGATTTAAGCTGGTTTTAGTCACGCTGACCGCGCCCTAAACATCAGGACTGACAGACAGATGGCCGAATGTTCGGACTGTTCGAACGTCAAATTTAAGCGTTGCTTAACATCTAAGAGCTATCAAAATTAAACGAGATCGCCTTAGAAATTGGGTTTTCATTGTGAACTTAACATGTAAGACGCTCTTAAATATTTGAGTGGCGTGTAAAAATTCGGCCGAGAATGTAACTTCTATTAAGTGTCCATTCATATTGCTACTCCTGACTCTAAAACTAGCCTTGATTTAATTAATAGAAAATCTTACCCATTCCCCAATCAATGCCTTGTTCCTCTCTCTTTTTCTCTTCCTCCAGTCTTTCCTTCTCCATAGCTTCCTTAGCTTCTTGTATCATCTTTGCTCGAGCCAACTTCATGTCTAACGCCCTTTGTTTTATTTCAGTCACTGTTAATTCTGATTCACCCTCACAATCAAAATCTGGACCCTGGACAATATATTAAGTGTAAAGAAAAGACAACTAAACTGCTTAAACAACAAAAATATATTGTTAAATTTATACTAATATTCTAAAGAATATTTGTATTTTTGTATGTATTAAAAGAACTCAAAAACGACTGAGCTGATTTCACAAACTTTTTTACCATTAGAAAGTTACATTATTCTCAAGTAACATATGCTATATTTTTTTTATATTATTAAGTGGCCACCTGAATTCGCTGAAATAGCGGAGACATTGCTGCCCATAGACATCTGCAATTGCAGATGTGTAGCCTACCCTTAATCTACGGAGGAGATGCACAGAAAGAGGATAATTCCTCTTCCTATGCGACCCCTCCCCCGCCAAATCCACTTCCCATTCCCATCATTTCCTTATAAGAAAAGGATAGGAAAGAGGACTAAAATCAGGCAGACGGCACCACACTCATCAGGCTAAACACAGAATCTCTTCCATGTCACACTTGTCTTTTGTGTGGTCGTGGTATTTCACCGGACGAGCCGGCCAATTCGTGCGAAGATGTTATAGCGGGCTCTACCACTGTTAAATATTTTTAAATTCCGCGACTATGAAGTTGAGAGCAATAGTTAGTCTGTATATAGAGTGTTGTGTCTTTTATTGTACACCTATTTTCATACTGGCAATCAACTTTATTGTTCCTCTTTATTTGCTCTGATTTTTGGGGATAGAGTAGTTGATAAAATTAGATAAAAGCCAATATGCAGTCTTTATCATGACCAGATAAATATGGAACAATAAATAGTTTCTGCTAGCTGTACAATTTAAATACAATTTTTTGTATTAAAATTCAAAATAGTCTAAGTAATACATTACAAGCATAATATATGTCCTGGTGCTGTTCCCGAATTTGATTTGATGACCAACTCTCACTCTACTATAGTGTTTCTCTTTTATTCTGTCCCGGTTTAGGAATGTACCGTGAGTGCTGCCTAGATCATACAAGTACCAACCGCAAGCTGGTTCACCTTCTTCGGCAAATGCTTTATATTGTAAGATGCAGTGCTGTCTGGAATAAAATACATTATTTTGTTGTGGCTTGAAACTATATTCACATGGAATAAATAAAAAGAAAATTAAATAGCCTATGTGTTCTTCAAGACTATGTACTACATCTGTGTTTTGTGTAGAGAAAGTGTGGACAATTTTTTTTTTTACTTAAAATGAAACTTCGTGAATACACTATGAGTATTTGATATTTTGTATAAACCTTTGTCCAAAGAGATATTATACATAGAGGGAGCACTCCATACTAATTTGACGTTAAAAAGCGTGCCAAGAAAGAAATTATAAAAAAAACTTGCCAGTATCATGAAAAAATTTCCCAAGTTTGGGAAATTGTGTGTTTTTTTAATTTTTAAAATAAACAGTAGAATAAACTAAAACATTCATCAAAACGGTAATTATCGTTTTTCATTATTATTATTTTATTTAAAACAATTTAAATCCAAACAATTTTTAACAAAGACTATTTTTGTTTTATGGTTGTTATAAATTTTTAATTAGCGTTTTAAAAAATGTCTCTATTAATTATAATATTAAACTTTAGTAAAAACTATGAAATGCAATTTAAATTTGAGAAAAGAGGTTACACTCGGTCAACTTTTTATATCGGCAAAAGTAATTTAGAGGTTAACACTTGGGGAGATTTCCCTACATTTGACCTCCGGAGGTCAAAGAAAATGCCTCACTTTTAGGCATAGAGAGTTCCATCTACAGTATAATATATCTTTGCCTTTGTCATTATTTGGAATTTGGTGTTAGTATTCATGCTAGGTTCAGCTAATTGATCATTACCTTGATATTGTTGGATGTGCCATCACAACATCACAGTCACCTAGTCTTCCAAAAACGTAGTATGGTTTTGTTGTTAAATCAACTTTTTCAACAATCATACCAGATTTTAACACATCAAGACTATATTCCGAACCTGAAATAAGAATTTATATTTGAAAAGATTTAATTGTAAGCTTTGCCTTGTTCAATATTAACTCCACAAACTAACAACAAACATTATAATACAAACCATCGGGACATATCCCTGACCATTTGGGTTCTTTATAGGCTGTAGGTGAAGCAACCTCCTTTATGGGAATCGCCGGTGGTAACGGACTTTCAGCGGTCGGTTCTGATATTTGTGTTTCATTTTCTTCTGTTTTGGGCTCCTTAGGCTTGTCTGTTTCGACTTTCGCCCTTTTAGGAAGTTTGCCAATACGTCCAACAAGAACAGGCTTCTTGAATTCGATGGTTTCTTCTTTGTTTTTAGGATCGTCTTCCATTATATGTTAGTAGAAATTTGATAGCGAAATAACGTTCTGTTGTGCACTTATTTATTTCAGTTGTTTTAGTTATTTTTAGAGAATAGTAATAAGCTATTTAATTCAATAAATACAAATTAAATAAATGTTGACATGACTTCATAAACTCGACTGTAAATGTCAAATTGACAATTGACATTTAGAAATGATTGCCTTAGTTTTTGGCTTTATTGTTTTCTAAAGCTTTTGTAAGAAAAAATAGATTTTCAAAACATTGAGATTAGTATTTAAATAAAGCGATATTTGAATATTTCTAACAAATGATTTTAAATATTCTCAAAATGCAAATATTTAAACAGATAAGTAAGTAACGAGAATGGTTGGCACTGAATGAAACGAAGAACTAATTCGTAGAATGAAGGAATGAAACAAAGCGCCATATCAATCAATCAATCAATTCAAACGAATTTCTGCCGACAGGTAACCGATTCATAATTTTGTTACCGAGAATATTATTTCGAACTTAACTTTTTCATCATCAAGTGTATACGTTTACTCGCGTGTGTATCAGTTAAAGTGGTAAAACATAACAGTGGTTTCATGTGACAAAGTGACCATATTGTTCGACTTCGTATACAAGGTATTTTAAACAAAGATTTACCTGTAATTAGAATAATCCGCAACCTTATCAATGTTGATAATATCTATGCATGATTGCTATCTTAACTAACGCAGAATATTTGCAGATTGTTGTCAGCAATTGAGATAAATCTCGTAAAATACGGCCCGTGCCTACTGAAAAAAAATATTATCTTTTTCACAATTTTTGGGTTATGTTATCATTTCTAGGAAGGTTGAATCATACCATTGTTTTTAAGTGAAAGCAATCCCCAGGTCACGCTATTCTTTAAATATCTTATTGTTTGCATGTTGCCAATGATCCAATATTAGATTGTATCTTTTACAAAGTGGAACCAATTTCTCTTCACTCACTTAAAAATTGATTGTTCAAATAAACTTTTACCTTACATAATTTGCCTCGAGCAGTGTTTCAAGTTGTGAATTTAGAAATTTTCTATGCACAAACCTGTCTCTTAAATCAAGGTCATTTAGTGTTTATCTTATTTGCCTACACTTCATAAACAAAAAACAAAATCCTATACTATGTTGTAGAATTTAAAATTTAATTATTTTCTCATTCGTTTATGCTATTTATATACAAAAATATAATAACATATGTTGAGGAAAGTCATGAAATATATACAGTTTATTACATTAAATTTACTAACTACTACTTCCGTAAAAGTATACATTTTAGTATACACTTTATAACAAAGTATACACTTCAATATTCGGCATATCACCATGTTATCTACAAGTATCCCTGGCACTGACACTAACTTTAATGATAAAAGTTATTCTTATCATTTAATATATTGATAAAAAGAAATTTCGGTGATAATCAGTTATATTGCAACATATCTGTTTACAGTATGTATTTATTTAAAAGTTAATTTATTTTATTAATATTTCTTACTGATTTTATTATTGAGGATAAGGGCAAAAACAAATCACTTGAACTTATTCAATTATTGACATATACATAATATTTTTTTCCTTTGACTGTTATTGGTATCAATATCTTTATGATTTTATATGATAGTAACTGTTGATCGCGACTTCGTCCGCATGGAATAAAAAAATATAGCTTATGTTGCTCAGGGATAATGTAGCTTTGTAATGGTGAAAGAATTTTTAAAATCGCCCCAGTAGTTCTCGAGTTATTTCAATACATACTAAAATCCGAAATTTTCCTTTTTATAATATTATTATAGATATTTCATAATATAACACAATGTGCCTGCTATGAATTGTTAAAAACAATTAACCAAGAAAAATTACTTCCACATCACTGAAAAAATATTTCATCCCTCTTAATCTTCTTGAAAAAATAAGATAATACTTTTTGTATGGGCATTTTGACCATAGAAACTCACGGTAAGAACAACAATGGAAGTTAACGGTCAAAGGATAACCCAACATAACGGATATGTAATGTGTGTGAATTGTTTTGTGTAATTCTTTGTTTCTTTCATACAATATAAATATTTAGTTTTTGTGCTAAATATGACGTCATTTAATGATTGGAGAGGCGAAGTTTAGAACACCGCAATGTCACGTCTACTGTATAGGTCTTTATGTCAATGAAATGGAACTTTGTAATAAAAAATGTTGTAATTTGAAAATGTAGTAAATTAATTTCGAAATTAATACCCCATCGAAGTATAGCAGTTACGTCGAGTTTCGTATCTCAACCACGTTCAAGGTGAATGCCATCTAAATGTCACGCTTTTTTTATTTAATTTAATCATACGAAATACTGACATCACTGAAATTGTTCAACGAAGTTGGTTGGACCTATAGTTTATCGCGGCACAATGAAAATAACTTACAAATAATGACGTAACATTAAACAATAAAATTTTATAATATTACGACTGTCTACTTTAAAGTACTTCAAATTAAAGTATTAAACGGGTTCAGCTATGAGTAAAGGTTTCTGTATCTAGATGCCTAGATACTAGAATAGGTATTTGCTTAAAATGTGTTTATATTAGACATTTTTAAAGATTCGTCCTTCTTCGAATGAATGTGTTTCGATTACTTTTATAGTAGAATTAACATTTGTTTTAAAGTATATGTTGAGTTATGCGAAAGGCACGAACTTCAGCCTCAATCACGCCGTGCATGTCAATAAGTGAAGGAAAACCTTGATTAAATTACTAAATGTAATGTCACAGTATTACGTCTAACCTAGTTTGGTATTTGGTAATATTATCCGCTGTTTTAAATGTCTTATCTTATTATATATAAATCTCGTGTCACAATGTTTGTTCTCAATGGACTCCTAAACCACTTAACCGATTACAATAAAATTCGCACACCATGTGCAGTTCGATCCAACTTGAGAGATAGAATAGTTTAAATCTCAAATTACAGTCGCAACTAGCGACCCGCCCCGGCTTCGCACGGGTGAAAAACTGATACTAAATACACTACAGAAAAACTGTGAACATTGTATATAACAGCCATACTAACAATAATTGAACCCGTGCGAAGCCGGGGCGGGTCGCTAGTTTAGTATTATATCTTAGAAGCTCTGTACAGCCGGCTACAAATGATAATTTTTAAATGTACAGTTCGACTGCGCAGTTAAAATTGACGTGTATACATCAGTTTTAACTATACAGTTGAACTGTGCAGCTAAAACTGTACGTTTGTAGCTGGATTTAGTATGCTTTACATGTTCTATTGTTGATTAAGAATATAATAAGAAAAAGTCTTTGGGTTCAAAATCTGGTCAAATGATGGCGCCATTTTTACTTTTTTGTTACGATCAAACACTCAGAGCGTAATTTTTTCTTGACAAATATAACTGTAGTTCACGTATCACTATCGACAAGTTTATACTATTATTGTTTATCTAACATGATTTTAACGCTTATAGCGCGGTATTAGAGATAATTATTGCATGGCAATGATACTCCATCATTGCCATGCAATCATTTTTCCCACAGAACAACGGTAGCCTAATGTTAGTATGTTTGTGGGTCCACGTGACTAGAATGAGGTAGAGACCGTTACTAAATGACTACATTTGAGCGGTATTAAGTTAAATTAGATTTTTTATTATAAAAAAAGTGTCAAAGTAGCGCAGGTCAAGAGTTAAATGGTTTGACATACCTACAGCGCTTGTAGCTTTCTTCATCTCTCGGGTTATTAACGTCCACACGCAGACGCCCTTAGTGTAGATTTCACTTACGTAGTTTATACTTAGGGACCAATCGAGGACTTTATGTTAAGCCTTGTTCGCACCAGGATAGTGTTTTAGTCGAGTAGTAAGTAGCATTTATCCGAACAAAGGATTTACTACTCGGACTCGTTTAAGCCTATACATACGCACTAGAGTAGTAATTTAGTAACTAAACGTGTCCGAACAGCAATATTTTAGTAGAATAGATTAGTAAATCCTTTTTTCGGATAATTGCTACTTGATACTCGACTAAAATACTATCCTAGTGTGTACAAGGCTTAAGGCAACTGAGATAGTGGTAACATTTTTAGTTTCCGAAGATGAAATCAAAGACGTATGGCGTAAAAGTTAGGTTTTTTCTACTGTCCATGCTTGTAATACGTAAGGTGTAAATGTGTTTGTAAATAATGTTGTAATGATTGATTTCAAATTAAACATCTCCATACGTTACTTTCAAAATATTGAGTAACTTTACATGTAGACATCTATAGATTTTTGATGTTTTTAAAATGTCAGTAGCTGTTGCCAAATGTTACAAAAAAAACGGCCTTTAGGTACCGAAATCTTACTGAACCGAATACATAATTTGCGAATGCATTTCATTGATTTAATTCGGATAAAGTGACTAAGTAAATTGGGGAAATAGCGAAATGACCGTTGCCCATAGACATCCACATTTGCAGATGCGTTGTTCCTCAATCGACACGTATTTTCATTCATGTCTACTAGAACTATATTAATTATTTAATCATTTAAATCGAACACTTTATTAATGATATTTAAATGTATGCAAGTGAGTGGAAATGTCAATAGGGGACTTCTAAGGTGAAGGTATAGCAACAATATTAATTACATAATTACCTACATAAGTTGCAGAAAATGGAGCCCATCATGTGTCGAACCTTTAACCTTTTTTACCTACATAGAACAATATTGGAACAATATAGCATCTACCAGTGGCGAAGCGTCCATACAACACGATTCCTACCGGCTTCCCTTCGGCTTACCTTTTCAGATACTAATATATAAAACTACTATTCTACGTTGTCTAAGTATTGCAAAAGATTTAGTTACATTGCGGGTTTTATACAAAACATTCTTTAATATGCGTTACAAAACACGCAATAACGGATCATCATTTTACAATCGTAATACGCGTGCCGAGGTAGTAGGAGGCGGGGGAACTCGGTCTAAATATTGGGACTTTAAATTATTAAAATGTAAAAAAATCCTAACGGATACACATTGGCAACCTCTCTACGATATAACACCTTATTTGTTGGTAGTTAAGGTTGAGTTTGGCTTGAAGCTTTCCACTTCGAAATAAGCCGAATTCTTACGGCTTCTAATGCTTATTTCTTGTGAGTTAAGGTTTACTTTTGCGTGAAGTTTTCGACCAATCAGAGTATTGTTTTGCGACATGCAGGCCGGTCATACGATTGTTTTTTATTGTTACTTACGCGCGTATTTGCAACCGTAAGGATCTTAATAACGTGAGTGTATATTTACTAATAATAATGTCTCACGGAAGCTTAAACATTGAAATAGTGATATTTTATTTGCTATGTGTTGTGTTTAAGAAGTATATTGTGTTTCTTTCATCGTAAAGGTTTGTTTGTTTGTTTCTTTTTGTTTCACGTAGGCTAGACTGTTAGGTGAGAAATGGCGGAATTAGTACAAATAGGTTGTTGTTTTACAGATTACCTATAAAATTAGTTAACTTCGTTCTCAAAACAATCTTTCGAAACTAAAAAATATATCATTAACGGTGGACGGGCTCGGCCCGATATTAAAATTGATTATAGACGTTATAAACTGTAAACAACGCAACGTAAACACCATAGTCCATACAAAACATTTCGCCGTAGTTTTGGAAAGGTGAACTAACACACACTAATTTAAGGAATGTAATTTATTTTTGACAAGATATGACATTGTGAAAATTCACGCGTTAGACGTTTTTTTGGTCCGGCTTTACCTTTCTTTTTTTTCACCCCACGCCACTGGCATCTACAAGGACAATATTGTAGCAGTAATTGAAATAGTAGAGTAGTAGTAGTAACAGTGGTAGAGCCCGTTTTAACAACTTCGCACGAATTGGCCGCCTCGCCCGGTGAAATACCACGACCACACAGAAGACAGGCGTCAAATGGAAGCTATTCCGTGTTTCGTCCGACAAGTGAGGTGCCGGAGGCCTAATTTTAGTCCACTTCGCCTTCCTATCCTTTTCTTATAAGGAAATAATGATATCCTCCTCCGTAGATTAAGCGTAGGCAACGCATCTGCAATTCCAGATGTCTATGGGCAGCTGTCGCTTCGCTACTCCAGCGAATCCATGTGGCCACTTGCTCGTTTGCCACTTCATCATATAAAAAATATATGTTTTGTACTTCTTCTTCGTTCTTTGATAATAAGATAGTTGTTAATTCCATACATCTCTATCAGCCGTCATGTAGGAATTCATTCCTTACTTATCCATATATTCTTTCATACAATTCATCTACATTTTTTCAAGTCTTCCTCTATCATATGTTAAGTTTCCCGACATTTTTCCTTTTCTTTCTGCATTCGTACGATTATTTGCATTAAGTAAATCAATAAGCGGTTATACACTTCCTCTGCTTGTCTTTCGTAAACGCATTTAAGCATTGTAAGTTGCCCAATACTTGGACGTCTATTGTGACGTGCATGGTCGCAGGAAAGACAAGAGTTGCATTGTATTGGAAACATGGAGGTATGTTACTTTGCATGTGGTATTCTTCTAATTTGAAGTATACTTCAGTATCAAAGTTTTAATTATTTATATCGATACCGTATCCTTTATTTTATTATTCATCTTTTTCTATAATAGCTCCCTTATTGCTACTCTTTCTCTGGCCTACGGTTGTTCTAAACTACACAAGCTTTATCATACCCAACTGAGCGACTTTGTTTGTTGTGAGTATTTATTGTAATAACATTGCGTTTGTGTCACATGAATTTACCTACATACTTTGTTTTCCTCTTAGAGGCTTTAATATAAATAGAATATTAGTAATATAAACCTCTTTTATAACAATATATATAAGTAAAAAGTGGTTATAGCAAAATAATTTGTTACAAAATGCTGTCAAAGCATAGATTAAAAGAATCAGTTAAACTGATAGCGACTGAGACACATTTATACAAAATATACGTAACATGACAAAGACAGCGACCTAGATCTGTAGTCCCTTTCTTCGTATGCGATTTTGTTTGTTTAGGTCCAGAAATATGACCCAAGCAAATGTGACGTATCACATAGTATTGTAGCGCTCCAAGCGTATTTTCGGAAAACTAATGTTTCATACGTCCCAGGCAAAGGCTTGAGACGTGAAACAGTAAACTGATGCACACAAAACATAGCTATGACGTAGTCTAAGCCATTTTTTGTCCCTCAACCATATACGCTATAGCAATTTCTATGTCTTTCTTTTTCTACGTGTCAGTGTTTATCAGTTTTATAAATCAAATCATATGTTGCGAAGGGCGTTTCCTATCACGCTAAGGTATTAGTATGATAAAGTTTCATTGTCGCGTAATTATTGTATCAGTTGCAATATCGTAAACTCAGATAGGGGATATCTAAAGATATTATTAACCTTGAGATGTTCGTTATTATGTTTTCTTTCCCTAGATTATTTAAATTTAAATATGAATGAAAAATTGCGCATTATAATGCATTAATATAGTTGTAATGGATACGGTTAATTACAGTTAAGTAGAATTTTATACAAAGTTGACGACGGCTTATAAAGCTTACTAGAATTATGATACTGTTATTTTGTTACGGTTTACCTATAATCATCTTCTTCTCCACTACCTCATCCTACTCCCGTAGGGTCGGCAGTTCTTTTCTTCTTCATTCTTTTTCTTATGGTTTACCTATATTATGTCTAAAACAATAGATAACATTTCTATTCGTTTACTAACCTATGTGTGGTTCATCACCAGCTCACTATACGTCCCCACCGAGGGGCACGGAGCCTACCCCCTAAGGGGTGACTAGGCCATAGTCAACCACGCTGGCCAAGTGCGGGTTGGTCGACTTCACACATATCTTTGAATTTCTTCGTCGATATGTGCAGGTTGTATCACGATGTTTTCCTTCACCGTAAGAGCGTCGGGTAAATATGTACATATGAAATTCGAAAATCGAAAAACACATTGGTACATGGCGGGATTCGAACTTGGGATTGCAAGTCAAGAGCTAAACCTATGTGTGGTTGATCTCATTTTTTTATAATGTTGGCACGGTTCAGATATTTTTAGATTTATTTAAGATAAAAATCAGCTTAAGTTTGCGATTTTTGATTCGAACATAAGCTAACTGTAACTCATTTGGTGCGTGCCCTAATTTGGTAGCGAAGTTAAGGTAGGCTCTGAGACACTTTGTGAGGACTTACAGTGATCAGGTGATGATGTTGATGATGTAACTAAATTTATCACATAAATTTATATTAGAAAATATGTTTTTAAGTAAGTATGAATCTGAGTGAACATAATACATTGCCCGTATCTGTAATATTTCGTATCTCCGTGCATATAACGTTTTCTTAGAGATTTGCATGCAACGAATGGTAGAGTTTTTGTGGCGTCATTGTCTCGTCCACGCAGCGATGGCTCCGTAATTAGCCGACTTTCAAAATAGGCTCGCGATTCGATCTGTGTTCGGCCGCTCGAAGCCCCTTGGACACTCGCCATCTACCATTGTTTCGACAACGCAACGCGAATATATCGCAAGGTCTTTAAACTCTTTGAATGTTTGAATCACAATAATTATATTCTGTAATTAAAGAAATAGTTCTGTATACAAAATGAATGGAGTTAACAGTTTATAGTTTTTATCCGCGTACTTTAACATCGTTATAGACTCAAAATTCCAAGATATAGATCCTCCGTAGCAATTGAATCCTTACCTTTCTATTCCTGTCGTTTATACGAAATTTTCAAAAAAAATGTTTCAGATCTATATAGTGTGCTTCAATTACTCGAGAACTCCAAAGGTCATGGTGTTGAATAAAAAATAAAGAATATTTCGTCGTTTTTAATGAACATGGTTATTTTTCATCATGGTTTGTTCTCTATAAAAATAATGAATCTCTTATCATATTGGTATGAAGTAAGCTGAGTGAAAGGTACATAGCAATTACAACTATCGCCTCAGGTTAAAAGTTACGACCACTTTCACTTATTGAATGTTGTAAAACAAGAATGTAGTAAATATCTCTTAGGGCTTTCGCATACAAGGCTGTGCAAATCGTTGATTAAAGTTTCCAAGCTACTTTCCCAATACAATATATGTCGGCGAGGTGTACTATGTACGAAGCTTTAAGCCTGAATTCACACGAGCGGCTTTTCAATGCGCGTTAAAAAACCGTTGATATAAAACAAATGCATTTCCGTGTATATGTTCAGACGGAAGCGCTTTTGAATCGCAATCCCATAGCGTTGCATTTTGATCGCAGGACGAATGAAACAAGGTTGATTTTGCAATGTTCGTAATGATAAAAACGTTAAAAAAACTCATTGACTTGATAACCTTTTTCTGTTGGAAGTCGGTTAAAAAGCGCCAACACCGGCGTTGCAAAAGCGCTCGTGAGAATTCAGGCGGAGATTGCATTGCGTTAGTCGCATGTCCCCATATTCCGAAAAAATGTATAAAGTACTGCGATAAACGATGACCAATAAATTGTCGATCATACGATACTGGAGGGCACTCGGAACTAAATAAGATAGACCAGGGGTCTCATTGGACCAAATTATGAATATTGAGAAGTACCTGGAACAAGGATGTTCTGTATTTTGGAATACATTTTATGAATGTACCAGTACGAAACGTAGAAAGTACAACAGTTATAACGCTGATTCTCGATTTGGAATAAATCTGTTAAAGCGTAAATTCGCAGATATGCGTAGCCTAGCGTAGGAAGGGCCTTAGTAAATGTGAATAGTATTTAAAATTGAATGTTTTTTAACAAGAAGTGCATATAATTACGTGATAGATATAGATCATGCATCGATATCCGTGAAGCACCAACATGCATGATTGTTGCATGATTAGATAACATAATAAATGGACTTTAAATTGATAGAAATTCTGTTTTATGCATGTTTGCATGAATTATTCTGCATGTTGAATGACTTTGTTGTCAAAGTTTTCTATAGTATAGGTCTACAAGGATATTATGGCACTCGGAAAATATGTAACAATGTCATCTTGACAGCGTCACACTTTAACCAATCAGGGAAAGGCAGCTGAGGGATTTTGAATAAAGTTAGGTAATTTTTACCTATTGTTATCGCTAAAACTCTGTAGGCGCCCCCCTGTCAATGTCAAAAAAGTACCAAAATACCCTTGTAGGACTATAACATTTATTATTCGTTTTCAGTCTAACTTAGCGTTTAGTGAAACAAAATTCAAGCTAACTGATTAAAAAAGTTACATCTCTGATGAGTTCGCTCAACAGATGTAATTTTCATTGGATAAGTCGCAAGCATGCTGTGTTAGAATAATTTCTGTATCGAGGTTGCCTTCAGAATTTGGAGGTTATGTGTCAGTCAAGGCTTTGGTACCCGCACGAGTTACTTATTTCGCATTAATCAACTAATGGATGTTTTATGTTAGTTTCGTGTATTTTAGACTCGTCAATGTGTACGAAAACCTGACCTTTTCATACGGGAATGTACTTTTTAAACTGAGATACGAATGAAGGAAAATTAAGTTGAAAAATCAAAGTAAAATAGAGTCGAAATAATGTGGACTTATCCAACAAAATTGTATTCATAAGATATTGTTATCCCTTTCATTCTTCGTAAAAAAAGAGATAGAGATAGAGGACAGTTACGGTAAAAGTATTGTAGGTGTGTAAGTCTTGTGAAAAAATTCAATTATAATTCAAATTAGAGAGCAGAAAGGATTTTAATATACAATGAATCATGGGTTAGTAGCCTTGTACAGGATAAAGAACTCTTGTCCATGTCACAGCGGCCAATGTTCCAGTTTTATAGTTTTTATGCACACGATTGTCATATGTTTTTTTACATTCAACTTTAAATAAGTGAGACATAATCTTCTATCTTCGTTTATCTATCTATACTTCCTTACATAGTATAAAACAATAACGCTTTTTTATGTTTGTCCCTATCTATATATGCTTTAATCTTTAAAACTACGCAACGGATTTTGATGCGGTTTTTTTAATAGTTAGAGTGATTCATAAGGAAGGTTTTCATGTATAATACATCCACAATATAGTAGAGTAACACTGATAATTTAGAGGTTTTTTAATATGATGTCGTAAATTAACACGTTATTAGCGCTTACATGGCAAACATTATACCGATTTGCACCCGTGCGAAGCCGGGGCGGGTCGCTAGTAATATTATAAAGAGAGAAACTTTGTATTTTTGTATGTATTGAAATAACTCGAGAACTACTAGGCCGATATCAAAAATTCTTTCACTCATAGAAAGCTACATTATCCCCAAGCAACATGGGTTATATTATTTAATTCCACGCGGACGAAGTCGCGAGCAACAGCTAGCATAATACAAATTAAATCAATGTTTCTACTATGTTGTTCCCGACGACGTCCGTCGAAAAGAGTGACAACTTTTTTGGGATCTCTTCAGACATGTAATTCTTTTCATCGAATGTGTCACTACTTGAACCTAAACTATTATATTTTTTGTATAATCCTTAACTATTGTACTCAATTCAGCCATGATGCAATTTTCATATAGAACAATAAAAATATTTGGTTTTTAACAAGTAGTTATTGATAAAAAATGATTGTGATCCTAAACATGATGCTTATTGTACCATCACAATGGTGTAAGCGATAAATTATAGCGCCATAGCATATCTTAAAGTGTGCACAATCCATTTAAAAAAGATTTATTAAAATTTCATTGCCCCCGTATCCGGTCTTTGTCTTGTTCTATAAGACAGTAGTTTATGTAATGACTGTACTCGCGTAGTGGGCGGTCCATGATACTGTTCCAATGCCTAATATGAACTGACATTCGATTTTAGTACGTTGTTGGTGTAAAAAAAATAACTTATTTTGTTATAAGTATGCAGCTCTTGTTAGCGACTTTGTCCGTGTGGAATTGAAAAACTATAGCAAATATTATTGGGCGATAATGTTCCTTTGTACCGTTGAAATCGGCCCTTTCGTTCTTGAGTTATTTAAATACATACAAAAATACAAAGTTTTCGTGTTTATAATAATAGTATAGAAGTAGGTGAAAGAGCAAATAGCTATTTATTAAAATGAAAAAGGGCGTCACCCCTATAGACTTCGATATATGATTTTAAATGTGTGTGATACGTTTAAGGCGGGCAAAGACTAAAGATGACCACTATCTTTAGTCTTTGCCCGCCTTACATTAAACTAAATCTAAGTTTGTACCAAAAGTCGATCTCTCAGAAAGTATGAGAGATCGATTAGAGATTAGATGTTTTTTTTACATTGATCCCGAATTCAGTCTTCGGTTTAATTTTCTTTACCTTTAGAATTCCAATATATTTTAAACCATGGCAAAATATAGTAAGTATATCTATGTAACTACGTAAGCGCAACATCATTTTACATCGAAATATTCGTAATGTTCATATGAAAATACTGTTTTGCTCAATCGTTCATCACATCTGTTTACCCGTCTCGATAATGGACATAGAGTAATACGAATACAGGGGGGCTATTTAAAGTACTTTTCGATTGACGATATCGTTGATAGAAACAACAAAAATGTACGAAACTGACATTGACACTCGACCAGTCATGTGATTGTTACGTGTGAGATATCGAACGTCATTGGCAGGAGCTTCACCCAAAGAACATTCGCTAAGAAGCGATTCTATAGCGTACGTCAAAAATGTATGAAACTGACATTGACGTTCGATATCTCACACGTGACAAGCACATGACTATCGAATGTCAGTGTCATATAATACATTTTTGTGGATTCCATCAGCGATATCGCCAATCGAAAAGTATTTTCGGTAGCCCCTCAGTTCTACACATTTTTGACGTTCGCTATAGAATCGCTTCGTAGCGAATGTACATTGGGTAAGCCCTAGGATCAAAGTACGTGTGGAATTGCAAACCGTTCGCCATCACTGCGACATTACAATCCACACTTTACAACCACAATGCCTTAATCAGAAGCGCTTGTTGTGTTTTCTGAACTAACATTACAACGAATCGATTCAAACAGCTGCAAATATGTACATACCAAAATAGACTTTATTACTCAGCAATAAGGTTAAAATTGACATATAGAGTTTTCAATGATCCCCGTAATCAAAGCTTTAATTGCAATCTGCAATGTGTCTTATGTCTATTACGATTAAGTTCAAATTAATGGAATCTATTTATTATAACATGTTCAAAGTGTATGATGTGTAGAGGGTTGGTTCTGGCTGTATGCCAGTCGGGACTTAGTCATGAACGCAAATACTAACTTGATAGGGGATCAATTTGCAGTTACATTGCAACACGACAAAGTTCAGTCAACATACATCTTATGTACGCCGTAGTTAAATACTGTGAAAATATGTGTTTTACTAACAGTAACAAAGCAGAAAATATAATATATCCTTACATAGTATAAAACAATAACGCTTTTTTATGTTTGTCACTATATATGCTTGAAAACTACGCAACGGATTTTGATGCGGTTTTAATCGATAGAGTTATTTATAAGGAAGGTTTTCATGTATAATACATTCACAATATAGTAGAGTAATATTGATAATTTAGAGGTTTTTAATATGATGTCGTAAATTAAAACATTTTTAGCGCTTACATCAAACGCTGCAGTATTTAGTTGTAGCATTATACAGATTTGCACCCGTGCGATGCCGGGGCGGGTCGTTAGTTATGGTATAAAAAAAATACAGGCGAATTGGGAACCTTTTTTTTTGAAGTTGGTCAAAACCATATTAACAGTCCTCGAAAATATTTGTATTGATTTTCATGCCTATGACAAATAATTCTTATGACACCAAAATCCCTTGAACCGTAAGGAAATTGACTAGAAAATAATCCGATTAGCAGGTCATATAATTTTTAATCGATTTTGCGTTCTAATTGGATAATGAGGTAGTCATACTCACGGAATTATAGAATTTAAAAGAAATCTTTTCGCATACATCCATAAATTGTATGGACATTTAAAAACATTAATTATGATAACATAATTTTGAAGATTTTTTTATAATATAGAATATATGTACAGTCGAACCGGGAGTCCAAGGGACCGTAATATTTGTCTCGCCTATAGGGGTTTCTCTCGAATCCGAGTTTCTTGCTTATGGAGGTAGCTCGTCGGGACCAGAGAATGACTCTCGCATATAGAGGTTCCTCGCTATCCAAGTTTGACTGTATTAAATTACAGACCGTTCTTTCAGACAATCGACCTAGTAGAGCACGACCCGAATAATGCTTCCGTGTCTAATGGCCCATGGACGATGGATTGCGGCCATTCGATAAATATAATCGATTAAAAACGAATATTTTAAAAACAATTTTAATAGTCACGAAAAATGTTAAACCGAGGGAAGTTACTGGAACATAAGCTTATACTTGGTTTGGCACAAAGTAATTATACAATTTTGATTAGTATTTAAAATGAGGGTTGTTCTTTTTAAAGCTGGCGAATTAAATCTCCAGTCTCGCGTCGCGAAAAATATTTAATTTGAACCCCCAAATGCCATAGCGAATGTTCCGATTTTCGTCTCATAACTCATGACGTTGTACTCTTAACTACTGCCTTTATAACACTACTGTATACTAGCTGTTGTTCGCGGCATAGTACGCGTGGAATTAAAAATATAGCCTATGTTACTCGGGGATAAAGTAGCTTTCTAACGTTGAAGAAATTTTTGAAATCGGACCAGTAGTTCTTGAGTTATTTCAATAAATACAAAAATACAAAGTTTCTCCCTTTATCTATACTACTCGTAATATTATAAAGAGAGAAACTTTGCATTTTGTATTTTTGTTTATATTAAAATAACTCAAAAGCTACTGAGCCGATTTCAAAAATTCTTTCACCATTAGAAAGCTACATTATCCCCGAGTAACATAGGTATATTATTCCACGCGGACGAAGTCGCCCACAACAGCTAGTAATATTAGTATAGATAGATATAGATTATCATGATTACAGTGCATAAAGTCATCTTTGATTCATAGCATTGAAAAATGAATACATCTTGCCTCCACGTGGTATGATTTGAAGAAAAAACTGTGCTACAAACGTTCATGTGCTAATTGGAGCATGCATCGGTTGACAGTTTCCGTTGCTCTAGTAGCATTTCCGTTGCTGATAGTTGATTCGATATTAAATATTTTTTTGTAAACAATTATCTATAACTCTAAGCCTTCATTAGCGCGATGTTACGCAAGGAACGGCCATTTGCTGAATCAAAACCTCCACTTATTGCGCCAACTCGTGCTAATAAAGCCGTAATAAGACTAATATTGAAGTTCAGCATCAACGTTTTTGGTTCAGAAAAGGTAATGAAAATTATAGAAGCCTAACATGATATACTTAAAATCGTAAACATTAGTATGTAAGCACTTGGTTATATGTTAAATGTCCTTTACTCCTGTAAATATAAGAAAACACACGGTTAATATCATTAGCAATAGTTGTGAACGCGTTGTCCATAACGCGAGTTCTATCGTTTCTCTGGCTACGCGTCATCGAGCGCGAATAATCCATTTGTTGATAATCGTATCGCCTTGCGTTATTGTGTTTTGAGTTATGAACATTTTGCCCAATGAACTATTATATCATTGTCATTGTTGATCTCGAAACACTCTGCTGACCTACAATGTCTATAATATTTAGATTTATGAATATACTAACTGTGGGCCGCGACTTCTTCCGCGTGTTAGTTAGTTACAATACAATAAGTTAGCAAACAGTCTATGCGCTTTTATGAGTGTAATCTATGTCTGCTGAATATATCATAAAATATTTAAATTGGGGTAAAACAACTGCTTATTTTTTGTTTTATACAACTTTTTTTTTTGGTAAATCAATAATACATTGGCCAATATTTTATCTCTTAAAAGCCTGTGTAAATAAAACGTTTTGATCCCTCTTGTCCGTACAATAATTTTTCAATTTTATCAGCATTGTGTTGTTAATACTTTTTAAATGGAATGGATTACCGCAGATTGCTTTATAATCTGTAGCTCCTGATAAAAGACGAAGGCCGGTTGTAAATTCGATAGTTTTTTTAACGCCTTTAATGACAGATAATTGATTATTTTTATCCTGTACGAATCGATTAAATTCCTTTCTAATTTACTATCGAATACTAATGTTTGATAAGATATTAAATAGTAGCAAAACAACGTAGATTAAAATAGTGGTGTAACGTAGATTAATATGTGTGAATTTGCGTAGTTGGTAAGTTATAATAGATTATCTAAAAATATCTATTTCTTATTTCAAACGTTACAAAACCTTAATCAACTTAACTTTTAGCAAAGTTTTTATATTTAGTCGAAAACGAGATTAGGTTTTTATAATTTTATTTTAAAAAAAACCGTTTAAAGCTCTAGAAAGTTTTTCTGAATATTTTAAATAAATATCTGCAAGGTATTTTAACTGCAACGATTTTTGCTAGAAATACCAGTAGCTAGCAAGACCTTGGCACCATTTACCTAAAAATATGCAAAGGTATTCGAAGCGAAAATTTTACTTTTAAAATTCATATCAAGTTTTGGCATAATATAAAATAAAAAATACAACTGTTTATAATAGTGCCAAGTTACCTAAGGGTCATAGTAATAAACACAACAAGTTTATATGTGAACAATGTAATTTATGTAGCAGATGGTCATTTTTCCCCATTCTCCCCTGGGAAGACAACTAGGGTGAATCAGCCATTACTTGATTACTCCTTGTTTTACTATTGATAGTCGACTTATCTAAATAAAACAATCTACTATCGTTGGATATTTTTTTAAATATGTAAGTACATAGTTGTTTCTTGTAAAAGTAACTAAATTCTAAAACTTTTGATAATTAAGTTGATATAAAAAGCTGTAGAATTTTAACGGTGTGATCGATGGCAAGGCAATAGTAATGATTAGCTCTTGGTATTTTTATTGAATTATCTTCTTGCTTATGTCAATTTTCTATCTCATGAATTCTTTATTAGGAACGAAAATACTTATGTTTGTGTATTAGTAGTTCGACCCATGATGGGGTCCATTTTCCGCAACCCTACGACTAGCGCGTATTTTCCGTGACTTCACACATATCTTTGAATTTTTTCGCCGATATGTACAAGATGCATCACGATGTTTTCCTTCACTTATGTTTTACTGGAACCCTTTGATGATTTTTCTCTGAATTTTGACTTTTCATGGAATAAAATAATAAAAATAAATTCTTGAGATAAGAACGAAAAAGTTTTTTTAACTAAATTTTAACTTGACTGTATGTTCTTAAGTCATCGTCGTAAGTCTTAATTATTTAGCAGTTTTATTTTAAATGAAAAAATCAAGTATGATACGAAAGTCATCAAGTACGAATAGTAAATATACCTGTGTTGACATACATAATTAGTAAGGAACATATTTTAAATCTTTTTAGAACGGAAAAAATGTATATGATCGCCCTTGCAAGGTCAATATTGTAATTGAACGAAGAACCGGTTTTGACGTTTATTTCTATAAATATTAATTCTTTAAAAATGTAGTCATGGGAAATACAGTTCTGCCAAGTTTTAAAATTTTTCCTTTTAATAAAAATCGATGCGGATTATAAGGAAAAGAGTCCGTAAGCTTGATGGGCGTCAAAGGTTTCTTGTCAGCGCTTTATTACAATCTCGGTAATAATTTCAATGAAGTGAAAGTTTGATCTTTGAAATTGAAACAGTCGAATACTTGATTTGAATTTCAGCTCATTTTTACTAACAAATTAGTGTATTACTAATTTGTGTTTGACGACATTCCATCATTTTTTACTTAATTATAGTACTGTTTTGTTACTTATGTTTACTTGTACAATACAAATAAATTGTTTTTACAAAGTTAGGCGATTGCATTGATTATATATCTATAT
The DNA here is from genome assembly GCA_013186455.1 of Papilio dardanus tibullus. Taxonomy (NCBI): domain Eukaryota; kingdom Metazoa; phylum Arthropoda; class Insecta; order Lepidoptera; family Papilionidae; genus Papilio; species Papilio dardanus. Next base: position 33,334 of record QDHC01006461.1, on the reverse strand, counting down.
AATTTCTCAGAATTAATTATGACATCATATTAACGTTTTGATTCAAGAAAAAACTCACTGTGGTAATATTCACACAAAGTGAAACCTTTTTTTCTTTTTTTTAATTTGAGATAACAATGTATTTTTATATCGATCTCTCGACAGTCGAAGTTAATCTAGACGTCCTTTAATGCTTCTAAGTTTAGACCTTGATCTTCAGTAGTGAAAAAAATTACGATATTTTGTAGCGAAACCAGTCTCATTCATTCCAATGTGTTGTTTTGTCAATTATCATAATCATATATTTGTCTCTTTCACAGGCACTGCGAAGAAAGAGACGGATGCGACAAGTCGAATTGAAATTCAGAAAACTCGCAAGTGCTCTGGTGATATGCCGTGAATTTTGGTGTAATTTTCCGTCTGTACAAATATTTCGAAATGTGCATTTATTTATGTTTTTAAGATATGTGAGTTCTGTGATTTTTAATTAATTTCGAATCATCAAATTCCGTTCTATAGTGCTCAATGTCGATATCGTGTTAACAGTGCTCTAACAGTTCCTTACAATGGCTAGTGACTTAAATAGTGTAATTCGTCCACGAAGTGAATTGATCAGTGAATTTACAAGTTTATCGTAGTTTTTCTAAGATGAATTGATTTACAAAGGAATTGAAAATAGCGCCATCTGTTGTCCAGTAGCTGCAATGTGTACATGATAAAATGGAGGCCGGTTTCATACCGGTGGCTACGAGCGGCAACGCTGGAAATAATGCGTTGCCGCCCGCAGTGGTGGCGCCACAGGTGAATGTGGTTCGAGCTCCAGGCCTGAAGCGCGGGAAAATGGAAGAAGCTATTTCAGACCGGGTGAGTGTAATTTTCTGCATATTTTGATAACATATTTATTAAGGTTTTCTATCGAAGTCTCCTATGAACCTTATTATTTTTTAGTCTTTAAATGAACATTTATCATTTAGAAAAGCTTAGCTTCTTTCGACGAGACCTCTTCAAGTATTAAAGGAAGAGGCTCTTTGTGTTAAGTGTTAACTTGAAACGTGAAAAGAAAAGGTAGAGGCAATATTCAAGTATAAAAATATTCTTTTAGGAAAATAAATATCAAAACTTATTAAAATTTACCATTTTTTTTATGATTCGCTATTTTTCTTTGCTAACAATAATCTGGATAATAGCCGCTGCATTGCGAATTTGTTATTTACCGTTATTAGGCAATAAAAATATATAGTCGTATTAAACTTATATATGTGCAGTTTAACATGGATAAGGAGTGTCCAAGGGACCGCGATATTTATCTCGCTAATTGAGGTTTCTCCCTTATTAGAATTTCTCGCTTATGGAGGTAGCTCGTCGGGACCACATAATGACTCTTATAGAGGCTACTCGCTTATACAGGTATACCTAAATCAGCCGTGCGAAAATAGGATTATAATATTATTTTTTTGAAATTGCTTTGTATCGCATTACATGAACATTTAATATAGCAATGGATGCGTCGTATAAAGTGAATGTTACTGTTAGAAACGTTCAGTTTTAATATTGAATATTAGAATGGTCTGAGTGCTTTTACTTGTAGCTGCGGCTTCCAATAGTTTTATTGTATTTTGTATTGTAAAAGACATTTATATCTATACTAATATAAAGAGAGAAACTTTGTATTTTTATATTTTTGTATTTGTATGTATTGAAATAACTCAAAAACTACTGGGCCGATTTAAAAAATTCTTTCTCCGCTAGAAAGCTATAATATCCGCGAGTAACATAGGCTATATTTTTTATTCTACGTGGACGAAGTCGCGAGCAACATAGTATTAAATGAATCGACAAATATCTCATTTTTGTATTCTTCTTCTTACGGTCTTTTTACGGTTTCCATTGTCATAATACTAGTATAAAAACATATACGTCTTGTCTTTGAAAAAGATAACGGTGTGTTTGAATATTAAGTAAATAGTTTGAACGTTCAGTCGAAACTGGGGTTTACCCAAAGTATATTCTCTATGAAGGGCATCTATAGCGAACGTCAATAATGTATGAAACTGACATTGACATTTGATTGCTCGCACGTGACAATCACATGATTTTATTCATTCCATCAGTTCAGCGATATCGCCGATCGAAAAGTACTTTGGGTAGTCCCGCTGAACGTGTGTAGCTTACGATCGACTTGTGTTCTAACTCGTCTTAAGCACTTGCAAGGCATTAGTCATTAAGGTTAATCGATTTAGACGCTTCTAATTCTTTAAAAGTAATTAAATGGAAATAACACTTTATATAGTAAACGTTAATGATTATGAGGGATCTATTGATTGATTACAGGTTTTTGTGATACGTAGTTATATTAAAAACTTGTTACAGTAATCGAGTTGTGAGGCAATATGATAAAATGTTACTGACAGAATGATTTTTGATATAATTCATCAAGGCAAAGATAACTTTGTGTTGAATGATACATTTAAAATAGGTAACAATGACTGCAGGAGTTTTCTATGCTAATATTATAAAGAGAGAAACTTTGTATTTTTGTTTGTATTGAAATAACTCAAGAACCACTGGACCGATTTTAAAAATGCTTCCACCATTAGAAAGCTACACTATCCCCGAGTAACATAGGCTATATTTTTTATTTCCACGCGGACGAATTCGCGAACAACAGCTAGTCTCTTATAAATTTGGCAACGAATGTCATACTGTTACCAGATTTTCTTGTTAGATAAGTTGACTGTCGTAAACATCAGTGGCGTGGGGTGAAAAAAAAGAAAGGTAAAGCCGGACCAAAAAAACGTCTAACGCGTGAATTTTCACAACGTCATATCTTGTCAAAAATAAATTACATTCCTTAAATTAGTGTGTGTTAGTTCACCTTTCCAAAATTACGGCGAAATGTTTTGTATGGACTATGGTGTTTACGTTGCGTTGTTTACAGTTTATAACGTCTATAATCAACTTTAATATCGTGGCGAGCCCGTCCACCGTTAATTATATATTTTTTAGTTTCGAAAGCTTGTTTTGAAAACAAAGTTAACTAATTTAATAGGTAATCTGTAAAACAACAACCTATTTGTACTAATTCCGCCATTACTAACCTAACAGTCTAGCCTACGTGAAACAAAAAGAAACAAACAAACAAACCTTTACGATGAAAGATACGCAATATACTTCTTAAACACAACACTTAGCAAATAAAATATCACTATTTCACTGTTTAAACTTCCGTGAGACATTATTATTAGTAGATATACACTCACGTTATTAAGATACGAACCGTTGCCAAACGCGCGTAATAATAACAATAAAAAAACAATCGGATGACCGGCCTGCATGTCGCAAAAAAATACTCTGATTGGTCGACAAACTTCACGCAAAAGTAAACCTTAACACACAAAAAATAAGCATTAGAAGCCGTGAGACATTCGGCTTATTTCGAAGTGGAAAGCTTCAAGCCAAACTCATCCTTAAGGTTTGGTCGGACTGGGACAGTATTTTAGTGAAGTAGCAAGTATTTTAGTCAAAAACGTGTGCGAACAGCAAAATTTTAGTCAAGTAGGATTGTAGCAGTTGTTCGCGCCAGATTATATTTTAGTAGAGTAGCAACTAAAACGTGTGCGAACAGCAACATTTTAGTCGAGTAGGCTATAAAAACGTTTTAGTCAAGCCAATCCATTTTACTCTATTTTCACGGCAAGTAGCGGTCCGAACAGCTTGTTTTGGCGAGTTCATTAGTTTGCCGCTTTGTCGTAAACAAGACGTGTCGGTGGAGCGAGGAAACTACTTTAAAATATGTCTCCAAATATGTGGAACATTAATGCTTGTGGAATATCAAGCAAATAAAATAGTTTGCATACCAGGATATAGAATAATTATTAAACATGTTGTTAAAATTGGTAATTCAATTTTTAAAATATTTTGTGAACAGGGTTTGGATAAATAAAAATATTTATATTATTTTTAAAAAATCAAAATATTTTTTTAGGTAAAACATTTAAACACCACATTAATTATAATTTATAATGAATTCGTATTTTGCAGTGTTTTCGTTTCGGTTTTGGTAATGTATTTTCTCAAACAAATTAATTGGGTACACAAACAATATCGTTCCAGCGCCATCTTTGGGTGACCGAGTGAGCTCGATCGCCGCGCGGGAATTACAATTTAATATCAAATATTACCCATCTTGTTTTAATTTTTAAATTGCTTAAAATTTTTAAAGTTTGAAATTCGAGACTTTCAGTGAAACACATAGACATTTATTTGAACACATGGGCTACTCAGTAAGATTTCTATAAACCGCGAGCGAGAGCTAGTTCTACATGTTCATTCTCCAAAACATCACGCACTTGCGTGCAGTGCAGCAGTACTGCGACAACTATGCGAATGAGTTTTGGTTTTGGAGTGGGGATCGGAGTAGGGATGGGAGTCGTTATCGCTTTTTGCGTCAACGAAACGAAACGGTTAATTTGCTTTTGCCAATTTGTTGAAAAACTAATTATTTTTGTTAACAAGTTAAGCATATATTCAACAAAGAAAGACCAAAGACCAGCGGCGAAAAAAAAAACCGACCAGTGACTTCCTGTGTAGATATACGTTGAATTTTATTATTTGAAGGAAAAACAGTCAACGGTTGATTTAACTATGTCGTTGTACAACGCCCATCCCTATTTTGGTTAATTGCTACTTGCTACTCTACTAAAATACTGTCTTAAATGCGAACAAGGCCTTAACGACCAACAAATGAGGTGTTATTTCGTAGAGAAGTTGCCAATGTATATGCGTTAGGAAGTCTTTACATTTTAATAATTTAAATTCCCAATATTATGAGCGAGTTACCCCGCCTCCTACTACCTCGGCACGCGTATTACGATTGTAAAATGATGATCCGTTATTGCGTGTTTTGTAACGCATATTAAAGAATGTTTTGTATAAAGCCCGCAATGTAACTAAATCTCTTGCAATACTTAGACAACGTAGAATACTAGTTTTATATATTAGTATCTGAAAAGGTAAGCCGAAGGGAAGCCGGTGGGAATCGTGTTGTATGGACGCTTCGCCACTGGTAAACATTTGGCTTGTAATTAAACGATAACCAAAAATAATAAATTTGATCTCCAAAATAAATATTTATTATCAGCAAAAAAAAGTAAATCATCACCTAAATTCGATCCACAATTTATATAAAAACTACCACCAAAATATTTGTAGTCTTTCAATCAAAATAGAAAAATTATCACCAAAAAAATCATTTTGCCATCAAAAATAATAAAGTTGCACCTAATTTATAACCTCAATTTAATGCAAAATTTCACTCAAATATGTTACATATTTTTGTGCTAAAATAGTAAAATATAACCAATTTAAATTATTGTTCACCTATTTTATTTCTTTAGTATCTATTTTAGCTGACGTATGTGGGAGTGACATAAGGGGCGTTTCACGCATAACCTAGACTTTTATTTAATTTTAAATATCCTAAACTTAACCCAACCCATACAGTTTGGTTTTGACGTGATAACGTCTTATAAATTGGTTTGCCGGGTGACACTTCAAGAAACTGCGTTACGCTCGCCGGGTGACACTTCAAGAAACTGCGTTACGCTCCGCTCGCGTTATGCGCTCACAATGAGAGCGAGTGAGAGGCACGCGTCCCTTCCACTCGGGCATGGTTAGCCCGCCTAAGAGCGAGAGAGACAGACATAAAAAGTGAAAGGCACGCGTCCCTTCCACTCGAGCACAGTTAGCCCGCCTAAGAGCGAGAGAGACAGAACGAGAGAAAGAGAGTGAGAGAGATAGGCATAGGACCTATACTGTGGCAAAGCATCGTCAGCATATAAATACGTATGTATGTGTAAAGGTAAAAATGAAATTTTGTTAATAAGAAATTCAGTGCAAGATTCTTTGTATAAATTAATGTTTTAAATTGTTACTATTATTTCATCCTTCTTCCAGTAGGAAGAATATTCATTCGTATAGTAATACGAATGAATATTCACATTAAAATTATTTTACCACTCAAAGTCGTTGTCACGTTACACTTTCGCCCGTATACCGACTTTACAGGCAACCATTTTTTTTTTGTTGCAGTTTATTACTTTTATCGGTAACAAGGTTGCAGTATTAATACTTAATCACCGTTAAATGTGACCAATTGATTACTTTTAGCTCTCATTTTGCTGATTATTTATTTATTTAAATTTTATTTGATCTGCAATGAAAGTTACTAAACAATGATTTCATATGTCAATAATGGTTAAAAATTATGAATAACATTCAATTAATTACCATTAGCGTAACACATATTTGGATTAAGCGTATACGAATATAGGACCTGAAAAGACCTATATCATTATTTTTTATGAAGGTACTAACTTACCTGTTTGTTTTTTATTTTATTCTTAATTTAATTTAAATTAAACGATGTAAAACAATCTTCATAATTAGTAAATTAAATAGAAAATTTTGTATATTAGTGAGATCTGCATATTTTTTACTTTAGAAGCACTTCAGTCAACCATCAAGCGCAACGTCACAGCTCGCGAATAACAAAGAGCGGCGCAGCGAGTGCGTCCGTGCCCTGCAGTAACGGACGGATAAAATATAATATAATATAATTTGGTATCAATATAGTTTATTTGGTTATATGCATACATTTTTAGGTTGACTTACAATATATTTGGGTATAAAAGCACAAAAATTAGATGTTTGAAATTAGGTGCTAATTTATTAATTTTGATGTGAAAATATTTTTTCTGAAGGAAGCGTGATTTAAATAGGTAGATGAATTTTAATTTAGAGTATCATATGTTTGGTACAGTTTTATTTTTTTTGTTCTTATTATATTTGTTTTGGGTAAATCAATTTGGTGTTACGATTATTTTTTTTGGTGGTCGTTTTATATTTTCCCTAAACATTTTATCAATATCTTGTATTTCTGACACTCGAATTATTAGTTGTATATGTTCTTAGCTGGACGTTTGACACTTGCAGTACATTTGGAACCAAACAAAGGATACGATTCCGTCAACTTCCGTCATTTTAGACATCATTTAATCCACCTATTTAATAAACTAATACTCCCACCGTAGTGTATGTTGGGGGGACTAATCAGTGACGCTGTATGCGCGGTCCGCGTCGGTCGTGCGGCGAAACGCCCTCTGACGGAATTTCTCTCTTGCGAGAGTAGTTTGGTGTAGCGTGTCAGTGTATGTGCAAAAGTGTTGGAAATTATAACCTGCCAGTGTGAGTTATGGTTAACGTATGCTCCGGCTAAGCGAGAGTGATGTTGGTACGGTTATATCGAATTCACCTTTATATGCGCATATTAACGTTGTATCGGATCCTTAGATAGCTCTTTCATGAAATAGTTAGTTTTTTTCTTTGTTACCTTTACAAATTATAAAGTATCATTCAGAGTTGTAATATTAAGGTGACCCTTAAAGGCTAGTCAAAATCTAGTCAATTACTTTGAAAACTGAATCTGTAAGATAGACTAAGCAGTCATAATTAGCGTTACGCTGAAGTTTACTATGTTCAAATTTACTAAAAAACAAAATTTGAATTTCTACTAGTTCCTTATAAAATCTCTAGTATTATAGTTGTTTGCGATCTTCCTAAGATAACGTATTAAAAGTTATAGTTAACGCGAAACAATCTCGACGCATGAAAGCAAATATACCGATAAGGTAAATATTTGAAGCGTAATTAAAGAGGCCGCTTGTATCTCTTGAGCAACATTTAACATACCCTACTATCTTGACATTTGCAATAGTGTTAATCTACTCACTAAATATATCTTTTACGCAAGTTAATCTTTCATTATTTTTATATTAGAAAGATTATTAGTAATCAACTTGTTACTCTGTTCAAGATATATGTTCTAAATGGTTGTTTTGCTATGCCTTGATGTGGGTATTTTGAATAGGGTGGAAGAAAATGTATGTCTAGCAAATGTCTCCAGAGACCTTGTACGGTTTTAGATCTTCATATGCTAAAGTAAAATAAATGTAGTTGTATAAATGGTTGGAGAAAGGTGTGCCAGTGTGGGAATTAAAGTCTATTTCTAGGGTCCCTAAACGCAATGTTTAGGTCTTTGTAAGAAGAAGACATGGTCTTAGTTTCCATTTAAGACATACTGGGAAATGCAAAGTTAATGTTTTGAAAAATAACTTTCTAGCTAACTTATAACTTCATTGCTCTTATCTTACTTTGGCATAAGTAGGTATCTGATAAGTGTAGGTAAAGAATTAATCTCTTATCATTGGGGTCATGTTATGAGAAAAGAGCGTACTCCTCCCTCAAAGGCCAACACATCTGTGGTTCCTCTGGCGTTGGAGATGTCCATGGACGTCGGACCAATTTAGTTGATCCGCTGGTCGTTTGTCCCCTTGTATAAAAAAAATGTATAAAATGTATACTAATGTATTTTTAATAATAAATATGCTTATAATAGTCTTTCATAACCGCGCATGTTTATGTAGATGTATGAATGTAAAAGGAGCTAATGCGTAGGTGTTAAGCAAAATCGGAATTCGATCATTGTCATAACTTGTGGGTCATGGGCGCAAATACTTATTAACACATTGGCTCGTTATTATAACTAATATTTTAAAAGTAAAATAATGGTAATTGACTTGATTCGTTTCCTTGCTATAGGATTACACTCGGTTAAATATATTATTATTTCAGTTTTAACATAGAAAATGACGAATATGTTTACGTAAAATACTCATAGTTATGTTATCTATACTAATATTTTAAAGAGAGAAACTTTCTATTTTTGTATGTATTGAAATAACTCAAGAACTACTGGGCCGATTTCAAAAAATCTTTCACCATTAGAGAGCTACATTATCCCCGAGTAACATAGGTTATAATATTTAATTCCACGCGTACGAAAACACGCACAACAGCTAGTGTAGCAGATAATTTACTTAAGGTTCAAAGTTTTTTAAAGGTGTAACTATAACCTTGAGTTCTGTAGTAAAATAGTATGTGTGCAAACTATATGTTTGCTAATAATACCATATCGATACCACCCGCATCGTAGTAGGCAGTGCTTTAGGTGTTGGAAGGTCGAATAACACATTAAATGTATTAAAACATTAAATACTTTAACGCTTGTGGGATTATCTTGATGCATCTTATTGTTTGATATTGACCGATATAACAAATATCAGTGATAAAATATCAAATTATTATCGATCTATGCGATGAAACAAATTACTTCTCTTAAGATATCTAATATAATGTAGGAAATACATCAGATGGGTCAATATAAGAAAAATAATCAACTTTGTAAAACTATTTGTGTAATAATCACTCAGTTATTTTAGACACTGCTAGTGGTCATTAAACGTCTTTGAGAGCGGAAATTAATCTTTTTAATACATTTTGTTATGGTTTGAACTAATTTATGCATTACTTCCTTCTATCATCTGTTTAACTGGTTTACTTTGTTTGTATTTATGTGACAAACTGATAAATCTTTTAGAACGTGTTCTCTTCAAGTACTTTTGCATATTTACACATGTTTTGCTCGACTGCGTCATATCATTGCATGTAAACATTGAGAGTACTAGAATAAACAATATTTAAGTCGTTTTATCTGTATTTTTAGTTTACAAAACGTATATTACTTTTTTTGTATGTGATAATTTAATTTTGTCATAATATGACGTGGTTATTACCTACATGTACAACCTTTATGACATTCATTTCCCGCATTAACCTCGAGTTACCAGTCGCAATAGAAAAGTACAAAACATATATCTATTTTTTTATTTTTTTTTATAAGAGAAGAGGACAAACGAGCGTCTGGATCACTGAGGTGATCATCAACGCACATGGACATTTGCAACACTTGAGGAACCGCAAATGCGTTGCCGACCTTTAAGGAATAGATAGACTCGCTTTTTGAAGGACCCTAAGTCGTAGTAGTTTGGAAATACCGCCGAGGATAGACCATTCCACTACGCTGTTGTCCGGGGCAGAAAGTTCCGCGAAAACCGTACGGTTTTGGATTGCCAGCCATCCAGGTGGTGTAGATGGAAGCTGGTGGTCTGTCGTGTCGTTCGATGACGAAACTCGGCGGCGGGAATCGTTCCAAACAATTCTTTGGAGCATCTATAGTGCAAATTCTGTATCGATTGGAAATTAGGCAACTCATAGCTACATAGTCTTTATTCATCTTTAGAAAATTGTACTTCGGTCAAGCTTAGTACATAATACGTAAACGTTGCTTTGTACTATAAAAATCTGAAACATTGTTTCCGCGGGACATAAAAGAAACAATACACCATAAAAGGGAAGCACGTCTTGCCGCAAGCTGCATTCTTATTGCACTTGAGGTCTAATGCCTCATTATAAGTCTAAGGAAGTAAACGCAGCGACATCTATGGCGTTTCGATATCAACTAAGGCTGGTTCCAAAGTCAGGTACTTCCTGATGTTAGAATGCAAATATAGATTTCCATAATTCTCGCATGTACAAGGGTAAAATGAACAGGCCAGACAAAACAGAACTGTTAAATCTTTGTTTTTGAGTTCAAATAATAGCAGTACTGAACTGTGGCTGCACTGCTTCACTAATCTGTAATTTGAAGATGTGAGCCAATGAACTACTAGAAAAAACTCTACATATGTACAAATATATTGTACGTTTATAGAAAAAATACGACATTGTATGACGGAGATATGTTAATCGTTTGCGTTGATGTCTAGCCAATGTAGGAAATTCTAACCTTAAATATAAGTTATGTTGTGATTTTTACATCTTTTAATACAGATTACAGAGTTTGCGCTGCGCTCGCCGCCGTTATCGATTTATTCAAGTATTCCATAACCGAGTTCTCCCCTAGACTTATGCTAACATGAGCTCCCGTTTATGTCTAGCATTTTATTGATTTTGCAGATGTATCGCTATATTAATATTAACCATAGTACAAATAAAATAGTGAATCAAGTTTTAGTCCTCCAGATCAATCAATCGTTCGACATTTCTTTCTCCACACCATTGTTAAATCATGTTAATTTTACGCCATCCATCTTATTTTTATAAAGTCAAATCTGCATAAGCCAAAAACCTCCATAAGCGAGAGTCATTCTCTGGTTCTGACTAGCTACCTCCATAAGCGAGAAACTCGGATTAGAGTAACCTCTATAAGCGAGACAAATATCGCGGTCCCTTGGACATTCGCTTAGCCAGGTTCGACTGTATTATTCATACTTAAAGTTTTTCTTGTCACATCTAATTCTTTCCTCGACGTATCCTATACTATGCTAAGTGTTTCTTAATCTCCATCTCAGATGCTAGATATATGGTCTTGTAATATCCTTTGTGCTAAAAATAATAATCGTAAAGATCTTTGCGTTCATAAACTACATGTAATGATTAGATTACTAAACGCCTCTTTTATTATAACTGTTATATAATCAATTATCATTATTACGTTAGATCTAGGATTAGTTATATCTATAGAAATATGACATCATGACAGCGAGTTTATCTGCGCAGTTGAGGCATTAATTTATTTTATGGTCGGAGCTCACAGTTTTAAGAGGCGTTTAAGACAATGTTAAGACTTGACAATTCTGTTCATTCGTTAGTGCAATATTAGGAAATTAGGACAGTGTCTTATCTTAGATATCACTTATGGCATTGTTTTAACTAGCGTAGTTTTCAACTATAGTTATTATTCATTGAAATTTAAAGTTTACTTTATTATTGTTGCTTTACATAATAAACTTATTGTCTAGATTTTATTCGTCTCTGCGAAAGCGCTCCTGCAGATCCGGCATAGGAGGGATTTGTCCTATAAATTTGAATGTTAACACATTTTTGACCGGTCACGAGTTAACTTGTGTTTTTATGGCCGAAGGTTGCTGACTGGCCACGAATAAGCTCATGATGTGCTTTTTGTTGCCGGTCACATGAGATACATTTTCAGTAAAATTTCCGGTCAACAATATGTTACATTCATACTTCATTGCTTTCATGTTATTATCTTGCTTATAACTGCATTTTTGTACCATATTTTGCAGTATGTGAAATTATTCTCTACTGCATTAAAGATTAACACGCAAAATATAAACTACGAGAAAGGAATGCATCAACGGATGTAGCGATTTACTAAAAAAAATTGTAACACGCAATGTCTGCGACGTTTTGGTGTTACCAACGACATGGTTGGTGGGTTACCCGGCATTTACTCCTCTCTTCGCCCCCCTCGGGCAAACGGGGCGTGACGTGCTCAGTTACAGACGTCAGCACTTCATTCGGGATCAGGTTAACAGCTACATCGAACTATTGTTAACACATGCATAAATCTTTTAACATTAAATTCGTAAACATTACTTCATAATTTTTATTGGTTATTGCACAAACAATAAAGGTCACTAATCAAATATAGTACGTAATATATTTAATATATTGTATGCGTGAATTGTTAGAAATATAGTTAAAGTCTTATCGCGTATGACTTCACGATTTATGACAGACTTCGACCTTCGATTTGCTGTACTTTGGTAATGTTTTATTGCGAACGCATTGAGAACAACTCCTTGTTACGTTCTGTTATAAACTGAATGTCACGACCTGTCAGTACAATCATATTAATCATTGTACGAACGATAAATGAAGTAAATTGAATATGCCTTGTTCTTACCGTCGAAACCGTGTGTATATTTCTAACCTTTGAAAATGAACTTACGGCGAAGCAAAATCTTCGTTTTTTATCGCGAACTCGGTCTAATGAAACAATAGGGTAAGAGATAGTGAGTTGGATAGCAATATGTTTTAAGCAAAAGTAATATTGGAAACGTACAATCAGCGCGTCCATGATGAACAACAGCTGATGATCCTTTGACCTGTCTATACATATTAGCGATCTTAACAGAGTTGTTTCTTATGTAATTTAAACATGTTAATGTCACGTGTATATCACCTCAAGTTGAAACTGTGACCTTCCGTCCCCAGTCGTACTCGCAACTCGCTAAGTAATCAACAGTGTGATGACGTCACCGCGGTAATGTAAATTGAGATAAATGGAGCAACAGTTAGATCATATCTATGTGGGGAAGAGTATTTCGTTATCCGGCGTTTGCTTTGTGCGGGAGATAATGCTGTATTATTGCATTTGCGTGTTGTAATTGGGTTTTGGTGATGGTACGTTGCTACATGATTTGTTTTCTTTAAGTTTTTTTTATAATACAAAGTGGCAAACGAGTAAGTGGTCACCAGGATTCGCAGAAAAATCCGAAGCCCATATATCTGCAATAGTAGAACTTTATCTCACTTATCATTTAAAAGTGTCTTTGTCTGTTCAATCAATCAACGTACGAATATTTGGAAATAGAAATGCTATAAATGAACACGATAGTGTTATACCTATTTCGGTCAGATCTGGAATATGTTTAAATTGGATATGGAATTCCAATTTCTCACTCGACCTGTCCTATTTCGCGTGAAAAGTTTAACAAGTTATAGTTGGATATGTGATGAAATTAGAATAGTTGTGTTATGAATATTGTTAAAACAACATTGTTGAATATCACAATAGTTTGAGACTGCGAGGAAAATTCGTTAAAAGCGTCTTTGTTGATTCCAATTTTGGTTCTAAAATTTCTAATAAGTGCTTTGTTACATTTTCATCTTTATAAACCTATATTAGATGTATATTAGGACCATCATATTGTTTCCGCATTTTAACAATTCTGGCATTCATTACGAAATTACCCATATTTTGGATGTGCTTTTTCTACAGCGCTTTGCAATTAGGCTACTGCTGTTCTCATTGCAAAAGTAATTTACTATGTATATTTTTATATTACTGATAGATGTTTTTATGATATAAATTAGCATACGCATGTAACATCGTCAGACTCAGGAGCGTAATAGTTATGTAGTTCGTTATCAAGTTGAGGCGTTGCGTGAACGAGGAAGAGGCAGGTGTAAATGTATGCGATATAGGTATAAAAAGTAGTAACTTAATTACTTAGTAAAAGAAAAATGATTACTTAAAATCTTTACTGCCGATACCGTTTTATTTTGGGTTATCTTTTGTTATGTAAATCGAAAGTATACCTTTACATGTGGTAGAGCCCGCTTTAAGATCTTCGCACGAATTGTCCGGCTCGCCCGGTGAAATACCACGACACAGAAGACAGGCGTGAAATGGAAGCAATTCCGTGTTTCGTCTGACGCGTGTGGTGCCGGAGGCCTAATTTTAATCCACATTCCCTTCCTATCCTTTTCATATAAGGAAATGGTGGGAAGAGGAAGTGGATTTTTCCGGGGGAAGGGCAGGAAGGGGAGGGGGATAGGGAGATAAATTATCATCTTGCTGTGCGTCTCCTCTTCCGAAGATTAAGGGTAGGCAACGCATCTGTAATTGCAGATGTCTATGGGCAGCGGTCGCTTCGCTATTTCAGCGAGTCCTGTTGGCCGTTTGCTCATTTGCCACTTTATAATATAAAAAAAACCTACAGGTAGCACCTTTCGGTGGAATTTAAATAATTGCTTGAGATTTCTTTAATATAAGGTACACTAGACATTTTCATATTTAAAGGGTTTTAATTTACCGTATTCTGTAGCTTGTGATGATTAGCTTTTGACATTTGCTATTTATTTAGGTTGTCGAAATTGTTCACTCTCGTCATTAAAGTCAGTGAGAAGAGTTTGCAATTAATTGCAAAACGAGTCGACTGACGTAACATGTATGTAGCGTGTATTAACATTAGCGATGCAACCGAAATCTCACCCAAACTGGGTTAAGCCTATGTACAATACGCCGCTAGCTGAGTGCAGAGGAAATAAAGTGCAGGCTGGATTTTAATTGTGTACTTTGTTTGCGATTGTGGTGAGTGAATTTCTAGAAATTATATTTTGTATGAAAAATTTAGTTCCATGTTTTTATCCACACCTAAATGAGGTTTGAATAAATTAAATTTTGTCGGTTTAACTCTAGATTTAATAGTTAATCTACTGAGTTCTGATGTTGAGTATATTACTGCTTATAAAATAATTGACCTACTATAGATAGTGAAGAAATATAATTGAGACAAAATAAATATCTGGAGCACGGAATAGTTCAAAATAATTAACACAATAATTTCCCACCTTTACTTACTAAAATAACTTGCAGTTAGTTTGTTTGTCAAACAGTAAAATGGTGTTTAAATGCGTATTATAAGAACCTTATTGTGCGCATTAAAATAATTGTATAATCTCCTTGAGCTTCCATGCAGTTTTATTGTTCTTGTTAATTGTGTACATTGTTGATTTCATGGTTTCTTGTATGAGTTAATAAGTCGCATATTTACATTTTAGTATAGGTATTTATAAGTCATATTGTTGCATATACAACATGTTTAAAAACAATAAATACATTTCGACTTATGTGACGAAAAGAGATGTCTTAAAGATACATTGGATGGGTAGGTTTTTTTCACGAATTCGTCTTGTTTTGTAACGTAAGGAGTCACGTATCGGGAACTGGTGTTTTAAACACATCATGTTGTATCATATAAATTCTTAAAGCAACTTTTTCTTGTCTATTATCCAGTTTATTTTTTATTCCCACCCACTCACCTGTCTGAACGTAATGTAATGTCTCTATTAGCATTTCTCGCGTAATGGCTGTCGGTGCATAATAATTGTTATGACATCCTTGGCCCACTGCAGGCATGCTTCACTATCAGATCCTTTTGAACGTTGACGACTTCTTGTAAAATTATCGTAGTCATTTAAACTGTATTTCCGCCTTCAGAACTATTAAAATATTGGGAGATGTGGCTAGATTCCCCGATCTGTAAGCTATGTCTACCTGTTTAGGTTATGGCTGCTATTTTATAAAGAAAAAATGCTTAGGTGTCTTTTCTTGGTTATTGATTAGATTTTGTTATAGTTGTTCAGCAGAACGATGTATCTAATGTTTCGTCATTCTAGAAGAGAAAGTATAAATGTTTCTATGTTTGTATTTGTTTAAATTGGCTAAACAAGAACTTTCTCTTGTAGAAATTAATAAACGCCCATCTCTATATCGAGGTGTCCGCGTGGGTATAAAGATTGCAAGGTTGCATTGCACTGTCTGGCCTTCCGTTCCGTCTCGCCTACTGCAGTCATCCTTACGATTGTACTGTAAGCATATCGGTAATAAGGACATGCGAAACCTAAGTATGAAGATTGATGAATTAAAAATGCAAAAGAATACTGCTTAAGTTATTGTATTTTTAATCGACTTAAAAAAGAGTTTCACAAGAAGATGTATGTATCTCTTAGATACTTAGCGTCAATAGCATTAATGGTTTGGGGTACGGTGTGCCGATTTCGCGGTCGTGGGTTCGAATCCCGACATTCGACTATTGTCGTGAACCATATCGTAACACAAGCTTTACCAATCTACTATTTTAAAAAAAGGAATATATTAACGTAATTTGCAATTGTTTTTGGTCGGGCAGTAATGAATTGGTTTTTTAATAACCCTTAGAAATGTTTACTGAGAAGTCAACTTTCTTAATGATATTATACAATATTGAGATAAATAAGTGATTCAATATTACTATTTTGTCTCCTGTAGTAGTATTTGTTGATAATATCTTTATTTCACTATTATGCGTATATATTTATTAACTTGTAACCGAAGTGCAATCTCCGTGAAAGCATTTCGATGCAATTGCACTAAGAGCTCGCATCTGCAGCTAATATAATATTTAACGGTGTAGTAAATTGAAAATGTTTTGTGCACTTCAATGTTTCCATTATTTTCTATTGGAAAATAGTTATTAAATAAATAAAACCCATGCAGGATGTTTGTGGACTCCTAGTTAATTGACTTACTACATTATGATTTGTTCTATAAAATAAAATTCATAGTTTGAAACTTCGGTGTTTTCCTTACTATGATGGAAAACATCGCTATGTAACCTGCACATATCGACAAGGAAAATCAAAGATATGTGTGAAGACAGCCAGGCCAATGCGCACTGGGTTAGGAAGGTTGACTATGTCCTAGTCACCCCTTAGTGTAGCCCCTCGGTAGAGCTGTCCAGTGAGCTGGTGAAGACGGTAATGATGTATTTAAACTTCTCCAAAGATTATGTTCTTGTAGGATTCGTTAATATGCTCTAAGTAGCATGTAACATGTAAATCGGTAAACATCACAGCAAAGTGTTAAAAAATTACAACACGTTACATAATAATGTTTAGAAGCGAGATATGAAACATATTTGAACGTAATTTGTAACCATTACATGCTTATTTTAGAAGCGAATTTACCACTTTATTGTACTATAAAGATATATCGATCTAAAGCCTGGTAGGGATCCTGGATTGCAAACTTGGTGCGCTGACCTCACATACAGTGGGATAAGAATAGGAAGATGATGATATTTACGGTCCTTTATCCATGAATCTCAAAGGTGTGACTTTTGTAACTTTGTAACTTATTCTGCTGCTATTTTTAACCGACTTCCAACAGAAGGAGGTTATCAAGTCAATAAGTTTTTTTTTTTATGTATGTTCGGACGTCGAGCAGCGAGTTCTGAACCGATTTACGTGATTCTTTTTTTGCTCGATGCAAAATAGCTGCCATTTGGTCCCATATTTACGTTTAAAAAAAACCATTTAGTAGTTTTTGAGTTATTTTTAATAAACATGAAAAAAAAATGGGACTTTTTTGCTTTCTTGGCTTACGTAGCGTAAACTATAGGTCCTATGAAAATTTGGGTATTACCAGAATGTAGCTCTTTAAATGTGCTAATTTAAAGTCCGCGATGGCATATATCTATCTTTTATGGTTTTCTCACAAAAAACATTTTTTCATAAGAAAATTTTACTCGACTTTGGACGCTATTATTAGAATTCCTTATGAATCCTTATCCAAATAAATATGTTCAACATCAAGAGAATTTAATGCAGATTATAGTTGACCTTTGAAGGTAATCATTTTGACCAATACTTTAGAAGATATGAAGGTTTCAAACCACGCGGAACGTGAAAAATTACAAAAACGTTCCAAATTGAGCGAGACAAGTGTTTTCTTGCCGTATACAGCCTTAACTATAAGACTTACATAAAAATTATAATGTGCAATCAATAGATCATGAAATTGGCTACATAGTTGTCTTTGGTGGCATTTATCTATAATCTATGATTGCATCACAATAATATTTTTTTTCTCAAAAAAAAATCAATTAAAATGCATTTTGCAAGTTACGACGTTATTATTTCGTATTCGGTATGAATCCTTAT
Organism: Papilio dardanus tibullus; assembly: GCA_013186455.1. Taxonomy (NCBI): domain Eukaryota; kingdom Metazoa; phylum Arthropoda; class Insecta; order Lepidoptera; family Papilionidae; genus Papilio; species Papilio dardanus. Next base: position 15,103 of record QDHC01006461.1, on the reverse strand, counting down.
CCAAATAAATATGATTTTGCGTTAGAGTATTAAACGTAGATTATAATTGCCCTTTACAGTATAAGATTCTGACCAATTGTTTAGAAGATATTACATAATTAAAACAAACTAAGCGCGTTCGAAAATGTAACAGAAGCGCGCGGGCGCATAGAAATATATGCTCGCGGCGATGTAATATGTTTGTTGTAATAGTATTTACACGACATATCTTTCTTGAGTATTGTATATAATTAAATTAAGATATAAATTTTAAAATAAACTATTTATTTCATATACTAAGATAATAAAACACAACGGAATGTTATAATGTACATGGTGTAGTAGAAAAATTCTTCTGCAGTTTACAGACCAGCCTATTAAAGACACTAAAATGCTTAAAATAAAAAAAAAAACTGCGTTTAAAAAAACCGCCTTCCAAAACGCAAAAACATATTCAAATAAAAAGCTTTAAAAAACTAAAAAGTATAAAATAACATAGTATAGAATAAATTTTATACACCTCTTATGCAAACCATTCAGACCTTTAATATTAATAAAATACTATTATTTGTGAGCTATATCTATTTATTGAAAGGTTTGAAGGCGGAGCCAAGCCCTAAACAAAATAAAACGTAATATTATATACAGCTTACTTACTGTAATACAATTTGTATACTAGAGATTAGCCAACGTAAACAAACCTAACTCACAGCGCATGTAGGTGTTATGTATCCCTATTATATTTCGCTTGGCTCCGATCTCAAACCTATCAATAAATAGATATAGCTCACAAATAATAGTATTTTATTAATATTAAAGGTCTGAATGGTTTGCATAAGAGGTGTATAAAATTTATTCTATACTATGTTATTTTATACTTTTTAGTTTTTTAAAGCTTTTTATTTGAATATGTTTTTGCGTTTTGGAAGGCGGTTTTTTTAAACGCAGTTTTTTTTTTATTTATTTTATTCAAAGAGAATAAGACGGATGACAATATAACCGTAATGCTGCAACTCGTGTCGTTAGGAACAATGTAAGATTGCCAACCGTTATGCCTAAGACAATCAACATGGTAATTTAAGACGAAATACTTCTTACAATCGATACTTTCTCTACACATCTCCCTGGCGTGCAATGGATAAATTATATAAGAACCTTTCTACAAGTGAAATATGCTTCAAAACAATTGCATTGAAACCGCACCGTGTTGTAACAATGGCGGCTGCGTGGGACAGACGATTATGGCTACAGTCTTCACACATTGTACTGTAATGGCTTTTGGCACGTGTGTGCATACGTTGTTAACGTGACGTTAAATGACAGAGAAACTGGATACATGTTTAGATAAATTGTGCATTTTTATTTTGTGCTTTAGTATTCGCAAAGAGGTGTCGTTAATTTGATTCCTAGTGACGGTAACAAAAAGTTTAAAAACTTAAACGTGTTAGCCTAATCCAACCTTGAAAGAGGATAGGTTTGCTGCACAGGTTAAACATTAAAAAGTTCTTTTATAATAACTAAATTAGTAGTCGCATGCTGGCCAGTGTACTTTTGAGTCAGTATTAACCGACGAAAAAGGCACTTCTTTATGCACGCCATCAGATATGGCGTTGCAGTTTCCCGTGCGAAACGTTGCTCGAGCTTCCGGCAAAGATGGAGGTCTGACTTCCGGTCAAACCTTTGCCTGTCTTACCGTACACGGTGCTATAACGGTTTTGTCTGCTATGATGCATAATTGATTCCTGTATTAGTTTAGCTATATGTTCAGAATGAAGATTATTTATAGCCTGATATTTTTCTTGAACCTTCTAAAGGTTACTGTTATGGATTTTGAAATCCTTTTAGTAAAGCATTGCGTTCATGCATGAAAGACCAAACTGGTTACCGGTAACTTCATCTGCCTGGAGTGGTTCTTGGAGTAACCCAGCATTTTCTTTTATCTTCAATTATATTGAGAAACTATAGGTCTTGTTATGCTTTTTATTTTGATCAATGATATATTCTAGTCGATTAAAGAACCAATTATCTCCGATCATTTTCTCCCTTACGTAATCATAACCATTCTCTGATAGACGATATTGTTTTAAAGAGGGACTCTTTTTCGTTATTGTTAGTGAGGTGAAGTATCATATTTATGATTTCTGTATTAGTTGCTCTCTGTCTAAGATATTTTTATAAAAGCTACAGAAGAGCGCGCCATAATAGTTTTAAATATTTATAGAATTCATCCGTTATATTTGTGACAGGTGAGCCGGCCGGAGGTCACGAGGGGCGTGTTAAATGTCAGAAGCTTTCGTGACTTAAAGTGCTCTCATAAAATACGTAGCTTCAGGAAATTTCGTAAAATAAGTGTAATTGAGAGTTTAAAAATGTTATTTTTTTAATTTGGTATTATTTTAGTGGTTATGTCACGTATCGCCCACGATCTGTTCTATTTGCTGTCTGGTGACATCAACTACATATTTTATGGCCTAAGTAAGCGTACAATTCCACTGGTTTGACTTGTATTAATATTGCAGTCTTTGTCTAGCACAACTGTTTGCAGTTGAAACCGACGGTTATTTTCTAGTTTTTTTTTAAGTAACAGTTCTATGGAGAAGTTGATGGATGTAAGGCTGTAAAATCAAATGGACTGCCTTTGTTGCGTTGAAATGTAGGCTGTTTTAAGGTTTTGTCCCGATTTACTGTAACTGGTACTGAAGGAGGTCACGTATTGTTTTGTATGAAAGTTTTATATGTCAACATATGTCTTTATAGTTTTACTTTAAAACTATAAAAATCAACCAATAGTTATGTGATTGGCGTATAGACGCTTATCACATAACTATAGAATTTCGGCAATCGTGAGCTTACGAGAGGGAACTTACGTTTAGGCAATTTATCAATGAGTAATTCGTATTTAATCGTAATTATTGTAAAATATGTGTCATGGATTTCAGGAAGAATCTCTTAGCGTCGTCATCATTTAATTGGGTTTAATATTGTGATTGCTCATCAATTTCTTCACAACATATTGTGCAATGTCAGATTAATGATACATTCAAATTCACTGTCATTTCTCTAATTAAATCATTAAATACCGGTAAAATTAATATAATGATGAATATAGAAACAAAGTTTATTCGTTATTAAAGTTATTTTCTTTTATATGCATGGTATTATTTTGTGTATTGCCAACTACTAAAAATGTAAGTTATTGTACTCTTGGTATGATTTGGCACATTTAGCAAGTATACACTTGTTTCTCACGTGCCAAATCAATGCCGGGTACTCTATTAGGTAGTATCAAAACAAAAGCAAAAGTGTCTGATAGATCACGGAGACATCAAAAAGGTTCGCCGTTCACCCTTCTATTCATAAACTTTCTCTAGGAGAAATTTCTCACGATTTAATTAGACTTTCTCAGCGCTAGACCCCCTGTGTACCAGATAGCTTAATCTATCCAAGTTATATTTACGATTACCCATAACACACTGGCGATCAAGAACACATTAGCTAAATGAAATGCTGTTAGACGAAGAAAGTCGGAATGTAAGACAGCAAAAAGTTTGTGTAGAAAATTAGAATATAACGTAGTAAAGGGATGATCGATGTAATGCAATTATAAGTTTATTTATGTTTCGAATTCTAAAAACATTTCTACGTTTGAGGTAGACATCAATCTTTGTCACAAGAAAGGAAAAAACTGTCGAATTGATTGAGCGAACTGCGCTATTTTCATCATAAATGTATTACATTTTTGCCTCAATTTGCACCTTTCATACCAACTTAATTATGTTAAGTATCGTGTTTACGTGAAAATATCGATGTTGGTCAACACTAATGAGTTGTGGTCGATAAATACATCGATATTTTCGTAACATGGAACATACCTATTTAGTGTTAGAAAAAAAATTGGAAACGTCAATAATGATGGACTGACCGTAACAATGAATGCGTCGATACTTTCGAATGCATAATTTACATAATTAAAAGATGTGCGTTGTTTAATTGTAATTTTATTTCTACAAACTGGTTTATACAGTCCGTCTGGTTTCAGTGTTACGCCATACGTCAACCATAACAAACACATCGCCTTCGTTCCGCAAATTAAATATAGAAGTCGGCTAAGTGTAAGAAGTAACACAAAATTATAATTGCAAATAATAATTCCATTCCGCGTTACACTAATAAATATAATTGAAGTGACCTTGGATTGTTACATCAAATAGGAAGTGTTTGTGTGCGTGAATCTGTTAATCTTTTTTAATCTGTGCCGATAATGTAGCCAGTGCACATTTAAAAATCGAATCTAGAAAGCGTTCGCAGCGATTGCCGTATATTTCAAATTTCAAAATTGGAACGCGTGCTAGTGAAGTGACAGTTTTGTGGCCGTATTCGATAACCGTAAATAGAGAAATTGATGAAAAATCGTAACGCGGAACATCGACCGGATGACCGGTTCTGTGTTTATCAATCACGCTAATTGGCGTGTCTCGAGATTATTGTTTATGATTTAAAATGAGAATATGGCGTTTATCGGACCGAGGAATAGTGCGCCAGTCATCAGGGACAGTCTCCATACACCGGCATACGAGGTGAGTGAACTTCGCTGGGAATATTTTTATATGTTGATGTAACTAAAAACTAAGATGATGTAATCGGTATATCCTAAGTACAAGTAATTGCTGTTTTGTCTCGCTGTTTCAAAATGTTGTGAATGCGGGTAGCGTGAACGAACACGGTTTCTGACATTGACGTGTTATCTAGTTTTTTATGTTAAAGTAAATTATTGCCATAGACACACAGGTATTGTTTATATTTCTCCATAGATGAGGGTGTAGGTGATATGGTCCAAAATTTATAAAGATCTTTTACAAAAAGCCTTCTAACATGAGTTAGAGTAAGTAAATATATTCAAAACATGAAAAATAAAACTCAAGTATTCATCTATATCTATACTAATATTATAAAGAAATTTTGTATTTTTGTATGTAATGAAATAACTCAAGAACTACTGGGCTGATTTCAAAAATTCTTTCACCGATAGAAAGCTACACTATCCCCGAGTAACATATGCTATATTTTTTAATTCCGCGCTGATGAAGTCGCGAACAACAGCTGGTATCATACAAAATACTAATATAGAAATAAAAATTAGCTGTTCGCTCTAATCCAAAATTCATATCCGAGTTAACAGAAGCTAAGTGGATCGATCCCCTGAGGCGTTTCGCAAATTTAGGTCGCAAATGTTATTATATCCATATGACCTCTGACGCTTGAAGCCGAATTGACGTAATCTGCCCTCCAGTCAAGTGATAATAACAAAATATATTACACCAGTAATTTGATATTGAGAGCGTCGGTGGCTCAGTGGTTTAGCTCTTGACTTGCAATCTGCAGGTCCCGAGTTCGAATCCCGCCATGTACCAATGTGTTTTTCGATTTTCGAATTTCATATGTACATATTATTTACCCGACGCTCTTACGGTGAAGGAAAACATCATGATGCAACCTGCACAAATCGGTGAAGAAATTCAAAGATATGTGTGAAGTCGACCAACCCGCACTTGGCCAGCGTGGTTGACTATGGCCTAGGCACCCCTTAGGGGGTAGGCTCCGTGCCCCTCGGTGGGGACGTATAGTGAGCTGGTGATGATGATGATGATGAATTTGATATTTGATGGATGTATCTTTTAATATGAAAATACTAGCTAGTTGTATTGTGATCAAATAAAATATCTTCTAATTTGTTACGATACGGTCACTGATAGACTAATTGCGAAGATAATTATTAAATCAATATTTCTTTGTGTATCTTGGCTTTATTTTTTCTAAATCTGTTCAAATTGAATGTTGAAGCACACGAGCCTAAGTAAAAAAGTATAACTTAGTAAATAAACCAGTTAATCGATAGGGAAAAGTATAAATAAATAAGTTTTTGTTTAAATTCAAGAGTACTCAAAATAAGTGCTCTCAGTTATCAAGCCTACTTGTGTATGTTTTAAACAAGATGTTGATAAATAAGTGGATTTAATACATTAGTATGTCAAATATAAATAAATTCAGGTGGTCCTATTTATTAAACAAATGATTAATCAATTAAGCTGACTGACTGTGCCCTATGAAGCTCAATAAGAAAAATATGAATCAAATCACAACTCGCTTTTCACAATTGCGCCACTTGCTTCCTAAGTGACCTCCTGGCCACAATGACAAACCCGACAAAAACATTAAAACCCCTAAATCAATTGAGTAAAAACAACGTAGTCGTTTTTTTTTTTAATCGGTACCTAAATATTTATACTACTGGTTAGAGATACTACTTAGAATAATGAGTTAATCAAAGCTCAATAAGAAAATGGGCGTCGTGAAAAAACCGACACTCGGTAAATTGGCGCAAACGAGTGTGGGAGGCGAATGCTACTCGGAAGAGCTGATTCAAAGTAAACACCGCGCTGACGATGGATTGCCCCTTGATTGTAACTAACCAGTCAAGATTACACTTCAAGTCTTTAAAGTAGACATTAAATTGTGCTTTTGTCTATTTCAGACATAAAGAAAACTGTTCTAGATGTTTCCATTTCTATAACACATACATACGACCAATCTTCTGGTCATCTGCTAGAACACTAGTTAGCTGAAATCTAAGGAACTCATATTAATTCTGAACTTAACAATTCTTGATGCAGGAGTAGTAAAGTAGTATTTAGTGTAACTATTTGTTTAAAGTGACAAAGTATAAGAAGTTTAGTTTCGAGTGCATTCATTGTGAAAATGTCGATTATCAACCTGCCAGTAGCAAGTTGCAATAGAAAGTGCAGCGACTGCTTCCCATTAATATCGAGGCCAGTCCACTTCTACATTCCTGTTTATAGAATAAATAATATATTAGAAACGTTCTCATGCTATTTATTATACATTTAAACCAGATATTCCCAAACATTTTCTCATAAACCAATTGTAATATTTTACCGGTTTTAGTGAACTCCTTTTACGAGTATAACATTTCTTCTTTAACTTTGGGCCCCAAGCTGTCTGGTATTTTGTAAACTTTGGGAATCAGTGATATAAAATATTACTTAAAACTGTTTTTGATAGTTATCATTACAGGACGTTGTTAGTTTTTCGTCTCTCTTGAATTAAAATATCAATTTAACTGTAGGAAATTAATTGTTATTTTATTACAAATTGAAGCTATAAAAAATCCATACAATTTAATCACCAATAAATTATAGACAAATTATCCTTAATAAGTAAATTACAGTAGAAGAAACCATTAGGTCATAATTGTAAGATCCAAACGGAACCATCTTGATGTTGCTTGCGTAATAATTGTTTAAGTACTATAATGATACTTGTAAAAAATCTATTATGAACTGTGTTTTTGCTAGTCATGATGTTATTGACGTATTTACTAAAGTATGTAAGGTCTCGGTCGTTTTGGTAGAAACTATCAAACTATTTCTGTACGCACTACATCTTATATTGTAATTGTTTTAAAGTTTTAAACACACAATAATTGCGGGAATAAAATAAAAAAAACCTTTAGTTAATAAAAGAATATTCCGAAATCTTATAGTCTTTCTTACCTGCGTTAAATAGTTACAAAACATAAGTTGATCTACTAGATTTAATGAGTTTTCCTGCATAAAGCTGTTTACATCGACTTTAAGTATAAAAAAGATCAACTTCAGAACGAATTTGCGTCTTTACGTGTTAAATAGAGGTTTTTTTTAAAGTTAAGCTATGTTTGGTTAATTTACCGCAACTTTAATTAGAATGGACGTTTCCTGAATAACCTGAGATTCCATCAACTAGTGAAGTCTAATCGAGGTATATTATAACCGCAGGTTTCAATTGCCGAAACGCCTTTGTAAAACATATTCTTGTCTCAGTTCTTTCAACTGGAATAAGAAAGATGAACATATGTCTTATGCGTGTTTCGCCAGTGGAAACACACGATAAACTGATTTCACGTCTCAGTGACATTGCGGTGACATTTTAGTCTGCGGCGTCAATTGTCAAATTAGCGTAACAACCGGAATAAAACCATTGATACAATATTACTGACTAACGGGGCATCAAATAACTACAAAAAACATTGAAAAATGTAGTTAATGTTCAATATCTGCTTTTTCGTATCATATTTATTTAAGTTATGTCATCGGAACGAAAATGGATATTTGTAATTCTATTTTTTGTCACTTCCTTGAAGCGTTCTGTAACGTTAAGTTAAACTCAGATTTAACAACATATTTAAGTATCTAATTAACTTGAAATATGTACTTACAAAATTTATAAATATAACTGTTTTGTACTTGTTTATTTTAACTTGATATTTTAACTTTACAGAATTTTTTAAAATACATCGAAGCTTAATTTAATAAACACAGTTTCGTTAAAAAAAATATGATAATTTGTAATTGTTCAGTTAAATGTGAATTCTAGATTTTAGCAAGTGCATAATTTTAAATAGTTTCAGTAACAATTAAGATTTGCTCGTGTCACGTTTAGGCGACCGTGTATTTAAATATTAATTAGCATATAACACGTAACAAAACTTTAGCAATTAACGAACAAAACGATGCTGCGCTGTTGAAAGTCTATCTTTGGGATGTGAATGGATTAGGTTTGTAACTGACATAGTTTTAGTGTAAAAATGTTTGATAGTTTTTAATTTAATTATTTTTATATGAAAGGGTCATTTATATTTTGCTATTATTTCAGTGAATTAATTAAGTTAGAAAGAAAAGATTGCCTCCTTTTTGTGCGAAAGTTTTTTATTTTTCTGCTTATATGATGAATTGAGTTTGAATTTGAATCATTCGTGTCTTTTTCAAATGATAATATAATTGAACTTAATTTGTTCATTTGTTATACATTTATATATATCTAGAAATAACATTATGTATAAGGCAAAGGCATTTGTGTTGGCGGACCTACGTCTTGTTATTTAACAACGATCTTTGTCGCGTTAGCATAATAATTAGTTAGATTCCGCTACTAGAATAACAAAACACGTCATAATAATGTTCTCGGTATCTGTATCCATACGAGTAAATTTAAAAAATCGTAGCGTAGAATTTCACTGCCGTTGCAATACTATTAATAGATATGGTTAGTCCTTACTGATGTATCTATGCAAATTATACATTCGTAGCTAATACAAAGTGTCTTACGAACTAAAATAATTTAACCTTTTAGCTGTTATGTTTGTTAGCCAATTTTCAAAAATAGATCCTAAGGCCTCAGCCTCATAAAGGCTCAGTTTTAACTGTGCAGTTCGACTGCGCAATTAAAACTGACATGTGTAGGCAAAACTGAGAACTTTATAGTTCGACTGTGCAGTTCAAAATGACGTGTGTGCGTCTTAACACTTACAGTTTTAACTGTTAAAACTGTACAGTTAAAAAACTGAACGTCTGTACTGTAGACGACTTAACTCGAGTAACATACACTTTTAAGATACTTTTGTCCCTGTCTCTCTTAGTTATCTATTTGAGATTATAATTCAAGAATCCTACAGAATAATGTATATATAGTAACATAGCGATTCAGTGGCTAGATTTGTGTGGTCAACGCCACCGCAGCGGCAGTCGCAGTGGCAGGTCTCCCGCGGCCGCCTACAGGCCGGCATTCCGATCCGACTCACAATGCCCTCCCGGGGAATTCGACGTATTTACAATCGATCCGGTCGCTGTAGCGAGAAAGCTCAATGAATTGTGGAGCTTACACGCGTTTTATATCTGTTGTATTGTAAGAGTATTGAAGGTATAAGAGATGCTATCAAATATTTGAGTAAAAGATGAATAGAAGTGCTTAAGACTTCTCAAATTATACCTATATAGTCTTACTGCGGAATTCAGAGTCGTTAAGTTAAACAGTTCCTCAATATAAAATATAGAAGTGACATTGTTCGACGTGATTTCGCTATTCTTGAACATAAACGTCCTTGGTTACCCTAAATCGGCAAACTACGTAGGTAATGCGCCAATCAGCTGTTAGCTAACACGTGGGTGACCAACTTGACCCGAAATCTTATCAAAACTCGTATGAGACGATTAAGAAACTCAGCCGAAATGATTTCGACACATCCACACGTATTGCCATTGTCTGTTGCTGGCAACATTCCGATTTAAATAACCAGTTTCAACGTCTCGGAATATCAAATGAAGGTGGTAACGTTTTGCTGAATGAAATTCATATCGGGCGTGGGACTTGTATTACGAAATCTTTTACTTTTAAAATTTCGTTTATGATACTGACCAATGAAACATAATGGTTTTACAGTAATATTGGATATTAATTGAAGTAAAACGATCTCTTGCTTATTTACAACTTGCAAATGGCTATTTTACATCATTTATATACGTGAAAAGAGTCTTGCCGGTTATTTGGTGTTATGTCATGCATAATGATGATCGGCATAGGCCATCACTGGACTACAAACGCCAAACATTTTTTCTCGAAAGGAACAGGAGCGGGCAGTTTCAAAAAGGTGTATTTATAGGTTGCGTCTGCCCTTTGTTTGGTAGTAGTACTTCTATGGTAGTTGTTCTCAGCATTTGAGGAAAGGAATATGCTCTTCAAAGGGTCCTAATCCAACCCCTGTCAATGAATATTCAGAGACCTGATGCATGTGTGTGCTTATGCATGAAGCGTTCAATACATCTATGTATATTATGAATAGTACTATTGCCAGTAACGGGATCAATGTTTGCTTTCACTCGATGTCGGAGATGGTTCGATATCGCCAGACACGGTAACTCGAGCCTGCGTGCAGCCCGCGGCCACATCGAAAGCCCCCTGTATAAAAACCTCGCAAGTGAGAGTTGTTTGTCCGCAAAGTTCAACGAGTGTTGCAAGTTTGGCGCGAAACTTTTAATTTTTAAATGCCTTAGGCTTCAATAATTACATATTAGAGTATCTAAATGTTTAATTATGTAAATTTTATAGCTTTTAAAATAGCAAGTTTACGTTTGGCGATTGGCGATCGATTTACATAAAATAATTTTAACAAATTAAATGAAATATAATATAATATATGTCGCATCGGCCAAGGTCCATTATTTTAA
>QDHC01006459.1:0-36733 GCA_013186455.1 Papilio dardanus tibullus | reverse complement strand
GAGAAGAGAAAAATTACATTCTTTAATGCGGGTCATCCATTCATTCAAACATCCAACCATACATAGTAACTTTCACATTTACATTTTTATTATAATATGTTTTTATTTCAAACAATAACTTTTATATAATAATTTACAAGTTCACATCTCACTTTCGTCAGTTTATGAACTGTCGTTGGTTTCAGTGCGGTGCACGAGTTACAAAATACATTTCCCTGTACGATATGTGATAAAGTATTCCGATGGAGGACTAGTTTGAAGCGACATCTTGAAAAACATGAATCTAAGGTAATTATATTTATTTAATATCGCCCCCGACTCCGTTTACGAGAATTAAAAAAAAATAGTAGTTTAACCCTTAAATACATGGTTTTTAAAATGTAGACATTTGACAATATACAGTTTTATAATTATTTTTATACAGATGTAATATTTATAGCTAAAATATGATGAGAGTTGGGAATATATATATTTTTTTATAAGAATCTAGCGACCCGCCCCGGCTTCGCACGGGTGCAAATCGGTATAATGCTGATACTAAATACTGCAGCGTTTGCAATGTAAGCGCTAAAAATGTGTTAATTTACGACATCATGTTAAAAAGCTCTAAATGATGAGTGTTACTCTACTATATTGTGAATGTATTATACATGAAAACCTTCCTTATGAATCACTCTATCTATTAAAAACCGCATCAAAATCTGTTGCGTAGTTTTTAAGATTCAAGCATATATAGGGACAAACATAAAAAAAGGGTTATTGTTTTATACTATGTATTTATTTCAGGCGAAAACTAGTACTAGCGGTGCTTTTTGTGTCACTTGTAGTATAGAATTTTCATCGATTTGTTCATACAAGAGACATTTACGTAATAGTTTGAAACATGTTACAAGAGATCAATTGAAGTGAGTAGTTTATTTTAATAAAATTTTCGTTGTTTTTAACTCTTAAACTACCAAATTGATTTAAAAACTCTTAACAAATGACATTTTGAAAGTTTTAATTAATATTTTTTAGGAATAAACACACTTATCTGTACTGATATAAAGACTAAACTATTAAACTCAAAAACTACTTAACTATATTTTTAGTTCGTTAATCCAATGATATCTATAGTATGTATTTTAATTATATTATCTGTCTATCTTTTGTAGGTTACGAAAATCTGAGATGTTTATTATCTTACCCTGCGGCTTCATTACACCGAGTTCGCGACAATAACGGAGATTTTGCTTCGGCGTAAGTCAGTTTTTATCGCGAACTCGGTCTAATGAAACTAAAGGGTAAGCCTCATGCATTACAGAAGTTTATATTTTATTAGTCACTTAAGCCTTGTTCCAGGATAGTATTTTAGTCGAGTAGCAAGTAACAAGTATCCGAACAAAGGGTTTACTCTACTAAAATGTCGCTGTTCGAACACTTTTAAGCCTTGTTAGTACGATACCATTTTGGTAAGTAGCAAGTAATTTACGAAACAGCAGCATTTTAGTAGAGTACATTAGTGAATCCTATGTTCGGATACTTGCTACTAGATTAAAATACTATCCTAGTGCAAGACTTTAGATAGTGAAATTTCAGACTTGGCGTAGTCTATGAAGGGAATGTATTTTTCAGATTTATCTGCGATCATTGTAATAAACGTTTTGCTGATAAAACTAAACTAAGAGATCATATTGAAGATAAACATTTACACAAAGTATATAACTGTCATATATGTAATAAGGTAAATATATATTTACTAGCATTTACTGGGAAAGCCCAGTGTAGATACTCCCGGTGAGTTCTGTCACATCTAGTCTCTGTTCCTGAGACTGTTCGCACCAGGATAGTATTTTAGTCGAGTAGCAAGTAGCATTTATTCGAACAAAGGATTTACTACTGTTTGGACTTGTTTAAGCCTAAACCTACGCACCAGGGTAGTAATTTAGTAACTAAACGTGTCCGAACAGCAACATTTTAGTAGATTAGTAAATCCTTTGTTCGGATAAATGCTACTTGCTACTCGACTAAAATACTATCCTATTGCGTACAAGGCTTACTCCTTTATATATCATTCCGCTCCCGTCAAGCATGTATTTATTCTTTTTTTTATTTCTGTTTTAAAAAGGCTCCTTAACAAATCCTTGATAACAGTTCGTTGGAGACCCTGGGACTTTCTTTTACAGCACTCGAAGCTACCAAAGTGGTTTTAGTGAGTAAAATCTCACTTAACTGTCTTTTCCCCAAAAGAAAGTGTATCTTTTAAAGATCCCCCACCTCGTAAACAAAAAAAATAAAAACCATCTTTCCAAGACTTAAAGAACAATAAAGAAAAAACTTAAATAGTATATGTGTTCTTTTAAACTTCTACATCTCTGACAAATTGAGATTTGTTAAGTCTTACTGGTTACATTTAAATACAGTGGAACCTGAATAAGCGAGAATGGACCGCGATATTTGTCGCTTATAGAGGTTTCTCTCTAATCTCGCGTATGTAGGTAACTCGTCGGGACCAGGGAATGACACTCCTATAGAGGTTTTCGCTTGTCCACGTTTGTCTATATTCATACAAATTTATATTAGTAATGTTTTTCAGGCTACGAAGAATCGTGTTGGATTAGATCAACATATAAGATACGTACATAAAGACCGACCTAATAATAAAATGTGTCATTTCTGCGGGAAAGGATTTCCAGTAAGTATAACAGAGGATTTTTTATCAAAATTAACTCAAAAACTACTTGTGTCATTTTTATTTTTTTGTACAATGATTTTATTTGTATATGTATAAGATGTACTGTCAAACACACATCCCCCTTTTTATTGTGTTTTTTTAAAGAAAGGTTTATTTATTAAAAATAAACTTAAAAACTACTTATCCAATTGTACCATTAATTTCTTCTCTTAATGCGTTGCCTACCCTTAATCTTCCTCCGAAGATTAAGGGTAGGCAACGCATCTCCAATAGATGTCTATGGGCAGTGGTCGCTTCGCTATTCCAGCGAGTTCAGGTGGCCGCTTGCTCGTTTGCCACTATATAAAAAAAATTTAAAAACTTTTGTTATTTATTCAGTGCGAACTCAAAAACTAGTAATATGAATTTTGAAAAAACCTTTTTTATCGAAATATTTCAACATTTATTCAATATCCGCCGCGCGAGGCGGTGGAGAGTCGAGGAGGGGACGGAGACACTATCGGATCACCGGTATATCCGGTTCGATATTGCCTCCGCCCCCACCGACGCTCCAGCCGTCGCGCTGGACCGGCCCCTGCCGGGAGAGGGTCCAAGGTGGAAGGTGTCCACCCTGGACCTGGAGCTGGCCAAGGAGGCCGCCATTGTGGAGAGGTGGGCGTCCAACGACGCGGCCGGCCTGAACGTGGATACGAGGTGCGAGCGGCTCGCAGGAGCGCTGACTCGCGTCTGCGACGCGGCGATGCAGCGCGCGGGTCCTTCCCTCCCGCGGACGCGGGTGTACTGGTGGCGACCTCACCTGGCCGTCCTACGTACGGCCTGCCGGGTGGCTCGCCGGCGGTACTCCCGCAGCCGCAGAAGGAGCAGGAGGGACCTGCAGCAGGAGGAGGTGCTGCTCGCCGCGTACCGGGCCGCTCGCAAGGAGCTCACCTCGGCCATAAAGGCCGCCAAGGTGGAGGCCTGGAAGGAGTGGCTCGAGAGTCTCAACCAGGATCCGTGGGGGCGCCCGTATAAGGTCGTGTGCCAAAAGCTCCGGCCTTGGGCTCCCCCACTGACCAGGTCTCTCGAGCCACTCCTTGTCGACCAGGTGGTCAGCTCCCTCTTCCCGGCGAGAGAGGAGTGGGTGCCGCCAAGGATGGCGGCACCCGACCGAGGAGGGCCGGCAGTCTCGGGCGAGGAAATCCCGCCCGTGTCCGAGGCTGAGCTGGAGGGCGCGGTTCTAAAGCTAAGTCTGAAAAACCGCGCCCCGGGCCCGGACGGTGTTCCTGGGCGTCTCCTCGCCCACGCCGTGCCGGTCCTCAAGGAGGAGACTCTGGCCCTGATGTCGGAATGTCTGGCGTCGGGGAGGGTCCCGCGGCGGTGGAAGACGGGCAAGCTCGTGCTTCTAAGGAAGCACGGGCGCCCGGCCGACTCGCCGTCCGCCTACCGCCCCATCGTGTTGCTCGACGAGGCGTGCAAGCTCTTCGAGCGGGTAGTCGCTGCTCGCCTCGTCGAGCACTTGAGCGGGGCGGGGCCGAACTTATGCGACGGCCAGTTCGGTTTCCGCCGCGGGCGGTCCACCCTGGATGCCATCTCCCGACTCAGGGACAGAGTTGAGAAGGTCGTCGGCCAGGGGGGAGTGTTGTTGGCTGTATCGCTAGATATAGCGAACGCCTTCAACACACTCCCCTGGTCGACGATAGCGGAGGCGCTGAGGTACCACCGGGTTCCGGGGTACCTCAGGCGCGTTCTTGCGGACTACTTCGTGAACCGGGCCATCGTGTATCCGGCCCGGGATCGGGTAGTCCGCAGGGACATGTCGTGCGGTGTTCCACAGGGGTCGGTCCTCGGGCCGCTCCTGTGGAACATCGGATACGACTGGGTCCTCCGCTGTGGCAATCTTCCGGGTGTCGGCGTGCTGTGTTACGCCGACGACACCCTGGTCACCGCGCGATGACCCACGTTTAGGGAGGCGGGCGTGCTCGCAACAGCGGGCACGGCCCACGTGGTGAGCCGCATCAGAGCCCTGGGCCTAAAAGTGGCCCTGGAGAAGTCCGAGGCCATGTTCTTCCATGGGCCTCGGACTAAGCCCCCCCGCGATTACTCCATCGTGGTGAGCGGCACCCCCATAGCTGTCGGCGGGACCATGAAGTACCTTGGTCTCGTTCTCGACAGCCGATGGGGGTTCGGCGCGCATTGCCGGATACTGTCACCAAAACTGGTGGCGTATGCGGGAATGCTCGCCAGGCTGCTCCCCAATTGTGGGGGGGCGGGCAGTGCGTGCCGCCGCCTCTATGATGGTGTGGTACGCTCTAAGGCGCTCTACGGAGCGCCAATTTGGGCGGCGAGGCCCCTCTGCGCCGAGAACATGGTCCTATTGCGACGTGCGCAGCGGACCATGGCGCAGAGGGCCTCGAGGGCGTACCGCACCGTCTCGTACGAGGCGGCGTGCGTCATCTCCGGGAGCCTCCCATGGGACCTCGAAGCCGGGGTCCTGGCGGAGGTTCACCGGAGAAGGGCTCTGGTGCGGAAGGGGGGCGGTGAACCCCTCCCGGAAGAGATCGAACGCTGGAGGAGAGAAGGTCGCGACGATCTCTTCCGGCGATGGGAGGCGAGGTTGGCGGGCGGCTCGGTGAGCAAACGGCTCATCGAGGCCGTCCGCCCCGTCCTGCGCCAGTGGGTGGAGGCGCGGCACCGGGAGCCGACTTATTTCCTGACGCAGCTGCTCACAGGGCACGGCTGTTTCGGCCGTTACCTGTGGGCGATTGTGGGAATTGAGTCGGATCCCGGATGCCGCCACAGCGCGTCCGGCGCCGTGGACACGGCCGAGCACACGCTTGCCGTGTGCACGGCGTGGGACGTGCAGCGCGCCACACTCACTGGCGTAATAGGACCAGATGTGTCGCTGCCGGCTGTCGTTAGTTCGATGGCCGGCAGCGAACAAAGTTGGGCCGCCGTCGCCTCGTTTGCTCGCGAGGTGATGGCGGCCAAGAGAGAGGCCCTGCGGGAGCGCGAGCGTTCTAATCAAACGCTCCCGCCCCGCAGGGCCCCTGCAGCTAGAAGACGTAGGAGGGTTTAGCTGCAGACGAGGTGGCCACGCGCGGCGGGTCGAGGGGCCCGCCGCGCCGATTGTGGCGGGTGCCTCCCCTCTCGTGTTCCGAGGGGAGGCATCATTTGAGGAGAGGGAAGGGTCTTTCTATTGAAGCCCCTTCCCTACACGCGTCGGGCCCCTACCAAGGGGCCAACCTAGCCGGGCCGTGGATATACTAATAATGGACTCCACGGTCCGGTAAGGAGACGGAGGAACACCGCGGGGGTTTAGCGGGTAGTCCGGCCTCTTTACAAGGCCGGGAGCCCCGCACGAAGCCGTCCCTGCTGCCCTCGCAGCAGGGGCGGCGAAGTGAATAAAAGCATTCCCCCGCGAAACCAAAAAAAAAAAAAAAAACATTTATTCAATATAAACTCAAAAACTATTTATCCGATTTAAGAACGTTCTACAATTTGATCTATTTTGCAAACATATTTGTTGTATTAATTTCAGACAAAAGTTCAATTAGAATCTCATATAAGGACTCATACTGGTGAAAGACCATTTATTTGTGAATATTGTCCAACTACATTCTCACAGAAATCTAATTTATATAAACATAATAGACAGGTAAGTCTAAATATACTAATATTATAAAAAATATTTTTTTATGTAAAGTAACTCAAAAACTACTTTGTCGAATTCAGATTCTTTCGCTATTAGAAAGCTATATTATCACTGAGTAACATGTGATATATTGTTTTTAATTTCGTAGACTACGCGAGCAAAAGCTAGTTTTTGTATTTTGTTGTGTAATGTAACTCAAAAACTAATTTGTCGAATTAAATAAATTTCACATTCAGAAAACTACTTTATCTCCGAGTGGTAGTAACATGATATATTTTAGTAATTTCGTGAACGAAGTAGCAATTAAGCAGTATTTGTATTTTTTATGTAATGTAACTAAAAAACTACTTTGCCGAATTCGAAAATTCTTTTGCCATTAGAAAGTAATGGATAACAATAGTATTTTTTATTATTTTAGGTGCATTTAAATATAAAAACTAAAAGGTATTCTCTTTGTAAGAAAAGAAAAGAAGATAAAAATTATTCTTCAGAACAGAAAATTAATGAAGGACAGAAAACTTGTCCGGAGTTATTTATCGCTAAAAATGATCAATTCATTGTTAGTTGGTCATAATAGTGCGGTGATGGTCAAAGTGGTCTAGGTGGACCCCTAGGGTTCCGCGGGACACCCGACGGGAGTCCACGAACGCTGGAAACAAATTGGGGGTCCACATTAGATCCAGAGGGGGTCCACGAAAAATATATCTGGTTTCAAATAATTTAAAATCTGCTCTGAAAGTTGTTTAGACCATTTTAAAGATTGGCTCCCATAATAACAGATAAATGGACAAAAATTAAACCTCAATAAAAAAAACTATTTGAAACTAATTGTACGGTATATTTCAAATTACACCGATCCCCAATAAAAAACCATAGGGGTCCACCTAAATCTCGAAAATGTTGAAAGGAGTCCTCGAGAAAAGTTTGGCCACTTCTATAATAGTTACTTATATTGTGTACTTAATTAATTCTAATTTGATTAAATTTTTAATAACGGGAAAAAACTACATTTTAAGTTGAAATGTGCCAGGATTTTATAAAATAAGAATTTGTAACCCTTTCGGTCGAATTTTCAAATGCCATTTAAATATTTATGAGCGTCTTACGTGTTAAGTTCACGTATAAACTCCAAATTGTACGGAGATCTCTTTTAATTTTGACACCACTTAGTTTTAAAGCGATGCTTAAATTTAAGTAGCGCTTGAAACCGCTAGTCTATATTAAATATGTAATAAGTATACTTAAATATTTTATTATTTATAATAATTATAATCGATTGAGATTATTTGTTTTTATCTATACTAATATTATAAACAGAGAAACTTTGTATGTTTTATGTATTGTAACTCAAAAACTACTCAACCGATTTCAAAAATTCTTTCACTCATAGAAAGCTACATTATCCCCGAGTAACATAGGATATATTATTTAATTCCGCGCCGAATAAAGTCGGGAGCAACAGCTAGTATTTAATAAGATATAATATTTTAACTCATTGTCCATGTATTTTGTAAAGTTTCAAAGGTTGTGTATCTCTTATATATAAAAGTGTGTAATAAAAATATTAATAAAAGTATGCAGTTTTATTTTAATCATACTTGCAAATCCTTTTCTTATAATCCTTGGGTTTCATTAGACCGAATTCGAGGTACAAACGAAGATTTTGCTTCTGCATAAGTCCCTTTATATCGGGAACTCGGTCTAATGAAGGCATAGCGTAAGGAAATGATGGGAAAGGGAAGTGGATTTGACATAGGAAGATGAAATATTCTCTTTCTGTGCGTCTTCGTTGATTAAGGTAGGTAACGCATTCATTTATCTATACAATATAAATATGAAAGATTTGTATTTTTTTATGTATTGTAACTCAAAAACTACTTTGCCGAATATAAAAATTCTTTCACTCATAGAAAGCTACATTATCCCCGAGTAACATAGGATATTTTATTAATTCCGTAAAGGCGAAGTCACGAGCAACATAGTAAGTAAACACAGCAATTGCAGATGTCTATGGACAGTCGCTTCGCTATTTCGGCGAATCCGGGTTTAAATAAATAAAAAAATTTAATTCCATAATGTTTTTTATTTAAAAAAATACATCAAGTATTTCAGTTTGATACAACCTTCGCGATATCTGAAAAATTAAAAAAAAAATTAAGTTATTAAGGATTTCGGGTCCGATGAGACACTAGTTCAGTCAGAAAATATGTATAGCTAGCTACTGATGCTCAGTTTTAACTGTACAGTTCGACTGCGCAGTTAAGACTGACTTGTGTAGGCAAAAGTGAGAACTGTACAGGTGTTCAGTTCAATTTGACGTGTGTACCTCAGCTTTAACCCTATTTGCAGTCAAAATTGCATAAGCGAGTCGTTCTCTGGTCCCGACGAGCTACCTCCATAAGGGAGAAAATCGGATTAGAAACCTCTATAAGCGAGTCATTCTCTGGTGCCATCGAGCTACCTCTATAAGCGAGAAACTCTAGAGAGAAACCTCTATAAGCGAGACAAATATGTCCTTTGCACTCTCGGTTATCCTGCGGGGTTACCAAAATACTCTTAAATTGGCGTCGCTAATGAAATCGACAGAAATGTTTAACAGTGGTAGAGCCCGCTTTAAGATCTTCGCACGAATTGTCCGGCTCGCCCGGTGTAATACACACACACACAGAAGACAGGCGTCAAATGGAAGCAATTCCGTGTTTCGTCTGAAGAGTGTGGTGCCGGAGGACTAATTTTTAATCCGCTTTCCCTTCCTATCCTTTTCCTACAAGGAAATGATGGGAAGAGGAAGTGGATTTTCCGGGGAGGGGACGCATAGGGAGAGGAATTATCCTCTTGCTGTGCGTCTCCTCCTCCGAAGATTAAGGGTAGGCAACGCATCTGCAAATGTAGATGTCTATGGGCAGCGGTCGCTTCGCTATTACAGCGAATTAAGGTGGCCGCTTGCTCGTTTGCCACTTTTTAATATAAAAAAAAAAAAATGTATGAAACTGACATTGGATAAAATCATGTGCTTGTCACGTGTGAGATATTTACCGTCATTGTCAGTTTCATACATTTTTGACGTTCGCTATAGATTCGATTCGTAGCGAATATGCTTTGGATAACCCTCTGGGGTGTTGTCATTACCGATATCTCACTTGTCAAGCACATGACTTGTCGAATGTCAGTATCATACATTTTTGTCGATTCCATCAGCGATATCGCCAACCGAAAAGTACTTTGGGTAATCTCCCGGTTCGACAGTGTATAGATCAGTGTCAGTTTTGAATTTCACTCACCTTTAGCTTCATCCTTTACTTCTTTAATAATATCTTCTATAACTGTTTAAAAATATAATAAAAAAAACATTACTCCACAGATATTTAAATATCCTAACCGGTGATACGCAAAATAACCGGTATTTTTAGAGATTTTTTTTAATATGTCTGCATTATATTTGCAATTGTCTATGGGCAGCGACCGCTTTTTCAGTGTATCTAGGTGGCTGTATGCTCGTTTGCCACTTTGTTATATAAAAAAAAAGTATAAAATATAATTAAATCTTACTTTCAGTTATTTCCTCAGCCGCATCTAAAAATTTATAATAATTTCATAGTTATTATAATTTTCTAACCCTTCATTAGACCGAGTTTGCGCAAAAAAACGGAGATTTTTCTCCGACATAAAGCCGTTTTTGCGTGGCATCGGTCTAATGAAGGCAAAAAGAAAATAAAAAAAAAACTTTCAAAGCACAAAAATAGATTACTCACCAGCAAGAGAATCCAAAACTGCGTGGACTGGAATGATTAAAAATAAATAAATTAATAAAGGATATAATAAAAAAATATCAATTTTCTATATATTCTTCTCAAAAACCGTATTTTTTTAGTTTTTCTTACCAATATCCTTATTAGTTTCAACCGCCTCGGTTGCGATATTGTCTAGAAAAAAAACATTATTTTACTAAGACGAAGATTCAATCCAACCAAAACCCATACAACCACCATTTGAAAAATTTAGCTACCCTTAAGTATATGTGCTATAGTTCTACAAGGATATTTTGGCACTTATTTGACATTGACAGGGGAGCGCCTACAAAGTTTTAGCGACAACAATAGGTAAAAATTTCCTAACTTGTTTCAAAATCCCTCAGCTGCCTTTCCCTGATTGGTTAAAATGTGACGCTGTCAAGATGACATTGTCAGTTCACATATTTTCCGAGTGCCATAATATCCTTGTAGGCCTATACAAATCGATTTTATATCGAACATCAAATATGTATCGAACTGACAATGACGTTCGATATCTCACATGTGATAAGGACTTATCGAATGTCAGTTCCATACATTTGTGTCGATTCCATCAGCGATATCGCTAATCGAAAGGTAACCCAACTACTATAGAGGCGAAAGATTTTTGTATGTATTGAAATAACTCAACAACTGAGCCGATTTCAAAAATTCTCTCACTCATAGAAAGCTACATTATCCCCGAGTAACATAGGCTATTTTTAATTCCACGCAGACGAAGACGAACACAACAGCTAGTTTTACGATAACTTCACTATAGCTCACAATTGTTTTCACAAAAAAAAAATCTTAGTATAAATGTCTTACTTATATTTCCAGCGATATCTTTTGCTTTAGAGAATACGTTTGCTGAAAAAAAAATGAAAACATTTTTAATAACCTAAAAATCCTAACTGAACTTTTACCTCCAAACCAAATCCTAATATGTTACACCAAAACCAACCTCAAATATGCATTTAATCATATAATTCGGTTAATAAATATACATATATAGGTATAATAATAACTAGTTGTCCCAAATTAATTGTTTTTTAAATTTAAAAATAGATTTTTAGGCCTGCATAATACGGACGCTTTTTTAATCATAATACGATCGTTGTCAAATGACTCTTGTTTCGTTAAGCCAACGCTCAAAATCCGACGATATGCGATTAAAATTTAATAGCGTCGCCGTCTGAACAGATACGTGGAAATGATTTGTTAAATCTCAACACTTTTTGAGTTTGACCGTTCCATAATCTTCACTGGTTCGCGTTTGAAGGTAAACAGTTTTTTTTTCTCGTAATAATATAGTAATGTAAATGCATTAAATGAACTTACCTCGTCTAACTTTATCGATAAAGTCCTCCACTTGTTCTGTGAAAATTATAAACGAAATTGTCACAATTTTTTCAAAGTTTACTAAAGTCCACTAAAGTTTCAACTGATCAGTCGACCTTTACAATTAAAACTGTGCAGTTAGAATTGACAGTATGTTGTTGGTTTATTTACAAGAATAATTTCTCAAACCGTACGGCTTCATTACACTGATGTCACCCAAAAAACGGCCTTACGCCGATGGAAAATCTCAAACTTTTTTCCGCGAACTCGGTCTAATGTAGCCATAGGGAAAGAAGGTTCGGGACATACAAAAGATCAAAAAAAGATTGCTAGTGATCTGTGGCAGAGCAAATGCTGAATTTTTTGTAGGCGAGTTTTGCTACGCGAGTTTCAAGTCGCACAAACCATTATTTTAAAAATAATATTAAATATACAATTTTACTTCTACTCAGTTCTTTTAAAACTTTTGTTGATTTGTCTCAATACTTTGTTTGGGGCTTAGCGCTTGAAGTTATTTGAAGGCGAAAGGTCTCATAAACACTAGACCGTGGGCGTCCTCCCGCAGCGCCTACGCCATTTCTCCTTATTAAAAAGATATGAAAGCAACTTACCGTCCAATTTCTCTAAGAATTTAAGAGAGATATCCGCTGTAAAATAATAATTTATTTATTTATTTTTAAATTATAAAAGTGATGACTGCGAGTGAACGTTTTTGTAGGACGTAGAAAGAGAAAGATAATCAAAGCTGATGTTATTTTAATCTATGTTGTATGAATTTCCAAGGTGACAACTTATGAAAAAAAATAAACTGATTCCCTATTATGAATGTATTCGAGAAATAATTCGTAATTTGTATGAGATTAATGCAATTGTCAATAACGATGACGTAACGAAAACTTAACTCAAATATTATCAGCCATTTTGTTTTGTTGAAGGATATTATGAATATTTGAATGTTTTAATTGAATTCATAATAAATAGATTACTTACATATGTGATCGTTAAAATCGGATGCCGTTTTAAGAGCGTCGGCTGAAAAAATATTATAAACCAAATCAAATTATAAAACTTTAAATTGCATATGTACACCCGAAGCTCCTACGGTGAAGGAAAACATCGTGATGACTGCACATTTGTGAAGAAATTCAAAGATATTTGTGAAGTCACGCAAAATACGCGCTACTCGAGGAGTTACGGAAAATGGAGCCCATCATAGGTCGAACTACACTGCTACTACTTTAAATTGCCACAATTAAGTAATTAGGGTTGGAACTGTTCGGGCTGGATAAATCAGGAGTCTTCGCAATATTTGCTGTACTCAAACGAAGTCGGGGCTTGCTTTGCTGTTTCATCTAATATTTAATACATTTACAGACTTACAAATAGTCTTTCCCAAATCATCTGAAAATAAAAACAATTATAAAAACCTCCATATAATAGTTGACAAGAGAAATGCCACACTGATAATTGCGGTTCGACGAAGTCCCGCCATTGGCACACTTTTAACTTA
This sequence comes from Papilio dardanus tibullus, assembly GCA_013186455.1. NCBI lineage: Eukaryota > Metazoa > Arthropoda > Insecta > Lepidoptera > Papilionidae > Papilio > Papilio dardanus. The sequence goes on along the minus strand of QDHC01006459.1, from coordinate 23,807 downwards.
CCTGCGTCTGCTTTAATGGGGTTGTAAAAAGCGACAGCGACCTGAGAAATAAATAAATATAATTATAAACAATTGAACATCGCGATGTCTGCACATTTGTGAAGTTATTCAAAGATATGTGTGAAGTCACAATACGCGTTAGTCGTGGAGTTAAGGAAAATTGAGCCCATCATGGGTCATACTACAGTTGAATTCAAGGAGTAGGCAGATATTTGTATCTCTACGTTGAGAATTAACAGTGTAGTGTATGCAATTGGCAGCGCACATGAATAGGGGGCTTACCCAAAGCACATGCGCTTCGATAGCTATTCGATACCAAACATCAAAATGTATCAAACTTGACAGTTCATTCAACATTGTCATGACGTCCGATATCTCACACGTGACACACTTATCGAATGTCATTGTCAAATTAATACATTTTTGAGGTTCGCTATAGAATCGCTTCGCAGCGAATGTAAAAGTAAACGGATTTCACCATTCTAAGCACTCCTTCATCTGACAAATTCATTCCTTCGTATCGGTACAAAAAATGTTGGAAGAAAGCCTCTCGGACGGATAATCTATGTTATAAAATTAAAACTTACCACAACGAAGAAGAAAAGATATTTCATATTGTTATTATTTTTTGTTATTTTAATAAATTAATAATACTATATCGAATGAACTATTCAAAGTATTCCTTATTGTAACAAAACATCTCTTTTATAATATAACCTAACTTTTATGGTCATACGAAATTACTAATAAAATGTATTCGTGATTCACGTTTTTTTTTTAATAATTCGCGTAATTTTATAGCTGGCATAAAGAGATTAATAACGCTGTAACTAATTAAAAAGAAATTTTATACTGACTCACATTCCGGGGAAGAAAACAATTGACAACAGACTTGTCAATATCGGTTCAGTCGTTTAGACTACTAGCCCCTAATTCCGAAAAAAATTATAAAGTGCTACGATAAACGAGGACCAATAAGTCGTCGATTATACGATACTGGAGGACATTCGGAACTAAATAAGATAGAGCAGGGGTCTAATTGGACCAAATTATGTATCATAAGAAATACCAGGGACAAGGATGTTCTGTATTTTGGAATAAATTTTATGAATGTACCAAACGTAGAAAGTATAACAGTAATAATGCTGATTCTCGTATCGGAATAAAGCGGATTAAGTCTATAGAAACGTTTTTGTTGTTCATACAATTTGTATTAGATTTTAGCAGCGCCCCTATCGGGTATAAGGTCAACCAACCTAATCTCATACTATTGTCAATGAGGTTATAACATATTTCTCGCACACTCTCGTGATACGCCCTTACAATGTCCTTGTAAGGTAAAAGGAGAAAAATGAGCAAGGGATAGTGTTGGGATTTCATCCGGATAAAATCTCAAAATGGATAAATACTCATAATTTCTATCTTTTCGGCGTGATTTTTACCAATAACGTGGATAAAAACTATCTGTCATTTCATAAATGTAATTTAACATAAACATGGTTTTTTTTTATAAATAAACGAGATTGGAATAAAATAATAACAAAAATAAAATTATATCTAACATGCTTTGTTAAATAATTTAATGATGAAAACAACTTTTGAATGCAAAATTATTAGGTACTTCCGCGTATGTATAGGTCTACCAGGATCTGATGGCAAAAAGGGAAATAAGAATTGTCGCTAGCAATACTGGGGAAATTGAAGTAAAACGTTTCGATACTTTGTTTTCCCAATCGTACGCTGTCAGCTGTCAGCCCATCAATAATAGCCAGGGAAAACTATAATATATATTGTTTTGTATTTACTGTATACACCATATCAAATCACTTAGTAAACTAGTTAATTTTCGTATAGTGTCATATTGGATCAATTCTGTAATGATACTTTTTGTTGTTAATAAAAAACAAGCGGGCGTACATGATTTATTGGTGACATGACCAATACTTTCATTTTCACATTGAATTCTTATTCGCAGTATTTGTTCAGATGTTTTAAATTAGTTCAATTGTTTTAAACATAAAGAAACAAAGATTGTGGGCACAGATGTTTTGAGTTGCAAAGTTTAGTTTTCTTTACATTGAAATGCATCTATAGAAAAAATCGCCTCAATAGAAAAAAGTAGTAGGCTATTTTATTTTGTAGTAAGTAGGAGAATAAAAAAACAATCTTTATCAAATGTACGGCCAATTTTATTGCGTTTTCTTTTTAAAACATACGACATCAATTATCTCTAAAGAAACAATAACTTCACGGGTCGTAAATAAATAAAAGGAGCAAAAAAAAACTGACAGAAAAAATGGCGGCAAATCTGAGGCGAGGTCGCGTTCTTTCCGCTTCCTAATTTGAATGTTATGTGACACGCGCGGTTTTGAATTGCATTTTTTTGTCTGTGCATTTTTAGCGTTCCTTTTCACGGTAAATTAAAATAGAATGCTGTGTAATGCTTCTGTAGACACATTTTCAATTTTATGTATGGAGTTAAAACAACAATTAATTCTTCATTTTTTTAATATTAAAAGTCAAATTCAAATATTAAACGATATAATTGACATGAAAACTTTTCATTTGCAATTTTACTCTCGTTAAAATGCCCCTAAAATATATATTTTTTAATTTTTTATCTCGATATTAAAAAAAGAAAAACATCACAAAAAATTCATAACATATGAAGTCACGCAAAATACGCTCTAGTCGTGGAATTGCGGAAAATGGAGCCATCATGGGTCAAACACTACACTACTACACAGAAATCGCTTTATTTCGAAACGAGAATCAGCGTTATTACTGTTGTACTTTCTACGTTTGGTACATTCATAAAATATATTCCAAAATACAGAACATCCTTGTTCCTGGTACTTCTTATGATACATTTGGTTCAATGAGACCCCTGGTCTATCTTATTTAGTTCCGAGTGTCCTTCAGTATCGTATAATCGACGACTTATTGGTCCTCGTTTATCGCAATACTTTCAATTCAAAATGTCTACAGAACCCTACACATCGATATTCTATCTTGTGTTAATTAGAAATGCATGGAGCGTTATTTTACGACTCTCCAGTGTGAAGTCGTGTGCTCGTACAATTAAAGTCGTTATTTACGACCTTTACACACTATTACATATATTAGTCTTTTAAATAGTGAAAAAACAATAAAGAATTTAACAAGATCACACTTTGATTTCTTTGGAAATTAAAAAGATAAGTGAACGTGTAATCGGTGGAAAACGGTGATTTTGCTTCGGCGTAAAGCATTGTACGCACCAGGACAGTATTTTAGTCGAGTAGCAAGTAGAAGGTATCCGAACAAAGGATTTATAAATCTATTCTACTAAAATGTTGCTGTTCGGCCACGTTTAGTTACTAAATTACAACCCTAGTGCGTAGGTTTAGGCTTAAACGAGTACGAACAGTAGTAAATCCTTTGTTCAGATAAATGCTACTTGCTACTGGATTAAAATACTATCCTAGTGCGAACAAGGCTTAAGGTCGTTTTTTCGTGACATCGGTTTAATGAAGCTGCAGGGTAAAGAATAGCAACTACATGTCGTGTCCGGACTAAGCCCCGTCCGGGCCACGAATTGATCTCAAAATTATTCAACTTATTACATTGTTGTGGAACTTTTATGATTTAAATATATATTAGAATAATTTGGCTCTAAGATGTTAATGATTTTATTCCAAATATAACTATCGTAAATCTGTATATCATGTTATCAACGCAAGTATCAAGTGTACTAGAGGGGCGTATTTATTGAGTCTGGTCACACTGCTATTGGTAAAACGACAGTTAAACTATAGTTTAGTAGTGTTCATTGCTCAGTTAGTTTAAATACAGGTTAAGTTTATTATGCTCGGTATCCAAAATTCATTTTTTATATTATAAAGTGGCAAACGAGCAAGCGGCCACATGGATTCGCTGAAATAGCGGAGAGACCGCTGGCCATAGACCTGCAATTGCAGACGCATTGCCTACCCTTAATCTACGGAGGAGGAGACGCACAGGAAGAGGTTGATTCCTCTTCCTATGCGTCCCTACTCCCGCCAAATTCCCTTCCTCTTTGCATAATTTCTTTAAAGGAAAAGGATGGGAAGGGAAAGTGGACTAAAATTAGGCCTCCGGACCCCACTCGTCGGACGAAACACGGAATTGCTCCCATCTGGCGCCTGTCTTCTGTGTGGTCGTGGTATTTCACTGGACAAGCCGACCAATTCGTGTGGAGATGTTAAAGCGGACTCAACCATTGGCACTTAAAACGATTATGAAACAAGGCTGTTAAGATGTTTGTAATTACTTTATTCAAGTTTTTAGATACCTCGCCTGCTTTAAATGAAATAAGCTAAGGCACCTGTAAGACTTAGGGGAGCATCGTTAGTTCACTTATTACCTTTAAGAATAAAATTATAATAATGAATCAACTTGTAATTCAATAAACGCCAGTTAAACTATAGTTAAATCTATAGTGAATACAGTCCCTCCCCTGTGACATTTCAATTATCAAAATGGCGTAACCCTGTCAAAACATTTGGCGGGAAATAATGGCGCGAAATCTATTCGATTGCGGTTTTGTGTTACGATGATAATAATATAATTATAAGATAAACTTGGGGTCTGTTAATGGTTTTATAATATAATTATTATCTATTACAGATAGGGTTGCTTTATATTTTTATTTGGATACAATTAATGTGGTTATTTTCTGTAAATATCTTTCTAGACTGGACAACTATTAACTTTAGTTACTTTGTATTGGAGAGTACAATATTTACCTCCTTTAAAAAGATTTAGGCAAAGAGATATTATACATAGAGGTAGCACTCCATACTAATTTGACGTTAAAAAGCGTGCCAAGAAAGAAATTATTAAAAAAAAAAAAACTTGCCAGTATCATGAAAAAAAATTCCAAGTTTGGGAAATTGTGTGATTTTTTATACATTTTTAAAATAAACAGTAGAATAAACTAAAACATACATTAAAAAGTTAATTATCGTTTTTCATATTTATTATTTTATTTAAAACAATTTAAATCCAAACAATTTTTAACAAAGACCATTTTTGTTTTATGGTTGTTATAAATTTTTAATTAGCGTTTTAAAAATGTTTCTATTAATTATTATATTAAACTTTAGTAAATACTATGAAATACAATTTAAATTTGAGAAAAGAGGTTACACTCGGTCGACTTTTTATGTCGGCAAATGTAATTTAGAGGTTAACACTTAGGGAGATTTCCCTACATTGGACCTCCGGAGGTCAAAGAAAATGCCTCACTTTTAGGTATCGAGTGTTCCATCTACAGTATAATATATCTTTGGATTTAGGATTGCTGTTGCTTTTAAGTTTAAATTCGAAACAAATGGTATGCAAAAATGGCCGAATAATTATTTTTTGTAGGTTATAATTTTATAATTAATTTATCATTAATATTGGCATTCCAAAAAGGATTCAATTAATTAATAAATTCAATAAATACTATTCATAGATTTAATATAATAAACAAACGAATAACCTCAATCGTCATAACTGTCACTAAAAGCGGATGCAGCGCTGTATGCAGCACTTCGCCCGTTACCACTGGCTCTGCTTTCCGCTTTAGCGATTGCTGAAGCGCTGCCTCCATTGCTGGAAGCGTAACTTTCAGCTTCACTCTCAGCGCTGCTAAAGTCATCCCAGTATGGATTTGGTTCGGGCGTAGTTTTGCAAGTCGGTGGTTCTGTTGGCTTTGGTGTTGTTGTTGTGGTTTTAGTCGTTTTCTTAGTTGTTTTTTTCGTTGTTGTAGTTTTTTCCGTGCACGGTGTTGGTTTTTTTGTTGTCGTTGTCGTTGTCGTTGTTTTAGTTGTATCCGTGCATGTTGTTGGTTTCTTCGTCGTTGTTGTTTTTGGATGTTTAATGCAATCTGTGTTAGAAAAATATATATTATTATTATTTGATAAACAGATTATGCTGCTAATATGCTGCTTTATTAATTTTTAAAACCAAATAATTTACAACTTCGTCATTTTTTATAAGACTTAACAAAATAATAATTGTTCACTTACTTGGCTCTACCACAGCAACTAGTGCCTAAAAATCAAATTAAAAAAATTACCGTCAAAGATTATGCATCGCCAGATTAACAAATAGGTAGAAAATACATTTTTAACATTTCAAATATTTTATTACTTACCAAAGCCAGAAAGATTAATATAATTCGATTCATGTTGTACTTTATACTGTAGATATAACTTATTAAATTATTAACACATTTATATACTGAATGCAACAATAAGTTTTTACAAAAGCTGTACAAATAAAGGTGCATTTTAAAAGGAATGTGCAGCTTACAACGCTTGAGTTGGTTTAAAAAATTAAAATATGTGTAAAAACATATCTTTATCTCAATTTTTTTGTATCGAAAGATAGAGATGACGATATGTGTTATACAGTTTTCTCGGCAATAGAAGTCTGCACTATTTTAAGTGTTTGTGGTTTGTGGAACATTATATCGTAAATTATTGTATTGTACATTGAACCTATAGAAAAAACTTGAAAGAAAACACATTTTTTTTAAAATAAAAGACCGTGTTTATAAAAAAAGGTTAAAAAATACATATGATCATAATTAAAAATAGATACATTACGCATATCATATTACTAATTTCTAAATGCGATGTTTTTTTGGATGTATCTTAAGAACGGCTGAATGGATCTCAATGAAATTTTAACACCGATGTAGAACATAGTTTGTAAGGGCACATAGCCTACTATGTGTTTTTTAATTCCATACAGACGGAGAATGAACCCTGGACATATACCGCCTTTTTCCGAAAGAAGAATCAGCGTTGTACTGTTGTACTTTCTACGTTTGGTACATTCATAAAATGTATTCCAAAATACAGAACATCCTTGTTCCTGGTACTTGATAAATTTGGTCCAATGAGACCCCTGCTCTATTTAGTTCCGAGTGTCCTCCAGTATCGTATAATCGAAGACTTATTAGTCCTCTTTTATTGCAGTACTTTATACATTTTTTCGTAATAAGGGGATAAGATACAAATCTAGTACTTAAATACTACGCCATCGTAGTTTAATCATCGCCACTCAAATGATGAAATGACTCCTTACTCCATCCTCTATTAACATTATAAGAGAAACAGAGAAAGCTGTATCAAGTATAAATGGGCGGAGCCAAATGCAAGCGTATCCTGATTCGTCTGGGACATACCGTGCAATAAAGGCTTATGTGATGAATAGACATGACAACAAATATTTTTTAATAAAACACCAAAATCGTTTGTTTTATAATCTTATGGTTTCAATAGATCGAGTTTACGATGAAAATGGAGATTCTACTTTGTCGTAAGGCTGTTATTTGCGTGACATCGGTCTAATGAAGCGGTAAGAAATATCTTTCTTTTTATGTAAAGAATTAAATAAACATTATCATTTCATAAGTAATAGTTAAGTAATTATTAGATGAATGGGTAAGCGTGAAATGTATTATTTACTAGCTGTCGGGACTCCCTTTGTGCCCAACTAAAAAAAAAAATAATTAGTCTATGGGTTCTTCCAGTCTATGTTCTACATCTGTGACAACAATCGAGATAATTAAGCCGTGTTTGGAGATACCTTCAAATAGATTTATAATATTACTAAGTACTACTTACATCATATTTAATCTATGTAAACAAAAGATAGAAGTACAGATTCAAAAATGTCGTTTAAGTCGTTTCTTTATTAAAATGAGGCGTTCCCGTAAACCCGCCCTCTGTATCCAATCCAGGATTTTCGCACGAATATGGATTTAGTTTCAATAGGACGGGACACGAGACGGTTGGTTATGAATATTGAAAAATATTTTTATTTAAAAAAAGTCTTAGTTGCCAGTGACGTCCATTTTGTGAATTTGACAAAAGAGGTTTTTATGTTTTGAAAACTTTTTACTTTATTTGATTAAATTAAACCAGTGTTTTAAAGTAATGATAAAATTGTGTTGTAATGTGTTTATTTAAATTGTGAATCAACTTTTTAAATAATTGTGAAAGATTTCAAAACTACCCTAGGTAAGTAATTTTGTTTTATATTTTTTCTAGATATTCGTGTTTTTTATTATTATTTTTATTACATTCTTATAATCTTTACATTTAAAAGGTAAAACAATTAAAAAAAATAATTTAATTCGAGAAAGAACTTTGAAAATAAGTTAAAAAGTTCGCGACGTTTTAGAACCAAAAAATATAATATTCGCAAAGATTAAGAAAAATGTTTTTTTACCTAACAGCAAAACCATTTTGTTGTTACTATTATTTATTTTTATCCTTTCTTTTCAAGGTTTCATTAATAAATAATTAAGCAACTTTTTAAACATTTTATCGCAAGACATTCCAAAGATAAATATGTATTTAATTTTGTATTATACTAAAATTCACTTTCAGTAGGGTCATGGGTATTTTATTGCTCTTAACGTCTAGGTTATTATTAATTTAAGAATATGTATATGTTTCATTGATAATATTTGAAAACACGTGTTGCGCACGTTTTGACAGACAAGTCGTATGTTTATATTGACAGTACAATGTGGAACAAGGAACATAAACATGTTGTACGTGGTCATGATATCCTACCGATTTTATTCTTTTAAAAATCGAATTTGGAACGAAAAAAAGTTCAAAAAACGTTAGGAAAACAACGATTTGTCATTTTAAAAATCAAATTGGAAGAGCTGAAATAGAATTCGATTTTTGAATTTTGTAAATTATCGAATTATTTTGACGAATAGACCGAAATTGTGTTAAAAGAAATTTTCAAATTATTTGTATGTAAAAATGACACTAAAATTCAAAATCTTATAGTTAACAACCATTTTATCCAAATGCCTTTCCATACCTCTGCAACAACCTACCCAAATTACATTTGAATAACATAGACTTATTTAAATAACTCTCAGACTTCACTAACCCCAGCCTATTGGCTATAGGTCCGATGTCGAGTTACGGCAGCATGTCGCCGTCAGACGAAGGCTTCGATAGATACGAACCTCCTTTCTACTGCCAGCCAACACATCAAGGTATGTACTAGATCAAATATTCCCATAGTATTCTAAGAATAACCTGTTATTCACTAAAAACCCGGAAAAAAATAATCGTTCATATCTTAAAGAAGAAATTATGCCGCATGAGGTTCACCGAACTCTTGACCTTGTCACTGTGTGACCTTGTGCCTAAGTAATCATGGCTTGGTCACACACGGTGAAGTAACCAGGGAACCAGCGTCGGTAAGGGAAGGCCAAGGTGGCCGCTATAGTCGGCTACTTTGAATCTGTATCAACGAAAATAAAGTTTAACGCCTCTGGATAAACATGTTATCACTGTTTTTCTAAGTGAGAATAAAAGGGACAAATAGATTCGATACTATGATCTGGAGAATGAATTTGCGCTTCAACATAGAGAGATAAGAACAAGACTATGATGGAATGACGATTTTCTCTAGTTATTTTAATTTATTAGGTAGTCCGATGGACGGCGGTGTGTACTGGGCCAACTCTAATGGAGAGAGTCACGAGTATGACACCCAGGATGTATATCATGAGACTAATTACATCGGCAGAGGATACGGTGAGTTCAATTTAGTATATGACGAAAATCGAAAATAAAATACAATAACATTTCCTTTCTTTTAATATATACTCTTTGATTTAGAACAGGTCAAAGATTAGACTTATTGTTTTCTACCTAACAGGTTACGAGGATATGCAGATAGCAGGGAACGAGCCATACGATACATATCACCACAATGTTATGCATCACGGCTTTCCACCTAACAACACTGGTGAGTGCAACTTTACTTTACATCATTGATGACGTCATCTTACTTAGATTTTAGTACTACGGGCGGCTTGGGCGAGATTTTTACAGCATAGGTATAGCATTTTCAGAGGAGGGAGGTAGAAACAGGTAATCTGGTTATACTGATATCCAGACCAATGGCGCTCCTTTCTGTTCGGCGCCCTGGGCTGTCGCCCCACCGCGACATACTTTAACGCCGGCCCTGACCCTATTAAAAACGAACTATTGTCTTAACTGTAAAAAAAACATTTAAACAACTCTTTGCCCTCAGGTCTGGATTGCGAAATGCAATCTCTACCTCTCCGCTACGAACGACCGACTCCATCTTCCTTCGTTAGAGTCGTGAAGAGGAGAACCACAGCGAATAAGAAGGAGAGAAGAAGAACGCAGAGTATCAACACCGCATTCACTGATCTACGAGAATGTATACCAAATGTACCGCCTGATACAAAACTATCAAAGGTAAGTACAATCTGCTGATGATGATAATAGACTGTACCGTGTTCGGACTGAAGAGTGTGGTGCCGGAGGCCAAATTTTGTCCACTTTCCCTTCCTATCCTTTTCTTACAAGGAAATGGTGGGAAGGGGAAGTGGATTGGCGCGGGAGGGGACGCATAGGAAGAAGTATTATCCTCTTGCTGTGCGTCTCCTCCGTAAATTATGGGTAGGCAACGCATCTGCGAATCCAGGTGGCCGCTTGCTCGTTTGCCACTTTGTAATATAAAAAAAACCTCTGATATTCTTGGGTAGAATACGAATCGATTGACACCTCAAACTACGAAATTCTTCAATTATATTAGGTAAGACTCTGTAAGAAACGTTACATTCCTGTAAATCGGGTAAAATACTTTTTATCACATCCAGTTTATACGTTATAAGTCATATTAGTAATTCATCAATCGTTTCACTTTTCACATAAACTTTCCTTGTAAGGAAAATAAGATCTTAAGTCATGAGTGAATACGGTTCAAATTACGAAAATAAGTCTCTATGCCTGTATTGTTATGTCTAGATTTGAATTGATAATATTCGGTAGTTATGTAGTTTTCTCTTTCAATACTTTTAGAGAATATGAGAACCCAAAACCAACAGAAACTCCTTTTTCTAATTTTTACGCGATATAGATAAAATTATTTTTGACGTCCAGAGTAAATAGCATTTAAAATAAGCTTGTTTTTAATATTTTGATTAAATCTACGTTCTTTTCTAATATATGCTGTCTCATTTCAACTTGTACTTGTACCAGATGGTGCGAAAGAGATCGCAGAGCATCAACACTGCGTTCTCAAACCTCAGGGATCGTATACCAAGCGTCCTACCCGATACAAAGATGACCAAGGTCAGTGATACCCTAAAACATTCTAATTGACGCCTCTATTTTCTGTTTAATCTATGATAAAAAATGAAATTACTACCGAAAAATATTTTAAATTACGTCTCTGTTTTTTGTCTAATCTATGACAATATTTTATGTTCTTCTTTACTCTATGATATTTATGAAGGTTAGAAACACTTTTTATTTTCTTGTTTAGTAGAATTTAAAGATGATGATTTAATGACCTATATCATAAGCAAGTCCATCCATCCATGTCAAGTAAGGTGTCATTCGATTCGTATAGCCCTGACTGTCAATGCCACAGTAATTTTTATTAATTAACTAGCGACCCGCCCCGGCTACGCACGGGTGCAATGCTGATACTAAATACACTACAGAAAAACTGTGAACGTTGTATATAACATAATAATAATTGTACCAGTGCGAAGCCGGGCCGGGTCGCTAGTTATACATATAAACCTTCCTTATGAATCACTCTATCTATTAAAAAAACCGCATCAAAATCCGTTACGTAGTTTTAAAGATTCAAGCATATATAGGGACAAACATAAAAAGCGTTATTGTTTTATATAATAGTGTAGATGTAGATATATTAATTACCTAACACGTTCGTTCCTGCAACGATTATCCTCTTTCCATTTCTACAGTACGAGGCTTTATCGACCCTGTACTACGTCATGAGTGTGGTGCCGGAGGCCTAATATTAGTCCACTTTTCCTTCCTATTCTTTTCTTAGGAAATGATAGGAAAGGGAAGTGTACTGTCGGAGGAGGGAATAGGAACAGGATTTACCCTCTTGCTGTGCGTCTCCTCCGTAGATTAAGGGTAGGCAACGCATCTGCAATTGCAGATGTCTATGGGCAGTAGTCGCTTCGCTATTTCGACGTATCCGGGTGGCCGCTTGCTCGTTTGCTATATTATAATATAAAAAAACAGTTATACCGTATATTAACCGCACCGTAAACGAGATAACAAGGCGTTTTAGACCCCGTTTACGGTACATATATCTATGTTTGTTAATTCTAATTATTTTCCACAGATAAAAACGTTACGTCTAGCAACTTCTTACATCTCATACTTACTCAAAGTATTGGAGACCGACGGCGAGCCCGCGGGCGGCTTCCGAGCTGAACTGCACCATACACCGTCGAGGAGAAGAACTACAGACCCTAATGCACAGGTAATAAACGCAGGTTTAACAGTGGTAGAGCCCGCTTTAACATCATCGCAGGAATTATCTAGCTCTGACACACACACAGACACGCGGCTAATGGAACATATTCCCTCTACACTCTATACACTGTGCTATAGGAGGACACATTTTACTACATTTTCTCTTCCTATAATTTCCTTATAAGGAAGATGGGAAGGGTAAGTGGATTGCCAGTTGAGGGGACGCAAAGGAAGAGGTATTATCCTCTTGCTGTACGTCTCCTCCGTAAGAACTGCAGACAACGCATCTGCAATTGCAGATGTCTATGGGCAGCGGTCGCTTCGGATTTTTCAGCCAATCGGTTCAGGAATTTCGGAGGCTATTTAACATACACAAACATACCTTTCCTACTATACTACTGTCCTTCACGACTCCGTTTGCGCTAGACTAAAAAAAAGAAGGTAGCCTATGTGTTCTTCCAGACTGTCAAAACACGAAGATTCGTTAAGCAATTAGTAATTACTGGCGTACTAAATATACTACAGAAACACTGTTGTACGAATAACAGCCATACCTATAATTGCACCCGTGCGAAGCCGGGTTACAAATATAAATATTCTTTAACCAATCTATTAAAAACGCATCAAAATCCGTTGCGTAGTTTTAAAGATGTAAGCATACATAGATATAGGGACAGAGAAAGCGACTTTGTTTTAAGCCTTGTTCGCACCAGGATAGTATTTTAGTCGAGTAGCAAGTAGCATTTATCTGAACAAAGGATTTACTACTGTTCGGACTCGTTTAAGCCTAAACCTACGCACTAAGATAGTAATTTAGTAACTAAACGTGTCCGAACAGCAACATTTTAGTAGAATAGATTAGTAAATCCTTAGCTTGGATATTTGCTACATGCTACTCGATTACAATACTATCCTGCTGCGTACAAGGCTATAAGGATATAGGACAAATCGACTTTGTTTTATACGATGTAGTTTTTACATTTTGTCCCATCTGTAAAGAGTTACAATCTTTGTCTTATAACTCTTTACTTTGAACCAATTGAAAATACATTTATGCACTTGAGATGCGTCCGGCGCCAGTCTCATGTATATAGATAACAAAATATTTTTCCCCTGTGAACATCACTAATGGATGCCCACTTGTAGTTGCTACCGTTACTTGGAATGATAAAAGCTCTTTTGCTCGCGACTTCGTGCGTGGAATTATAACAAAAAGGAAGTAAAATAAGTTTTAACAGTGGTAGAGCCAGCTTCAACATCTACGCACGAATTGTCCGGCTCGTGGTGACATACCACACACACAGAAGACAGGCGTCAAATGGAAGCTATTCCGTGTACAGTCTGATGAGTGTGGTGCCGGAGGACTCATTTTAGTCCACTGCCCCTTCCTATCCTTTTCTTATAAGAAAATTATGGGAAGAGGAAGTGGATTTGGCCGAGGAGGTGATCCTTTTTCTGTGCGTCACCTCCGTAGATTAAGGGTAGGCAACGCATTTGCAATTGCAGATGTCTATGGGCAGCGGTCGCCTCGCTATTTCAGCGTATTCAGGGGGCCGCTTGCTCGTTTGCCACTTTATAATATAAAAAAAGTTCCGCAACAATTTTCGTTTCTTTTAGCCATCTCTTAGTTTCGTATTTACTCTGGTTTTTGTAATTTTTAATCCAATTTCATGTTATACTAAATTGCTTTCGTTTCGTACGTCAGAGTGTCAAGACAGGGGTTGTAAATATTTGGTCCGGTAAGGAAATACGTACGAAAATATTACCTTTAATAAAATTTTATCGTTTTATTCTTCAAATAAGCGACATTTTAATGTTTTCTGTTAAAAATAATAATATATGCGGATATATTGTTATATTTGTTGTTTTTAAAATGAAGTTAAATGTTTCTATAATTGTAGTCTATACTAATATTATCAAGAGAAAAGGTTTGTATTTTGTATCTATTGAAACTCAAAAATTACTGGGCCGATTTCAAAAATTCTTTCACCGTTAGAAAGCTACATTATCCCCGAGTAATTTAGGCTATTTTAATTCCGCGTGAACATCACCTAGTAAAAAATATAATAGATTTTTTATAAACTTGTTTCGTTTGAAAATTCATGTTTAATTTATTTAAGTGTTGGCAACCCCTGATCTGGAACATTCCATCGGGGCCATGTGGCATTCGCCGCGCGCCTGCACAAGATTAGCGCGTATTTATTGAGTTATTAACTAAGTAATGGCGGGAAATAAAATACTAATACTCGTGTTAGGAATTTATTTCTCGAACGTTTTTTTTATTTAATTTCCTCGTGTGAAGGATGTGTACTTTTCAGCTAGAATCTAAGGACGACGACAATAAGTTGCAAGAAATGTCATTTTTATTTTTTTTAATTCACTTGGATGTAAAAGGCTATGTTATATTCAGCCAGTGTTTTTAATATATATTTTTTTGTGTCAATGCCAATGTTACTTTCAGCCAGAGTTTATGTACATAATAAACATCATTTTTTTATTTTCTTAAATCGATAGTTGCTTTTCAGCCAGTGTGTTACACATTATAGTTAAAAAAAGTCAATGAATAAGAGATTTGTACATACTTTTTTTTTATATTACAAAGTGGCAAACGAGCAAACGGCCACCTTGATTCGCTGAAATAGCGAAGCGACCGCTGCCCGTATACATCTGTAATTACAGATGCGTTGCCTACCCTTAGTCTACGAGGCAGGAGACGCACAGTAAGGGGATAATTTCTCTTCCTATGCTCCTCCCCCACCAAATCCAATTCCTCTTCCCACCATTTCCTTATAAGAAACGGATAGGAAGGGAAAGCGGATTAAAATTAGTCCTCCAGCACCACACTCATCAGACGAAACACGGAATCGCTTCCATTCGGAAGTGAATCAATGTTATTCTTATTGTATTACAAAAAGATACCAAAAAACATTTTATTTACAACAAAAAATCGTTACACAGGAAATTTCCTGTAAAACGTAAAAAACACGTCCGTGTAGTCGTAAATTATAATGTAAACAGAGGGCACCATCTGATATTATCCAGTCTGCGCACGCGCAAGTTACTTGTAAACAAAACAGGTAGAAATGACCTATATACAGACGAACATGGGACGTCACTCGAATTACATTCGATATAATCCTACAAGGATATTTTGGCACTTATTTGACATTGACAGGGAGGCGCCTACAAAGTTTTAGCGATAACAATAGGTAAACATTTCCTAACTTGTATCAAATTCCCTCAGCTGCCTTTCCCTGATTGGTTAAAATGTGACGCTGTCAAGATGACATTGTTAGTTCACATATTTTCCGAGTTCCGTTATATCCTTGTAGACCTATACCAAGCGAATCTATAGCGAACGTCAAAAATGTATGAAACTGACAGTGTCGTTTGATAAATCGTGACAATCACATGAATTTATCTATTGTCAATGTCAGTTTCGTACATTTTTGTCGATTCTATCAGCGATATCGCCGAGAGTCCAAAGGACCGCAATATTTGTCTCGCTTATAGAGGTGTCTCTCTAATCCGAGTTTCTCGCTTATGGAGGTAGCTCGTCGGGACCATAGAATGATTCTCGCTAATCCAGGTTGGACTGTACACGCCTGAAACAAGTACTAATCTTTTAAAGAACTTCCCAAACGATGAAGGTCCTCAATTCGTCTCTTGTTAGGTCTTAACTCGGCTACTGGCTGTTTGATTCTTTTTTTTTTATTATAGTAGTATGTCAACCGATCGAACAGCCACCTCATCATATCATCATCATCACCAGCTCACTATACGTCCCCACCGAGGGGCTCGGAGCCTACCCTAAGGGGTGACTAGGCCATAGTCAACCACGCTGGCCAAGTGCGGGTTGGTCGACTTCACACATATCTTTGAATTTCTTCGCCGATATGTGCAGACATCACGATGTTTTCCTTCACCCAAGAGCGTCAGTAAATATGTACATATGAAATTCGAAAATGGAAAAACACATTGGTACATGGCGGGATTCGAACTCGGGACCTGCAGATTGCAAGTCGAGAGCTAAACCACTGAGCCACGGACGCTCATGAACAGCCACCTATATTTGCTAAAATAGCGCTGTACCTGCCCATAAGCATACTAGTTAGAAAGTTGCAGTTGCGGTAAGTAGACAGACTAGGGGACGCATTAGAGGGTTCCCGTTCCTTTTCTTAACCTTAAACCTTTTCTACAAAAAACTGGAAAAACTACAACATAAGAAAGTAAAAAAACACATTAATTGCTACAAATAGTTACATAGTAAAATAAAATAATTAAAGTTGGTAAAAAAAGCGTGCCAATGGGAGCCTGCTCACCAGCGTATGGACGGTTTAGACCGTGGTGGTAGACGCTGGTGTTCAGCTAGCTCCCTTTGCTCATCTGAAAAAAAAAAACATAAATTACTCTCGTAACCTAAAGGGGAAGACCACAAACCTCCATTTTGGGCTATCCTGACAAATGTCTTTTGCTTCTACGGAAACAATAAATTACGGAATTGCCTTCTTTGCAATAAGTTTGTGTTTGATTTTAGGAAATTCCCAGTAATTTAGACAACAATTACATTATTTTAAAACACCTTCATATTTTAATCGTTAACGTAAAATAAAAAGCGTCTTTACGATCAGACAGGAGCAAGTTTTTTGCTAAAGTTTTTATCAAAGGCAAAAGCTCGAGCTCCGTACAGCCACTCGAATACACGTGCTGGCAATCAATGCGCTCGACTGTTTCGATACTCGAATGTTAAAAAAAAAAGTTTTTTTATGTTTTCTTTCCCACCAGTTCTATTTGTAAACGATTTGTTTTCATTGAGCGTTCCATTTTTAAATTATCTATTTTAACAGTTATTTTTGACGATTCGATTTTTAAATATGATTAAATCGATTAATTTGCTAACTCATAATTAGCTGGCGCTCGTGACGCGCGCGGAATAAAAAAAACGTAGTAATTAGACTATGTGTTATTCCAGGCTATGTTCTACATCTGTGACAAACATTAAACCGTTCTGGATATACCTTCAACGAAACATAGATAGGCGCATCTGCAAATGTAGATATCTTTAACAACTGAAGCTAGGTGGCCAATAAAAAAACGATTACATAGACTTGTTTCTAGCGCATTTATTTTAACAGTGATAGAGCTCGCTTTAACATCTTCGCACGAATTGTCCGGCTCGCCCGGTGGAATACCACATACACAGAAGACAGGCGTCAAATGGAAGCTATTCCGTGTTTCGTATGGCTAGAGTGATGCTGGACGCCTCATTTTAGTCCACTTTCTCTTCCTATCATTTCCTTTTAAGGAAATGATGAGAAAGAGAAGTGGAATGGCGGGGGAGAGGACGCATAGGAAGAGGAACTATCCTCATGCTGTGCGTCCTCCATAGATTAAGGGTAGGCAACGCATCTGCAATTGCAGTTGTCTATGGGCAGGGGTCGCTTCGAATTTTACAGCGGTGGTGGTCACTTACTCGTTTGCCACTTTGTATTATAAAAAAAGTTTTAGTTTTTTACCTTATGGCTTGATTAAACCGAGTTCGCGATATAAAAGGAGATTTTACTACGGCGTAAAGCCATTACGTGACATCGGTCTAAAGAAGTAGGGTTATAAGTGTATTTCTGTGGTTTTATACTTTTTTTTATATTTTTTTTTTGTTTCAGAATAGTGCATTGGTAGAAAAGAAGGCTAAGGGTAGAACAGGTTGGCCACAACACGTCTGGGCTCTGGAATTAAAGAGCGAACAAAATCTACAGACTTAACTTCTAGAAGTAATTACTTCTCTTTAGTTTAATTTAAAAAGTATCATCAGCCTTGCGCAAGGCTTATATTTAGACTCAATAAAAGCATTTATTGTTTATTCTAAGATTTACTACAGTCATAATAATTTAGTAGTTTTTAGTAATTATTGTAAAATAAAAAAAATCTAGTCTATTTTAATGTTTGCATGATTAAAGTCCATCTCATTATGTAACAGAATAAATAATTGGTAATAAAATATTTGTCAATCTGGCAACACTTTTAGATATATTTTATATCTCGCACATGTTCGATCGTCTAATTATCTAATTACATTATGTCTATAACGTCGGCTTAGAGCAAGAACTCATTAAAGCAATGCAACAAGTCGAGTAATCAGTTAATTAGTTTTAGTAATATTGAATGTTGTATTATTACCATAAGTTACTCAGTCATAGAGTACAAACTATAAAAGCTAACAACTAGAGTTTTAGCATTATATAGATCTCATGAAAGCGAGTTCATAGCTGTTATTTACTGTACATAATGATTTTTTGCAGTTAACGAGTTCTTGCTCCAAGTCATATATATGAAGATAAATTATTATATTCCACTTAATGTTTTATATAAAATATAATTTATTTTATAGGTTATTCAAATGTCAAATGTCTATCTTAAGCTGACTTATCTAAAAAGCGAATCTTGGGCAAAAATACATTACACTTTTACAGATTTAAATGTAAGTACAAAGAGATATTATACATAGAGGGAGCGCTCTATAGTAATTTGACGTTAAAATGCGTGCCGCGAGAGAAATTATTTAAAAGAAAAATCTTGCCAGTATCATGAAAAAAAATCCCAAGTTTGGGAATATATGTGTGTTTTTTCATTTGTAAAATAAACAATAGAATAAACTAAAATTTCATTAAAATTAATTATCGTTTTTCATTATTATTATTTTATTTAAAACAATTTTAACAAAGACTATTTTTGTTTTATGGTTGTTATAAAATTTTAATTACCCATTCAAAAATGGCTCGATTAATTATAATATTAAACTTTAGTATATACTATAACATAAAATTTTAATTTGAGAATAAGATTACATTCGGTCGACTTTTTATGTCTGCAAATGTAATGTAAAGGACAACACTGGGGGGAGACCTCCGGAGGTCAAAGAAAATGCCTCACTTTTAGGCTTCGAGTGTTCCATCTAAAGTATAATTGTGTAAGTATTTAAAATAATTAATTAAACCAAAGAAATGTAAATTATATTGAAAGAAAAATGAAAGTTTATCGAGAATTATTATAAAATTAAATAGATATTTTGTCATTTTAATTAATTACTTATTATTAATGTAAATAAATCAATAGGAAATAAATATTTAAGCGTAAAATAACTTTTTATTGCAAATATTTCCTGATAATTGATTTTAAATTATTTTCAAGTGCAAGTTGGTCGACTTCACACATATCTTTGAATTTCTTCGCTGTTATGTGCAGACAACAGGATGTTTTCCTTCACCGTAAAGCCTTGTTCGCACCAGGATAGTATTTTAGTCGAGTAGCAAGTAGCATTTATCCGAACAAAGGATTTACTACTGTTCGGACTCGTTTAAGCCTAAACAGTAACACTAGGGTAGTAATTTAGTAACTAAACGTGTCCGAACAGCAACAATTTAGTAGGATAAATTAGTAAATCCTTTTTTCGGATACTTGCTACTTGCTACTTGACTAAAATACTATCCTAGTGCGTATAAGGCTTAAGAACGTCTGGTAAATATGTACATATGAAATTCGAAAATGGAAAAACACATTGGTACATGGCGGGATTCGAACTCAGGACCTGCAGTTTACTAGTCAAGAACTAAACCACTGAGACACCGACGCTCTATTATTCACATAAATTATCTAAAATGTACTTAGAAACAAATAAAACAATTAAATTAAAAAAACAGTGCTGCATAATATGTTCAATATCTAAATTAAAACAATAAAAATTATATTTTTAATCTGTCATTAAATTGACAGATGTAATAAAGAATTTTAACGACGAATTTTTATATCACAATAACAAATTCGTGATTCATATAGTAAAATTAAATAAAATATCAACAGAAACAATTTATTGAAAATGGTCGCCTAAAACTTTCTTACTGTTCAGTATAACATCAACATTATTTAATATTTGTTTCATGCTATCGCATCATAGATAGCGCTAGCAGTATTTTACGACACGATATTGTTGTGTTATCTACGAACAGTAGTATAAGGGTCACTGTATTTGAATAAACGTCTTCGTTTCTAGTGTGTGGTGAGCTTTCATTGATCCGAAGCCCTCTTAGACTCTAACGGCAACCTACACTTACCGTGAGGCTACATTGGACCGATGTCAAGCAAACTATCGTACGCAGAAGCAAAGTCTTCGTCTTTAATTTAAGGTTTTTGACCTTGTCGGTGGAGTTCCTTCCAACCCTCTCTTTCCTGTGCCAACATCTTGATCTTCTGATACGACACGACGTCCACTTTCTTTTTAATTTGATCTATATAACTTCCCCTCGGTCTTCCTCTCTTTCTCTTTCCTTCTATTTTGCCTTCTATAATTGCGGTTATCAGGTCGTCGTGTCGTATCAGATGCCCCAACATCTTACCTCTCCTATTCTCTATGGTGTTAATATATTCCTCTTTTCTTTTATTCTATCTAGCACTTCCTGATTTGTGACCTTCTCCGTCCAACTGAAAAGTAAGTATCTATTGTTATCGCGAAATCGGTCTACTGAAGGCTACGATTACGATGAAGGAAAACAAAGGTAATCAACTTGCTATAAAGTCAAGCGTAAAGCCACAATTTTCGCGGCTTTTAAAATGTAAGAAAAAATAAAGGGAACTAAGCTCTTTGCTTCAATTATCTAAAAAGAAAAGAATGAAAAAGGTAAGTAGATTTGGCGTAAGAGATATAGGAAACAGGATTTTTCTGTATGTCTTCTATTAATCTCTTCTTCCAGGGCCCACGTCAGGTAATCTGCAGGTCCCGAGCTTGAATCCCACCAACTACCAAAGTGTTTTTCCTATTTACATATTTATTTGACCCTATTACGGTGAAGGAAAACATCGTGATGTCTGCACATTTGTGAAGAAATTCAAAGATATTTGTGAAGTTATGCAAAATACGCGTTAGTTGCGGAAAAATGGAGCCCGTCATAGAAACAATAACGCTTTTTATGTTTGTCCCTATATATGCTTGAATCTTTAAAACTACGCAACGGATTTTGACGCGGTTTTTTTTAATAGATAGAGTGATTCATAAGGAAGGTTTATACGTATAACTAGCGACCCGCCCCGGCTTCGCACGGGTGCAATTATTATTATGTTATGTACAAAGTTCACAGTTTTTCTGTAGTGTATTTAGTATCAGCATTGCACCCGGGGCGGGTCGCTAGTAACTATATAAAAACGGTGTATCTATTTTTATACTTGTGCGCAGGTTGTATATCTAATTTGGTGAGTTTATTACACGTTTCCGTTGGAAGCAGACGCTGGGCCATGTGGCGAGTATGGCTCGCGACTTGTACTGACACCATAATAAAAATAATAACCAGGACAATTGCCGGACTTACACAGTTGTCGCCCGTTGGCTATTCGAATTTTAACGTTACTTCACATCTCTCTATTATTATAGGGAAATGAAGGTGAAAGAAAATATTACAAAATGAATAGTAAGTTAATTTACTTTTGAGTTTCTATTAGGCTAGGACCCCATTAGACCGAGGTCGCGGAAAAAACAGAGATTATGCTTCAGCGTAAGGCCGTTTTTTGCGTGACTTCGGTCTAATGAAGATCTACGGTTAAGAACGTTTGGTAAATTTAGAACTTCGACTTCCCGCGCCATTCTTTCTTTTCACTTATCTTTTTTTTTAAATAAAAGACAATGGTCTAATGGCCATTATGCCACCAAAGAGATCCAATATTGACTGTACAATCATAAAGCTAACATTCTAAAAACACCATACGTCCCCAACGAGGTATTTGGAACTTTATCCTAAGGGGTGACTAGGCCATAGCCAAGTGCATGACTTCACACATATCGGCGACGTGCAGGTTGCCTCATATTTTACTTCACTATGATATTTGGATATATTACAATAAATGGGACAGTCCCTGAATTAATTTCTTTATGGTAACACTAGCGAGTGAACGAAAATATCAGAGTAATTTGTATAACGGCATCAATACAAGTGGAATCTTTGATGTTTCAAGTTAAACCGATCAGTTAGTGAACACTCCCTATAATTGGTTTATGTTTTAACTGATTAGCATCGCGTTTGAACAGACAATGTTACAATTTGGTACAATTTGACAGTGGTAGAGCCCGCTTTAACATCTTCGGACGAATTGTCTCGCTCTGACATACCACACACAGAACACACGCGGCTAATGGAACATATTCCCTCTACACTCTATACACTGTGCTGCCGCAGGACACATTGTAGTCCACTTTTCCTTCCTATCCTTTTCTTATAAGGAAATGATGCGAAGGGGAAGTGGATTGTCGGGGGAGGGGACGCATAGGAAGGGGAATTATCCTCTTCCTGTTCGTCTCTTCCGTAGATCGGTAGGCAACGCATTTGTAATTGCAGATGTCTATGGGCAGCGGTCGCTTCACTATTTGCGAATCCAGGTGACCGCTTTTTGTTTGCCACTTTATAATATAAAAAAATAAAGATTATTATTGATTTGTGTAAGTATGTGGCTCAGAGGTTTAGCTCTTGACTTGAGAATGCAGGTCTCGAGTTCGAATCCACAAATGGGTTTTTCGAATTTCGAATTTCATATGTACATATTTATCCGACGCTCTTACGGTGAAGGAAGACATCGTGATGCAACCTGCACATATCGGAAGAAATTCAAAGATATGTGTAAAGTCGACCCGCCCCGGCTTCGCACAGTGCAATTATTATTATTATGTTATATACAACGTTCACAGTTTTTCTGTAGTTTATTTAGTATCAGCATTGCGCCCGTGCGTAGCCGGTGCGGGTCACTAGTTAAGTTATAAATATCTTATTGCACTTATGCATTGTGATGACATATTTTCGCGTAATATTCATACTGAAATGTCAGGATGAAGACAAAGGAAGTCAAGTTTTTATCAAAATAAAAACTAAGAAAAAGAATAACAATTTGTGTATAATTTTTTATTAATCAGAGAAAGCCAAATATAAAGATAAAATTAAAAACAGACAACAATATTTTGAAACAATAACAGAAAACAAGAAAACAATAATGTGCAATAATTATTCTAAATTTAAATACCAAAATGTCGGTCTAAAAGGTCTATCCAATAGGTTGAAAAAAATAATTTAACGAACTAAAAATATGTGTTTAAGAACAATGTCCTTTGTGTGTCCCTTTCTTGTGACCTTTGGCTTGGGAATGAGACTTAGTATTAGACTTGCTGACTGCTTTAGACTGACGCTGTCTCGACCCTTTGTGATGTTTGCAATGACCTTTGCCTCTTGATCTACGCTTGCTTTGCTTCCCCTTTTTAACATGCGCAGAATTACTTGACTGACTATAAGAATTTGATGAACTTGCAGAATTACTAGATGCATAATTACTACCTTTATTACTTGAAACGTAAGAACCAGAATAGCTGCCAGAATTACTGTTAGCTTTCGCGTTGCCCTTGTTTGAACTGGCGGAGCCAGATGAACCACTTCCTGAACTGCTTCCGGC
>QDHC01006444.1:0-41507 GCA_013186455.1 Papilio dardanus tibullus | reverse complement strand
TTACCTTTCTTTTTTTTCACCCCACGCCACTGCTACGTACTATATTTTTTTACTTACACAGATTAAAATAAAAATCAGTTCAATAAGCATTATACAGAATATTTACAAAATGTTTCGGTTTTTCTTTTGTCTTTACTCTATACTAAAGAGAGAAACTTTCTATTTTTGTATGTATTGAAATAACTCGCCAACTACTTGGCCGATTACAAAAATTCTTTCACCATTAGAAAGCTACATCCCCGAGTAACATAGGCTATTATTCCAAGCGGGCGAAGTCCCGAACAAAAGCTAGTCTTTTATAAAAAAGGAAAAGTGTCCGATAAGGGATTCCATTTGTCATTTTACCGTGTATAAGTCGATGTCTGTAAATATTTCGGTCATGGTCGCCTTCTATTCTCGAAATGTGAAAAGCTGACTTGAGCCGTAGAAAGGTGCATTATGTCCCTTCAACATAAGCACTCCGAACACGAGTTTTACTGTAAGGTGACAAGGAAAATGCATGATTTTGTAACTAAGTTTCGTAGATTTGTGTCTGGGTAAATCTGGTTTACGATATTCTTGTTCCATTTTGTAAATTGTAAAATTTTCGAATGAAGTAAGACAGTTTTTTTTTTGTAAATTGTAAATATTTGTTTTTTTTTTTATAATATTGTACATATTGGCAAGCGAGCAAGTGGCCACCAGGATTCGCTGAACAAAAATCGTTGCCTACTCTTAATCAACGGAGGAGGAGACCCACAGCAAGAGGATAATACCTCATCCTATGGGTCCTCTCCCCCGCCAATCCACTTCCCCTTCCCATCATTTCCTTATAAAGAAATGATAGGAAGTGAAAGTGGACTAAAATTAGGCTTTCGGCACCTCACTCATGAGACGAAACACGGAATAGCTTCCATTTGACGCCTGTTTTCTGTGTGGGTTTAGTATTTTACTGGGCGAGCCGGCAAATTCGTGGGAAGATGTTAAAAAAATAGTTATTAGTCTTCAGAAAATTAAAATGATGAGTAACCTGAAATAATGGGATAAATAATATTAATAATTCTGGATTAATAGTAAAAATAGAACGACTATTTCATTGTTGTGCTGTTATAATTAAATGAAGGCTTCAGAATTGTTCTCAATTTCCGTTTAAACTTTTGTTTTGAGGTCTTTTGATCTCAATCTAAATTAATTTCAATTAATACTGGTTTTCTAATTGTTTTGTTTAATAACAAACATAAAAATTAAAATGTTTAGAAAAATATTTATGATGAGTTTAGCCTTAAATTTTGCGTTTATAATTATGAAACTTGTCTTTAATAAAAATGAATGATATAATTTATTAGGAGATTGTTAAATAATTTAAATAATTTATTCTTCGCTTGCAGAAAAAATCTTCCAGATTGGTTTGGATTCACAGACTTTCCTTTCAATAAGAATGACTTTTTGAATCTATTACATTAGAAGATCGACAAATCGAGATATAAAAATATATTTACATTTTTCATCTGTTAAAGTTATTTTTAAATTTCCAGTCTTTAAACTGAATTTTTATATTATTTTTTTTCGTATTAAAAAGTGGCAAAGGAGCAAGCGGCCACCTTGAATCGCTGAAATAGCGAAGCGACCGCTGCCCATAGACATTTGCAACTGCAGATGCGTTGCCTACCCTTAATGTACGGAGGAGGAGACGCACAACAAAAGAATAATTCCTCTTCCTATGCGTCCCCTCTCCCGCCAAATCCACTTCCCCTTCCCATCATTCCCTTATTAGAAAATGATGAGAAGGGAAAGTAGACTAAAATTAGGCCACCGGCACCAAAAACTAGTAAGTCCTTCCCTCTATTTTTATCCCTATTCTCAGATCATTAATAATTTAATAGTGCAAACATTTAATACACTTTAGCACGATATAAATAGCAACCTAAACTTCAAATGTAGTGTCAAACGATTGCTATAAACATATTAATTTATTAAAAACTAGCTGATGTGCGCGACTTCGTCCGCGTGGAAAATATAGCCTATGTTACTCGGGGATAATGTAGCTTTGTAATGGTGAAAGAATTTTTGAAATCAGCCAAGTAGTTCATGAGTTATTTCAACACATACAAAAATAAAAAGTTTCTCTCTTTATAATATTAGTATAGATCATTATGCAATACTGTTTCATATTTTAAAACCATTAGACCATTTAATAACACTAGCATATCTCTAGAACAATAAATTATTAATAAAATGAGTTAACATAATAAATTCAGAGCTGAGGATAATAATTCTCAAAGTCTGCAGCACGGATGCAATGCTAATATAAATTCATCGAGAACTTTGAGCATGGATTACAGCGCATTACCATTCAGAAGATGTTTAAAATAGTGATGTTCTGATAAAAACTATCGATATACTATAAGTGTTTATTATATTTTATCTAGCGACCCGTCTGGGCTTCGCAGGGGTGCAATACTGATCCTAAATACACTACAGAAAAACTGTGAACGTTGTATATAACAGCCATACTAATAATAATTGCCATACGAAGCCGGGGCGGGTCGCCAATTAAATATATAAACCTTCCTCTTCAATCACTCTATCTTTTGAAAAAAAAAACTCCATCAAAATCCGTTGCGTAGTTTTAAATATGTAAGTATACAAAGGGATATAGGGTCATAGAAAGCGACTATGTTTTATACTATGTACTTAGTGATGTTATAAAATATTAAGTCATCATCTAATTCTACAATACTAATACTAAGGGAGATACTTTGGTGAGACAGACTATGGACAGTTAAAACATGAATAGAAGACTAGATTTAAAACAAATCACTATCTTACTTTTGGGTTAGGAGAAAAAAGAAAGAAAATACATAGGCGTTTTCTTAATAGTTTAATAAAGTCATGATTCAGGTTATTAATGTTTGTTGCTTCTGGAATGCTGCAGGACGAATCTGGCACCTTCCTTAATACCTTCCCAGGTTTCCCTTCCGGCTTGCTCAACGAACGCAGGGTCGACGAGGAAACCATTCAGACCGCCTGAGTTGGCGCGAGCTGGTAACTCATAAGTGAATGATAGAGGCACACCGACAGCTTGAACGTAATCATTCGCACTTCCTGAATCCTTGTAGGATAAGAGAAGAGCCGAATTACCAACTCGATAGTTAGGTTTGGATGCCCATTTCACTGCATCGATGGCCCGCGCCATTCTTACACCAGCGACGTTAAGAGTCAAAGCATTAGCCGGTAAGTTACCAGTCCCATATCCGTAAAGAATTACACTACCGAAGCTGTGGATGTCAATGAATAACTCAATACGACTCCTCAGTTCTTGAATGATGTTGCGGAGGACCTGAGATTCGGGTTCGGAGAAGGGACTTCTGCCATGGAAGGTGTCGGAACAAGGCGAGTTGCTTGACAGAGTTCCCCATTCAAAATCGAAGTTACGGTTCAGGTCAACTCCGAGGCAAATGTTGCCGATCATGTGGCCGGTTGAACGGTTTTTCCTCCAAAAGCGAGTCTGAAAACCAGAAAACCGATCAAACCCTTATTGCTTCTAAACTCTCTCACAATTTAGACAGTAGCAAAAAATAAAAAAAAAAATAGAATACAAAAACTTACGTTGGTGTGGCTGAATTCATATCCGTCAGGGTTGGCGATGGGCAAAATGATCCAGTCAATGTTGTTAACCAAATCCCTATCGGTGATGTCGACAACCAATTTCCTGATAGCGTACAAAGCCGCTGGTAAAGTCACCCATTCACGAGCATGCAGTAAAGATTGAAGCACAATTACTGGTTTTCTATTATTCTGAAAAAAAAAAAGATTTTTTTATGTTGTTTAAATTAGCGCTTGACCACTATCTAACCTAATGTTTAACGAAGATGTGTTCAAAAGGTCTTACACTCTACCCTAGTAAGAGTCCTCTTGAAGGCTTCATCAATAAATTCAGAATTCCTGAAGGCTTCTTGTAAGATTGTACAATATAAAAGGTTATTGAAAATACCTGGAAGTTGGTTGTTGATATTCTCAAGTATTTAATATCGCGTCCTTCAAAACTCCTTCCTCCGGAAACGACTGACACAGTCGAGTATTGCCGAGCCAACTCGGTCAGATAAGCATCCACCTTAAAATAATGAATTACATTAGATCAAATTAAAAAAAAATGGTATGTTGAAAGGAACAAACAAACAAATCGTACGTACTTAACTAGTGCTTCTATGACAGAAGACATTTAGAATAAACCTGCCAGTATTACATTAAGGCTTTGGTTGTCAATAAAATAAATGTTCTGGTTTATCTGAAGTGATATTGAAACAAGGAATTTCCATACTTAGTATATGCAACGTCCTTGTATTGAAAAAACTCAAAGTAATAAAAGAAGTTGAAACGAGGAAGTTACCAGTAGTATTGGCTTACTGATAGAAATCATAATGAAAAAAGATTTCATATTGATCACTTGAATTCAACGGTCATACGTAATTACAGTAATTGTATATGCAGGAAATAAATTTAGGTATAGGTACGGGTTAATCGAATTAATTTAATAGCCTTTTTACTACATATAGGTAATCTATTTTATAGTCCTGATAATCGCCGTCCTCAGCCCCCCTGAGTTTTATTCGAATTTCATATGTACATATTTATCCGACGCTCTTACCGTGAAGGAAAACATCATGATGCAACCTGCACATATCGGCGAAAATTCAAAGATATGTGTGAAGTCACGCAAAATACGCGCTAGTCGTGGAGTTGCGGAACAATGAAGCCCATCATGGGTCGAATTACTATACATACTGTAGACCTGATAAGCATTTTAAAAGCGAAATTTCCGTATTATTCGATAGAACATACCGCTGCGTATCGGTGGATGACGTCAAGGGCGAGACGTCCGTCGGTAAAATTGCTGCGTGCCGCTGCGGCTGATAAGAGTTCATCTTCCTTCTCCAGCATCCTATTAGATGTTTCAATTCATTATTAAATTTGAAAATATTTAAAGAATGTATCACTGTACTTCTTGAGGTGCATCTCCGACAAACGAAGGTTGGTGGTCAGTTCGCCATAGAACACTGTTATTTACGAGTAGTTAAAATTTAGTATCTATTATTGCTCATAACTAACTTAGAAACTTAAATACCTTTTTCATATTTTTAATGATTACTATTTTTTAACTAGTTTTATGCAATGATCGGCTCACTTGAGTATAAACAAATATACTGAATTACTTACTCAACAACATTTTCAACTTCAATTTTGAACGTAGCTCCGACAGCGGCGATTTGCTTATGGAAGTAATCCCTCATGGAGCCAGCGACCAACACAAGTCCAGGCATGGCGGGGTTCGCGTACGACCACATATCAATGCCCACGACATTCTCTAGTGCGTGTACCTTTTGTGCTTGTTCACCATCGGATACTTTCACTTCGTAGAGAACATGGCTAGAATAAAAATTGTTGTTTTTTTATAGGTGAAGGGGGCAAAGGAGCAGCGGATAGCCTAAGTTAGTTAATCCACGGACTCCTTCAACGATAGAGGAACTGCAGATGTGTTGCCTGCCATTGAGAGAGTAGTACGCTCTTTTCTTGAAGGCCCCTAAGTCGTAACCGTTTGGAAATACCGCTAAGAACAGAGTGTTCCACAACGCGGCCGTGCAAAGTAAAAAATGGCGCGAAAACTTCGTCGTTGTGAAATGCCAACCATCGCGGTGGTGACGATGAAAGTTGGCACTCTGCCTACGGTCGGAACTCAGTGATTGTTCTAAACAATTCTTCGGAACACTCTCCGTGGTTCAGGTGGTACAAAATGTAAAGGGAACTGATGTCCCTTCACAGAGCCAATGAGCCTGACGATGATGATGATGATGATGATGACTACACTATGTTATTTAGGATTTCCACTTACCCAGCGTATTGTTCATGCTTGGCAAACGCCAAACAAAAAGTCAACGATAGTAAAAATGCAGCTTTGAGCATTTTGACCAAGTTCCGATTCGATCAGCCAAACATGGACTGATCTATCTCTAGGACCGGCCTTATATTTTGCTACATTGCGTCTAATCTAAAATTAATACTGATTATATTATTGCCTTATAAACATTTATTGTGAAATGGGAGATATTTTATTGCCTATAATATATTTAATCAATTTAGAAGGTAACTGAATTTATTGACGACTTCTAGAAATGGTAAAAAGAATTATCCGTCTGATCCTCCGTTCTGTTAAGAAATTGAACTAGTATAACTACTCTGTTAATAATATGAACATAAGCTAACAAAAACGAAATTTTAAAATCGTATGAAATATTGGTTTGTAATGCGTTCAGTCCTTGGATGTTCAGCCGAATACTTCAAAGTGGTCAACTCCATCCCCGCCGATTTGAGAAAACAGCACTTGTGTATTTTTTGAAAATAAGCTCTTTATTTCAAGCAGATATACATTTTACGCGATTCTGCGGGCAAAATCTAGTTTGCTGTCTTATCTTACTTTTTACTAACATTATAAATTACTAGATTTTGTGCGCGACTTCGTCCGCGTGAAATTAAATAATAATATAGCCTATGTTACGGATAATGTATCTTTCTAACGGTAAAAGAATTTTTGAAATCGGCCAAGTAGTTTTTGAGTTATTTCAATACATACAAAAATACAAAATTTCTCTTTTTATAATATTAGTATAGATACACTGATTTAGGTCTACAGTTTTAACAGTGGTAGAGCCCGCATTAACATCATCGCACGCATTGTCCGGCTTGCCCGGAGAAATACCGCGACCATACCGAAGACAGGCGTCCAATGGAAGCTATTCCGTGTTTCGGGCGATGAGTGTGGTGCCGGAGGGCTAATTTTAGTCCACTTTCTCTTCCTATCATTTCCTTATAAGAAAATGATGGGAAGAAGAAGTGGATTGGCGAGGGTGGGGACGCGTCGGAAGAGATATTATGCTCTTGCTGTGTGTCTTCTACTCCGTAGATTAAGGGTAGGCAGCGCATCTGCAATTGCAGAAGTATATGGGCAGGGGTCGCTTCGGATTTTTCAGTAAATTTTTGATGGCCAATTGCTCGTTTGCCACTTTGTATTGTAAAAAATAAAATCGGATGGATGCAGGTTTTTTTACCCCTAATATGTATGTAGGATCAGGGTCGTTATTTGCGGGTTAGGTTTCATCTCTTTATTTCAAAGTATAACAAAAACATTACAGCGTTAAAATATTACAACTTTAAATTCATTACATTATGTTATTAAAACATTAAAATATATAATATTAAATACATTATTTTAAAACTATTTACAATGTGCACTTACTACTATGTCTTATTTCTACTTATTACTACGCCTAAATATTTACAATATTCTACAAATTTATTACTATTTCTTTGGTTCTACTCAGTAATTCATGCATGTCTTCTTTCTTTTCTTCTTTTTCGATTTCTGTTTCTACCTCAATTCTTTTCTTGGCGAAGATCGGAAAGTCGACAAGGATGTGTTGGATGCATGTTACAAGTATTATATGTTACTTATTGTTAGTAATATTCTTAAGCTTAGAATACAAATGTTTTTTATAGTATCTTCTCATTATTTACAAGGTAATTTGAAAGTTCTATTGGTAGTTGAATTTATTACGTCCCTTAAATAATATTATCTTAATTTTACAATAGATCTATATAGATAAAGTTCAAGATTAGAACAATTCCATATAAAAAGAGCCAATAAATCATTATAAACAGCAGATATCACAATAACAGCAGTAAATGTAAACTGGATTGCCTGATATTATTGCTTTATATCGCAATTTATAGAGAATCATCAGAAATGTGAAGATCACATACAAAAGTGTCTTAAATGTAATTAAATAACCAGATAATTTATGATTTAGTTTTCTTTATAAAAAAAGGGGACAAACGAGCAGCAGTAACACCAAGGTGATCATCGACGCCCATGGACATCTGCAATACCAGAGGAACCACAGATGCGTTGCCGGCCTTTTAGGAGGTGATACGCTCGCTTCTTGAAGGTCCCTAAGTCGTAGCGGTTTGGAAATACCGCCGAAGACAGACCATTCCATAGTGCGGCTGTGCAAGGTTTCGCGTAAACCGCACGGTAGAGGATTGCCAGCCATCAACTGAAGTGAAGAAATGTGAAGATCACACAGAAAAGTGTCTTAAATGTATTTAAATGACTAAATCATTTATGATTTAGCTGCTGTGAATATAATAAAGTTAAAGACTTTAATATAGAAGAATAACCTCCTCCTTTTGGAAATGGAGAGAAAAAAGAAGTAGAAGAGGTAAGAAGAGGTAAGTAGGAGGAAAAGATTAGTAAAGGATGACAATATCAACAGGGAAGTGTCGACTGAAATTATCAAAGCCGGCTACAGATGCTCAGTGTTAACTGTACAGTTTAGCTGCGGAGTTAAAACTAAAGTGTGTAGGCAAAACTGAGAACTGTACATTTCGACTGTGCAGTTCAAATTGACGTGTGTACGTCAGTTTTAACTGCGCAGTTAAAACAGTACATTTAAAAAAGTGAAGGTATGTTAACAGCCGCCTTAACAATAATGATGAAGGACAAAAATTTGTTGTGTCAACTCAACATGAAGTTTTTTTTATGTTACAAGGGCAAACGAGCGAGTGGCTACCAGGATTCGCTGAAAAATCCAAAGCGATTCCTGTCCATAAACATCTGCAATAACAGAGGCGTTGCCTACCCATAATCTACGGAGGATGAGACGCGCGGCAAGAGGATAATACCTCTTCCTCTGCGTCTTCTTCCCTGCCAATCCACTTCTCCTTCCCATAATTTCCTTTTAATGAAACGTTTAAGCAATCTTTAAAGTTAGACATAACTCCTTAAATTGAATTTGGCGGGAGAGGAGACGTATCGGAAGGGGAATTGTACCCTTGATGTGCGTCTCCTCCTCCTTAGATTTAGGGTAGGCAACTGATCTGCAGATGTTTATGGGCAGCGGTCGCTTCGCTATTTCAGTGAATCAAGGTGGCCGCTTGATTTTTTGCCACTTATTAATACATAAAAAAAATCCGGATATTAGTCATGGTAATTCTACATGTAATTTTATTGCTTCTTAATCTTCATGATTTCCTGCTTAGAGAGATAACAATAGATATGAATCATTTATATTATCAGGTTTTAATTGAAGGGGATAAGGAACTTCTGGAAGTCAGTCGATAAGGTAAAGTAGATCGCTTCTGAATAATATAACACTGTGTCTCAAATGTAGGGGTTTACCCCAAAGTACAGGTGCTACAAAGCGATTCGATAGTGAACATTAAAAATGTATGAAACTGACGACGTTTGATATCTTACATGTGACAAGCATATGACTTATCGAATGTCATTATCAGTTTTATACATTTTTGTCCATTCCATTAGCGATGTCGCATTGGTGTTTATATTACTTTGTAATTAAACTTTATTGATATATCTAATTCACTTTTCTTTGTCTGGTGCAGTGTGCTCATCTCGTATATGCCCTGCACGAATTCGCTAAGTTATTTTCACTAAGTTGTAGGATGACTGGTAGAGACTGCCACTAGGCAATAAGTCCTCCTTGTACTAACAATGTGCTAAAGTTTAAATAAATAAATAATTTCGATTGTATTATTATAATTAATAATTGTTTTGTAAATACAAATTATTTCTCATTTATTCAGGAAGTCTTCGAGAGTCAAATCAACTCCGGCGTTTATAATGATCTCTTTTTGTTATTGAATTATCTTCGCTCCAACGAACTGGAATAACGAACGTAGTTTACTTTGGGATTTATCTTTTACCTTTTAATATTGTATTGTATTGTCTTTTAATATTGCGTTAGTCGCAATCACTTCTGCGGGGCTATCCAAAATGATTTTCGATGGAATCGACAAAAATGTATGAAACTGAACATTCGATAAAATCATGTGATTGTCACGTGGGAGATATCGAACGCCAGTGTCAGTTTCATACATATTTGACGTTCGCTATAGATTCACTTCGTAGCGAATGTACTTCGGGTAACCCCCATGGCTACGATAACTAGTATTATTAATCTTGACTGCTACAGAAAACCTTTTATTCAGTAGAAGATTTTTTTTAGCTTCACTAGTACCATGTTGTTTTTATATAAATTGTTATTTTTTTTAATAACCTGACACAATTATGTTTTCTTTAAAAGACGTGTAATTTATATTATCAATAAATTATTTGTATTTGTATTAAGGTTGTGTTTATAATTATGCTAGTAACCAAGAAGTTTTGGCATCCCCTTCCAACAAATCCACTTCCCTTTCCCTTCCATAAATTGATATTAAAGACTAATAAATGAAAAACTAATGTCTATACTAGCATCATGCTCTTTAATTATGTAAAGAGAAAATATTAAACGGCACCTAGCTGGCACTTTTATAAAATTCATTTAAATCATAGCTTTAATTATCTGACGCTTCTAAAACATCGTATACATACAACTACTGGAAGAGACATTATTTTCGCGAAATTGACAGAAGCGTTGTTTGTTTTATGTTTTAATTGTAGAAGTCGTCCGCAAGCCTTAACAGCTAAAGCAATTTTTATTACCGTTTCTAAAAAAAAACTCTCTAGGAGTTTTCTCCATGCGTTACTTAGCGTGGAAAACTAGCTTATTCTATAAAAACAACCATTTTAAATGAACTTCCTAGAACATTACGTTGTTGAAAACGTATCAAACGACACCTGAGTAGCAAAAATCGGTTTTTAAATTAAGATTAATGGATGTCACTATGAAATCCACATGCATAACCGAGTACAGAGGAACACATAACGCTCATATCAGTTGGGAATAAGTGAATAATATTGCTCCTTCTAGTATTGAAAATCCTAGCTCTGTGTGCAGATGGCAAGAATTCATTAAATTTTCTCATTTGACGTAGTCCCCAAGCATTAAGACGAGGGAAATTCTTTAAAGATTTATACTGTAGTTATAAAA
This sequence comes from Papilio dardanus tibullus, assembly GCA_013186455.1. Taxonomy (NCBI): domain Eukaryota; kingdom Metazoa; phylum Arthropoda; class Insecta; order Lepidoptera; family Papilionidae; genus Papilio; species Papilio dardanus. The sequence goes on along the minus strand of QDHC01006444.1, from coordinate 30,582 downwards.
TTTTAAACTATTTTTAATGTAAAGGAATTTGCAATGGTGTAGCCAAAGGTAAAGATGCATTATAATTTTATTTCAAGTACAGTTTCATTCTTCTATTTTTCTGTTATACTCAGAGTCAGGTAAATGTTACTGTAAACGCTACAGTTTTCTCATGCCAAATCTACACTTAAGGCCTTCTTTAGTAACTTCATGACTGCCAGTGCAGGAATAAGTAAGTTAAAATTACAAGAGGTGCTGTTTACTTGCTTTGTCTAATAGAAATGTAAGAAGCAATATTCCTAGTTAGCATAAATATGAACTTAATTTTTTGCTATTTTATTGTCAGAAAGATATACTGAAGTAGCTATTCTCAAAGTGTTTTCTAGAAAATAATAAAATCGTGTTTACAAAAAAAAACTTAAAAGATTATTTCTTTTTTTTAATTACTCTATACAATCGATGACTGACTTCTTGATGTTTAAAGATAAATATATTCCTTGTTTATTTAGGATCCTTAATAAATTAATTAGCAAATCAACAAATTCGTTTAACAATAAATTACCAAAGTTAACCATTTGATCACGACGTAAAAGTAAATTGAAAGGGATCAAACCAATAAGCGCTGAGCAATCGAATCGTTTACCTTGAAATGTACCTAAAAATAATATTTGAATAGGAATCAGTCGATTGCTTTGAACGAGCCAATATTCTCACTTTCTCAACTGTTATCGGATTTCGAGGATTTCACTTCAATTTGATTTGACTCAACGGATCTGTTCTAATTCTTCAATAATATTTCAGTTTGTTATGTAAAAATCTTAGTGCTTTTTATTTCTATAAACATCATCGTCACCATCCTGCCCTTCCCCCTACGGAGGGTCGGCATATAACGTACTCTTATCGTCTTATCTGTGTTTACTTTTTATACACGTCTTCTTTCGCTCAAACCATACTTCTTCGTGTAATTCTATATTCAGTCATCCTCTACCAAATATAATCTTAATCCAACCTCATTACTGCAATCATTTAAGAATATAAGGAAGGAAGAAATATTCCTAAGAATATTTCTTCATTCTAGTTTAAGCTGGTTCCCAAACAAGAACAAAACAGATTACTCATCTCAGGATCCGAACCCGTAGTTGTTCGAGCTTAACCTGATTGAAATTTACATATTTCTTACCTTAGTCCGTAGTACATGTAAAGTTTAGTATTTTAATTGAAAATTTTACCACAATTCCTTAAAGTTAGCTCAGTGCCCGATCAATTTTCAATTTAGATTATTCTAGAAGCGTTTGCGAAAAAGGGATGCTAAGATTTCTTAAGTTTTAGTTATCGATAAATCAGAACTAAGTGTTTTTGTCTCTTAACCGGGTTAATTATCAATTATAAAAGTTAACAAAAAGCTAAAAACGTTTTATTGATTAGAAAGTTGAGCGTTGAAGTCTCAAATGAATACTGTTTAGCGAAATTATTGTTTTATTGTAACAATCATCATAATCAATTACTTATTAATTCCAATCTACAAACAACTCTTTAGCTCTTCTTGCACCAACAACGATGCCCGCCCAGGTTTCCTTTCCAATCTGCTCTATATCTTGAGGGTCTGGATTAAAACCTCTGGTATTATCCACAACTCCAGGAAGAACCAAATTGTAGGATAACGGTACTCCATTGTAATGAACATAATCGACGGTACTGCCAGAAGTTTGCTGTCCAGTCACCAAAGCAGAATTGCCAACAACGTAACGAGGGGAATTCGGTTTCGCATTCTCATAGATTGCATTTGCAATAGATACTCCAACAGATTGGAGTCCGAAAGCTTGTTGGGATAGTGTACCATCATGACCCCAGGAGTAGAGGATCTGGCTGCCGTAGCTGTGTAGAGAAATGTATAAGATCGTACGATATCCGTAATCTGCGAGATTTTGTACACCGTACTGAACTTCTACTTCGGAGTATACTTTGCTACCGGCGTAGTTATCGTCGCATGGGTCAGAGCTTGTTCCGAACTGGTTCCAATAGAAACCAAAATTACTGTTAGCGTCTGCGCCGGGGCACTCCACGCTGTTCTCATGGTTGTCCGTTGATCGAGTCTTAACCCATAAGGGATCCTGGAACCAAATTTGTGATAAATTAAACACGGAAATAACTGAGATTTTAATTTTGGGTTTTGACAGATTTTGTTGAAAAATTTATCTGATTATAATTTAAGACGAGAGATTGGAAGAACTTAAATACTTACAGTAGTTCTTGAATATTTGTACCCATCGGGGTTGACCATGGGCAGAATAACCCAGTCGAATTCCTCAATCAAATCTTTTTCAATAGCTTCATCAACCAACCTACTGATTACATACAGGGCTGTGGAGGGACCGATCCATTCGCGGCTATGCATACCCCCTTCAACGATGATGACGGGTTTCTCTTTAACATTGTCATTAGGCTTCGAAATCTCCAAAAGGTTTATCCGACGACCTTCAAACGAAGTGCCATTCCGGAGCCTTATTAAATCAGGATATTTTTGTGCTATATCAGCAATGTATGCATCGATCTGAAATAAAAGTCTAATTTAATAGCTATAGGTACTTTGTTTTTACCAATCTGTTTTATAAATACCACCAAAGCATTAAAAAAGAAATCTGTTGATCAAACCATAAACATAAATCATATGTGGCCATAGTAGACGAGGAAAAGCTAGGGATTACCAGCTTACCTCTTCAAGCTCCAAGTATCTATCGAAAATTGAAGACTTGCCTTCCTTTGCAAGACTTTTCTTTCTTGCTTCCGACAGTACATCGTCAATGTCCAATTGTCTGTGGAAATAAATAGTATTTTAACTTGTTATATTTATAGGAATATTTTTTGATTTATCTTAAGTCTCAGCTTGTACAACTTCAGAATTAGAGTAATCTAAGTTTGGTTATACATTTTCTCTCTTCATTTACTACTAAAGTACATATACATAGAATAAAGGGTTATCCTTTTACGGTTTTCATTGATTCTGATGTAATGAAGCCCAAAAGCTGTATCATTGCATGTTGTCAAGTTGGCAAATTTATTTTCTTTCATTGTATTTCCTGTTTTCAAAATAATTTATCTAATTATCCTTTAATGCAACTGATAAATACGTTTTTAAACTTATCCATAATCCGACCTGATTCTCGCAATTGATACTGTATCGTCCAAGATAAAGGATCATAAAAGTTAAGTAACTATGTCAAATTTAAATATTATCTAACAAATGTAATCAGTGTTATATTTTATTTTAAGCTCAGGAACATAATGTGAAGTAATTTTTGAATATTTCGATAATAACACTTAAAAATACTTCCAATATAGATTGAAAAACAAGCCATGTCTGAGTTATGGAGAAATAATAAAAAATGGCAAACCGATAGCAACTCCTCCCTCGCCAAGACTTTTTTGACAATTTTGTCATCCATTTCATTATTTTTGACAAAATAGAGACCACAATATTATGTACACCAAAGTGTCACTGCTGTACAAACCTACAGTATAGACGAACAATTTAAAAGACTTACGCCTTAACATCGTTGACGTGGACTTTATAAGCGATCTTCTGATCAGAGAGTTCCCTCAGGAATAGCTCGTTATATTGCGGCTTCACGAGGACAACGGCATTACGACCGACGCTCGCTTTGCTGATGAAGTCCAGCTTGTACTTGTGAACCAAAGAAGTCAAAGACCGGAGTTGCACTTGATCAGACGGTGTCACGTAGTAGGATTTCCATCTGTAATTAAATTTCAATTATTTTAACAACAATAGAGAACAGGGCAATAAAAATGTTGGTATACCCAAGAGCTATCCAAGATGTTATAAACACAGGAAGATGCCTAGAAAAGGCTGTTGTAACGAAACGATTAAAATATAAGTAAAAACAACAGACCCTTGATATTGTTCATGTTTGGCGTACGCCACCGCAAATACCGCCACCAGCGTTAAGAGCTTCATCGTTGCTATTGTAACATTGTCTACCGTACTGCCACTTATATAATGATGAACTGATAATGTACACTTATCCACACAAGTTTGATCATAGGATTATGGCTATTTTTAAAAGGAAGGATTTGCAATTTCTGTTTGGTTTATTGATAATCTTTATTTGCTTAATAACGATTGTAGTTATGATGACCAATTTATTTTTAGTGTTAAAACATTGTTAACTTTCTTAGCTGTATGCTTCCGAGGATAAATTCTAATCCTCTTTTTCTTCGCATTTTTTTTAAATTAGTTGCGTATGTTAGATTGTATTCCATTCATATTATAATACCTAATTAAACTATCAAAAGGTCTTGTTTACCAAATGAAGTCAAATTGGGAGAAAAAATGAGTGACGACCTTATACGTAAGAACCTTTTTCTAATCTCTAAAGATCAATATTTTACTCCTATTTGATGAACTTTCCAATGATTTTTTCAATGCAAAGCTTATCTTCCACCCTATTTGTCGTTGCAATTATTTTCATATCAATTAATAAATTTAGGTAATAGTTGAGTGTTACTGCTGAGCTTAGAGTCATTAATTGGTTACTAAGCAAGCCGCTAGTGCCTTTTTTATTCTATCTGCCGTATACTGAAAGTTCTATTGTAGTTTCTTGTAACTAGCCAATTTTAACGAAACCATAGCTGCCCATAGAATCTGCAGTTAAAATGTTTCAGTCCACTTTCCTATTTTTAGAGAAAAGGATCGGCCCTATTATAAGTGCAGCGCAGAAAAATGACATTTGACACTGTCTCTCGAGCTAAAGCAGAAGTTTGGAGTGACAATGTCTATTATTTTTCTATTTTAAGCTTCTGGGAAAGAATGAAGAATTAGAACTTAAACTCAGAACCGTACAGCTAAGAAACTCATGATATGAACTAAAAATAAATAAGTGAACATAAATAGATTAGACGTTTTTAAAACAAATAAAAATTATCAGTAAACTAAAACAGCAAATATGGAGCCTTCACTTACATTCACTAGGGCGCTTTAAAAGCGTCGAGATACAAATGCATCCCATGGAACTGTTCATACGTCAGCGTTTTTAAATCGAGACGCTATTTCATCGCACAGCGTTACATTGTGAGCTCTGTTTGAACGAAACAAGGATGATTTTGCAGTGTTCGTAATGAGCGAGGGCGATAAAAAACGCCAGTGCGAATGCAGGCTTACTGAGTTAAAACTAATGTGGATGAGTGTACGTTATCAGTTCTTCATTATATAAGTTTGAGTACGGTAGGCCATGGTTCACAAAAATGAAGCTCCTAACGCTGGTGGCGCTATTCGCGGTGGCGTACGCCAAACATGAACAATATCAAGGGTCTGTTGTTTTTTTAATGATCCATAGTTTTGATCGCATTCAATAGTATAGACACACCATTTTATGGTAGTTATAGTAAAAATCATGAAATCGTCCGAACGTAGAAAGTAATCTGTGGTAAGAGTACCTTTTTGTTCCATCCCTCTCGATTTCTCTGGAAAAGAATATAAATTATACAGTTATTATAACTTAAGGACTACATCGTTGTTTTAAATTAACCAACTTCTAACTTTCTCTTTTCTGTGCCATTTAGAAACAACATTGATGTTCGATGTTTAGTTTATCTTTCACTTGTTCCACAAACGTTACTCTTGGATTAGACATTTTCCACTTCCTTTCTATTATTCTGCTTATTAGATCTAAGATATCCCTTTACTCTTCTACTCTTTTTACTCTCCTATTCTTTATTGTTTTTAAGATTATTGAAATGAATGGTAACAGTATATTTAATTACAGATGGAAATCCTACTACGTGACACCGTCTGATCAAGCGCAACTGCGGTCTTTGACTTCTTTGGTGCAGAAGTACAAGCTGGACTTCATCAGCAAAGCGAGCGTCGGTCGTAATGCCGTCGTCCTCGTGAAGCCGCAATATAATGAGCTATTTCTGAGGGAACTGTCTGCTCAGAAGATTGCCTATAAAGTCCATGTCAACGATGTTAAAGAGTAAGACTTTTGCTAATTTTATTTACGTGTGTCATTTTTATACCCGTCTATAGTCCTGTTTTCTAGAATTTCCACAAAGTTGTTCTCAAGCAAAAAATAAAACATAATCCCGATTTGATAGATTATACTTAAATTCCACACATTAAACATTATGACCCTTTTATCTTGGAAGATATATTATTATCAATTGCAAGAATTAGGTCGGATTATGCAGTAGTTTGAAAATGTTGCGTTTATCAAGATTTATTTGTGGCAGGACAAATATATTTTAGTATTGCATTATGGACATGTTTAAGAAACAAACCCATTGATAATATTATGAAATACCACAATTTCCAACCTAAGCTAACGAAATAAATTATTCCAGAAACATTACCAATCATTTTGCAAAATAACTTATCAAGTTATTATTTATCTTGCACAGACAATTGGACATTGATGATGAACTGTCCGAAGCGAGAAAGAACAGCCTTGTAAAAGAAGGCAAGTCTTCAATTTTCGACAGATACCTGGAACTTGAAGAGGTAAGCTGTTACATTCTTAGTTTTCCTCTACGATACAACGTGGCCTATGACTTGGTGAACAGATTTCTTGCCGGCGGTCCATATGAGTTTTGTTGACTGTTATTCACCATAATTTTCCTTACATAGCGCGCTTTCTTAGCGCCTCTATTCGCACTCAACCATTAGTAGTCTAGCTCTGGAGTTCGCCATGAGCAAAAAATCTTTTCTCTTATTGTCGTTCCTATCGTTCATCTTATTATGTATTTTTACTAAATCTAAACTGTTTAATTATCTTTAATTAATTCCAGATTGACGCCTATCTCGCTGATATAGCACAGAAATATCCAAATTTAGTAAAACTCGAGAATGGCACGTCATTTGAAGGTAATAGGATAAACCTACTGAAGATTTCGAAACCTAGTAATGTTAATAAAGAGAAACCAAACATCATCATCGACGCGGGCATACATGGCCGCGAATGGATCGGACCCCCCACCGTCCTGTATGCGCTCAGCCAATTAGTTGATGAAGCTATTGACAAAGATTTGATTGAGGACCTTGATTGGGTCATAATACCCACGGTCAATCCAGATGGATACAAATATTCAAGAACTACTGTAAGTATTTTCAAACTTTCAAGTATAATATTACTGAGAAAATCATTTAAAGTACATTTTAATTAAACTTCCAAATTAAACGTCTAAAGAATCTAGTCACTTACCGAGGTAAGTTCCGCGTTTTATTTAACATATTTTTTTCTAGGATCCCTTATGGCTTAAGACTCGATCCACGGACAATCATGAGAACAGCGTGGAGTGCCCAGGCGCAGACGCTAATAGTAATTTCGACTTCTATTGGAACCAATTCGGAACAAGCTCTGACCCGTGCGACGATAACTACGCCGGTAGCAAAGCGTACTCCGAAGTGGAAGTGCTATACGGCATAAACAAACTAGCTGAATACGGATACCGTACGATCTTATACGTTTCTTTACATAGCTACGGCAGCCAGATCCTCTACTCCTGGGGACATGATGGTACACTGTCCCAACAAGCTTTCGGACTGCAATCTGTTGGTGTATCTATTGCGAATGCAATCCATGAGAATGCGAAACCAAATTATCCTCGGTATATTGTTGGCAATTCTGCTTTGGTGACTGGGCAGCAAACTTCTGGCAGCACCGTCGATTATCTTCACTACAATGGCGTACCGTTAACCTACAATTTGGTTCTTCCTGGAGTCCTGGACAATACCAGAGGTTTCAATCCTGACCCTAAAGAAATAGAGCAGATCGGAAAGGAAACCTGGGCGGGTATCGTTGTTGGTGCGAGGAGAGCCAAAGAGTTGTTTGTAGATTGGAAGCATTGAAGAAGAAGAATTGATAAGTAATTGATTATGACTGTGACAATAAAGAAATATATAAAGTTAAAGATTTTTTATTTGGAACTACAGCGCACATCTTTTTAAAAAACGTAAATGTTTTTGGTTATCGTTTATTTCTTTTATGTAATTGTCGAACTTAAACAACTATGGTTCTTGAGATGATTGAACAGATAAGTGTCACCTTTAATTAGATCTGTCTATTCCCTTATTTTAATGTTAATTTATGCTTCATCGTTCAAAATTGTAACAATATGAGACTTTAAGCCGTTAACTCGAGATGTGTCAGCCGATACTTTGGCTTAGTTGATAATTTCATTTCGGATTAGATTACACTGCACGATAGACGGAACTTCAAAGTTGCCTAGGTACTTTATTACTTTATAAATCTGAATTTATTTAATAAATTAGCGCTAAGCGGCTCGCTCAGGGGCTAATTAAATACTCTAAACTTAGAAGATATACTCAACAAATACTTGCACTAATTGATTGATATAAAAAATTATTGAAATGATAAATCAGGTGCAAGATAAGCTATGTATTGAGATAGTACTCATTGAAAAATACATCAAATAAAAGAAAAATATTGATGTTTAGAGATTAGAATAAGGGTCTTACGCAGAAGGTCGTAACTAATTTTCTAACCTATATAATCTTAAGCGGTTTTTGAGCCAAAAAAAATCTTGATACTAATGAAAACAATATTTTTTATATCTTGATTCTGATGCGGTTTGGGTGTGAAAAATTAGATGATTCGTTAAGAGAAAACAGATTTATTAAGAGGCAATATAATATGTGTTGACACTTGCATTGTGGAAATCAGAGAGAATGACAGTAGGCACAGACAATCAAAAATGCGTTCAATAGACAAGGTGTTTAGTTTTTAAACGATTTTGATTTACTTATGATACCTTAAATGAAATAAAATCTTAACATAGTCTCACTTCGACTTATAAAACACTAAAATGGTCATGTAGTTTCAAATAAATACTCATTAGAGTAATTAATTTTTTTTATGCAAAAATCATTGTATTTGCTAATTCGTTCAAATCTAACGTTAAAGCGTACCATATCGGCAAAAAACTAACGGCTATCAATAGGGGTAGCTGTTATTTTGCTAATTTTGCAATACCACATGGCTACTTCTACGTGTGCCAACTTCTTTCAATTTTTTTACTAAACAAATTAAGTGTTTAAAGATTTTATTTTACGGCGAACGTTTATCGTTATTCTTTTTTGATGTCATTGATAACAAGTAGCGCTAGCAGTGCATTCGTATTTAATTTTTTTATCTTAATTAAATAAAAAAATGTTTATACATATCATAAATAAACACTGATGTTATAATTCTCGAAGTTATTGCAACTCTCTATATCTAATCTTCTGCACTGTGCATTCTGTGCACATACAAAAATCAGCACTCGTTTAGTTCAATCATCACCAGCTCACTATACGTCTCCACTAAGGTGCTTGGAGTCTACCCTAAGGGAATGACTAGGCCATAGTCAACTAGGCTGGCACAGTGCGGGTTTTGTCGACCTTTTGAATTTTTTTGCTTAAATGTGCAGGTTGCATCACGATGTTTTCAACATAAAATCGGGTGAGTATAAAATTAGAAAATCCAAAAACACATTGTTTTTTATATAAGAGAAATGGGCAAACGAGCGGCTGGATCACCAAGGTGATATTCGACACATGGACATTTGCACTCGAGGAATCGCAAATGTGTTGCCGGCCTTTACGAAATAGATAGGCTCGCTTCTTGAAGGACCGTCAGATGAAGCGGTTTGGATTAGATTATAGATAGATATTAGAATATATCGAACAAGCTGGTTATGAAGATGAAGGTAGATGCTAGATAGATGGTAGGAGCTAGATGGGTGCTAGAAACGCCCTACGAAATAAGCTTTAAAATAATTGTAAGGACAGACATTAACAATGCTGTAGGTAAATGGTATTTGAATAAATAATATTGTCTTCATGATTAAAAATTACATGTAATCTTCCTTTATCACAGTTCCTATCAAAACTGATATGAAGATGATATAATGTTTTTTACAGATTAATTTATATTTACTAGGGTAACTTTGTTAAAAAAATAGCAAAAGTTGAGTCTTTCGATTCTGCTATTTTATTAAATCTAGAAAGATATCACGGTGGTTTAATGCTGACAAATTGTTATTCGTATGAGTACCAAGGGCGTTTTTTTATTATTTGCAATTTTATATATTGTGATCTGTTCTTGGGTTTTTTAGATCCTCCAGAAATAAGTCCTGTCTAATAAAGAGGTAAAAGTTGTTAAACTTAATAAAATTATCAAAGAAGAATTATGGCACCGACTTTTTTAAAAGAGAAGAAGGAAGGTGGTTAAAAAGCGGCGGGGACACCGATGTGATCATCCACACCCATCGACATCTGCAATGCTAGAGGAACTGCAAATGCGTTGTTTGGCCTTTGAGAAAGAATTGGGTTCATTTCTTGAAGGAAGGAAGGAAGGTTAATGCAGTGAAAATGAGATCATTGAGAAGTATTATAGGTGTAAGTGTGAATGATAGGATTAGGAATAGTGTTGTAAGGGAAGAAAGTGGCTTGGAACAAGATGTTGTGTGCAGAGTTGAAAAAGGTATGCTTAGATGGTTTGGACTTGTTGAGAGGATGAATGAATGCAAGTTGACGAAGAAGATTTATAATGCGAAGGTGAGTGGTAGAGTTGTACGGTGTCGCCCGAGTCGGACTTGTACCGGTCAAATTGAGGAATTACTCAAGAAGGCCGGTATTAAGAGCACGCGTAACCGTTGTGTATGCGTAGATATATGAATGTAGAAGAAGCGAGAGAGGTGTGTCATGATCGTGCCAAATGAAGGTCAGTTGTCTCTCCCTACCCCTCTGGGTTACGGGCGTGAATTGTGTTTTTCTTGAAGAAACTTAGTGGCACTGGTTTGAAAATAATGCTTTCACGTACAATACAAAATTCTTTAACGTTCGTTAAATATTCAATAACAATTTTAGGTGCTAAAAATATCTAGTTTATCATTATTAGGGATAATAAATTGTTCAGTTACTTATAGATACCGCCGCGCCGTGGATTATATAAAGACGTCTTTTCGTACAATTGCCTCATTGATTAACACTTATCATGGAATTGTTTCAATTGCTGTCGTCAACTTTGAAATAAAAAATGAATATGTACACCTTGTTAAAAATACTTTTATAAAACTATGTATCATTTGCTTAGGAGCAAAAGGTCTATTTAATAATATAAGATAACAATAAATTCAAGCAAGGAAACGGTTGTAGACATTAGATGTTAAATTATTATGATTTTATTTATGATTATTAAAAAGTGGCTAACGAGCAAGCGCCCATCTATATTCGCTGAAATATCGATGTGACCGCTGCCCATAGATTCCTGCAATTGCAGAAGCGGATAATTCCTCTTTCTGTGCGTTCCCTCCCCCTCCGCATCCACTCCCATTTCCCATAATTTCCTTATAAGAAAAGGATAGGAAGGGAAAGTGGACTAAATTTAGGCCTCCTGCACCACACTCATCCGACGAAACACGGAATTGCTTCCATTTGAAGCCTGTCTTCCGTGTGGTCGTGGTATGTCACCGGGCGAGCCGGACAATTCGTGCGAAGATATTGAATTGAAGCGGGCTCTATCACTGTTTAACAACTGATTCGAAGATTATGGTTTGGCTGACAGTTTATTATATGTCTAGTCCGATTACACACTGTGGATATTTGAAGTATAACGTTGGAAGCTATGGATTTTAGTTACGTTTATCCTTGGACATTGAAAGCTTACGTGGCTTAGAGGACTGACATAAGATGGTTATGATACAAAAATGTAAATGACTATTGGTCTCCTTTTAAAAGTAGAGACGTATTCGCCACCTGTGGAACTAATAAACGTTCTACTTACATTATCATTGAGTTATAAATTCATTATCTCTCCCATATAATCCTATACTATTCTAATCCACGTAGATTATTGATTTTAGCAACTGTTCGGTTATCTCTAAGTACCTAGGGGCAATATAATAAAAACCTAGTTATTGCCGCGTTTACTTCAGTTTAGGAATCGTTGGCCAAAGAAGTTGGTCAATATGTACAAATTTGCGTTTCTGCTCGCCCTCTCCATCGGCTTGGCTCTTGCCAAGCACGAAGAATACGATGGGTAAGATTTTTGTAACTTTAATTATAACCTCCTCCTCAAAGGCCGGCAACCCAACTGTGATTCCTCTGGTATTGCGGATGTCCATGAACGTCGTTGATCACCTCGTTGTTCCAGCTGCTTATTTGACTCCTTTTCTTATAAAACAAACCTATAATACTCCGTAATAATAAATATTATGTAACCAACTAAATTCAATCCACTGATGATGGTTAAACGATCGTTTTGGTCTGCAAATTATCTTTTTAACTCGCTTAGCGAACATGGGATGGTGAACCGTCATCAAGGCGACAGAACCGACAGACTGTGTATTATAAAAGTAGTAGTAGTAGTCTGTCTTAAGTAGTCTAAAATATCATTCCTTTATTCCAGATCTGTCGTATACCAAGTAAAGGTAAGCAGTATCGAGCAGGCGCAACAAATTTATGCGTTGGAGAATGAATTGGGCTTGGACATGTGGTCGTACGCAGCTCCCTCTAGGCCAGGCTTAGTCCTCGTCCCCGGACCAATGCGTCAACGTTTCCAGACTGAAGTTGCAGCTCTTGGAGCGCAGTACGAACTTCAAATTCAGAACGTTAGAGAGTAAGTTATCATTATTGTTAATCAATTGTTACATGATTTTTACCAACTTGAAGACTTGACGTAGGAAAACTAGGAAGTCTAACGGAGAAGAGAGTAAATTCTCTTAGATTATCTTAATGCTGAAGCAGTTCTCAATATCATATGTGAAAATTACAGGGTCATTGAGTTGGAAGAGAAACTGTTGGCGTCTCGTAACAGCAGCAGGACCCGCAGTGGCCGTCTTGCCTTGGACAAGATCCACCGCTTTGCTGAGGTATCATTATAACTATGAATTATAGCAACAAAATGAATAGCTACCAGGAAAGTTAAAAGCCAAGAAATTATTTCGCATTATGTAATTCTTATCTGTAAACAGCTATTATTAGACAATGTCAGTAATAGTTTGTATAGTATGTCTACTTATTCTTCTTTGATTTTCTAGATCAATGCATACCTCGACGAGCTGGCTGAGAAATACGAAACAGTGACCGTTGAATCCGCTGGAAAGAGTTTTGAAGGTCGTGACATCAGATACTTGAAGATTTCCACTACCAAATTCGAGGTAATACAATTTTCAAAAATAATAAATTTAAAACTAATTATAGCAAAAGAACACACTAGTTAAACAACTACATTCTGTTCTAGGATCTTAGCAAGCCTGTGGTTATGGTACAGTCCATGCTGCACGCCCGTGAATGGGTAACTTTACCTGCTGCTCTCTACACTATCGAGAAATTGGTTGTCGATATCACTGACAGGGATTTGGTTGACAAAATTGACTGGATCATCTTGCCCATCGCCAACCCTGACGGATATGAATTCAGCCACACCGACGTAAGCCTTTTTAAATAATCTGATATACGCATTTAAATATTTAGTGTTGCTGTGTGACATTAATTTGCAATTTAAAAGTTATCAAAAATTGTTTCATCTTACATTTTTCAATAGTTAGGCCACATAAACTTTATCTATTATTACAATATAAATTTATTTTCTTCCAGACCCGTTTCTGGAGGAAGAACCGCTCTACTGGTCATATGATCGGAAACATATGCCAGGGTGTTGACCTCAACCGCAACTTCGACATCAACTTTGGCACAATATCTAGCAACATCCCTTGTTCCGAAACTTTCCACGGACCTTCAGCTTTCTCTGAACCCGAGAGTTTGGCTATCCGCAACATCGTTCTTAGCAACATAAACCGTCTTGAACTGTACCTTGACATCCACAGCTTTGGTAGCTTGATTCTCTACGGATATGGTTCTGGCGATCTGCCCGCTAACGCTCTGACCCTTAACGTTGTCGGTGTCAGAATGGCACAGGCCATCGACGCTGTCAAATGGGAATCCAAACCTAACTACCGTGTTGGTAATGTTGCTATGATCCTCTACAGAGTATCTGGAAGCGCTCCCGACTACGTGCAAGCTATTGGCATTCCTCTAGCTTACACTTACGAATTGCCAGCGTACAGAAACCAGAACAACAGCCTCAACGGATTCCTGGTAGACCCAGATTTCATTGAACAAGCCGGACATGAAACTTGGGAAGGTATTAAGACTGGCGCTCAATGGGTGCTGCAAAACACAAGAAGGAAGTAACTTACTTTACACTTATCTCAAATAATTCTCAATTAATACCAATGATATCAACAACTGTAATAGTATTTTCAGATCTAATAAATATATCCATCGCAACTGACTTAATGAACAAACAGTAAAGAAAATAAATAAGTAATAATTATCATTCTTTTAATCGTTCCCTTATCTATAAACATCAAAATAATTTGCTGGTTTTAGAAATTAGTAAATCATAAATAAAAAATACAAGTATTAAATAATTTCTCAGAAACGGAAACCAATTCTGGTTGGAACGTTGTTTCAGATCAAAGGACATCAAACAAAAGTTTAAAGGAGAACAAAACAATTCCATAGCTATCTTAAATTAATTATAACAAGGAAAATTATTAATGCCTTAAATTAATTTGGTTTCTTTAACTTTAATATCGTTAAATAGGGTTACAGGAAAATCTCATAAAAATGTATAAAAAACTCTATACATAACAACACTTTAGCATTAGAATTTAAAACAGACACCTAGCTTCGTTACGACTCAAGCTATCCGGGCATTATCCGCGTATTAACCGCGACAAGCCACTTTATATCCGCGTACTTCTCTGTGTGGACCTTTAGTTTGACATACGACTGAAGCGGGTGCTTGTGAAATTAAACGTCAAGCGGTTAGATGAGGCACCATGGACCGTGAAATGCACTTTAAATTGTATTACGTTATACGTTAGCTAACTTTCTAACTAGTTTAAAAATTTACAGCAAACGTTAGTTTCGTTGCAATTTGAATTCCAATTGACAGACGTCAAATGGAAGCAATTCCGTGTTTCGTCTGAAGAGTGTGGTGCCGGAGGACTAATTTTTAATCCGCTTTCCCTTCCTATCCTTTTCCTACAAGGAAATGATGGGAAGAGGAAGTGGATTTTCCGGGGGAGGGGACGCATAGGGAGAGGAATTATCCTCTTGCTGTGCGTCTCCTCCTCCGAAGATTAAGGGTAGGCAACGCATCTGCAAATGTAGATGTCTATGGGCAGCGGTCGCTTCGCTATTACAGCGAATTAAGGTGGCCGCTTGCTCGTTTGCCACTTTTTAATATAAAATAAAAAAATAATTACTTTGTTTATTATTCCTAGTATTGTAAATATAATTCAAAGGGATGGGTTCATGTTTGTGACAAGGCATCTCCACAACAGCTCAACAGATGTGAAATTGGAAATGAATGTAGAACACATATTACTTTAAACTTTTGTGATTTTTACTAACATATTGTTCAAGAGCTCAAGCTCAAGCTCAACGGGAGGTCAATCAGCTAAATCGTGGTAAGAATCCCGTTTCTTACGAACAATATAGCACATAGTTTAGAAGAGCGTTTAGGTTATTTTTTTACTGTGGACGTGTGGGCGATGTTTACGGAAACATGGGCGATAAATAGCATAATTATAAAATACCTAAACACATAGTATTATGTAATTAAATTGTTAACACTTTCTAGTCGGTACCGTTACCGGAACAACACACGTGAGTTTTAGCCGCATTAATAATATTACATAGTATTATGATTGAAACTTTCGATTGAAGATATAAAAAGGTTAAAGGTTAAAGGTTTCGACCCATGATGGGCTCTATTTTCCGCAACTCCACGACTAGCGCGTATTTTGCGTGAATACAGATATCTTTGAATTTCTTCGCCGATATGTGCAGATTGCATCACGATGTTTCCCTTCACGTCGCGTCGGGTAAATATGATTGAAGATATAGTACAAATACTATTATGTTTATTGAAAGAAAATACTGTCGAAAAAATACTTCTCGTTTCACTTATTAAAGTTTTGTCAAAAGTTTGATAAGCTATTTGAGAGCTGTTCGAACTGCACGTAGAAATGTTTTATAAAACGCAGCGTCGTGATTAAAGTTTGTTGAGAAAACATGTCAAATGTCATAACCTGAGTGCCAATACGGCGAACTTAGTTGGAAAGGTTATTATTTTGACAAGCGTACGGACTGCGGAAGAGGAAAAGAAAGAATTAAAAGTTCAAATTGAATGTTGAGAGAATGAGAAACTGGAATAGAGTAAAGTAGAGTAAATTAGAGCAGATTTAGTATCAAAATATCTTACTATTATTATGAATGCGAAAGTTAGATGAAAGGATGGAACTTTTGAAGGTATGTTCAGAACGGCTGAACGGATATCGATGAAATTTTACACAGTTGTAGAACATATAACCTACTTACTAAGTTTTTTAAACCAATCGAATGAAGTTGTGAGTGACAGCTAGGAGATAATAAATCTACTCTAAATATGGGAGTTGGTATCAAAAAATAATTTATCTTATTTCTCTTACAATACTTATAAAATGTTTAATAAGAACAACTTTAACTCTTAAATTAAATGAATAGTATAATACTGAAAGTAATTTCATCACCATTACCATCATCACCAGCTTACCATGCGCGGGGCCTGCCCTAAGGGGTGATTAGGCCATAGTCAACCACTCTGGCCCAGTACGGGTTGGTTGATCACATATCTTTGAATTTCTTCGCCGATGCGTACAGGTTGCATCACGATGTTTTCCTTCATCGTAAGAGCGTGTAAATATGTACATATAAAAATCGAAAATGGAAAAACACATTGGTACATGGCGGGATTCGAACTCGGGACCTGTAGATTACAAGTCAAGAGCTAAACCCCTGAGCCACCGTCACTCTAATAGTTCTAATAGTAGAAAGTAATATAGTTGATAGTAAATAATATATCACTTTGTAAACTTACTAGATAACGTTGAACAGCACGGAGTGACGGTGTCTGCGTCTTTAAGGAACGGAAATTAAAGGCTATTGTCGGAATGAGTTTTCGATACAGGGGGCGACGGAGCGAGATGACTTCCGCGCGATAATACCACGATCTAGCTCGTTGTTTATGATGAACTTACCAGAATAATCCTGTAAGATGGTCGTATTTAAAACTCAGCTTTAAATGGTTCCCTGATAATGATATTAGAAAAATAGTTGTATGAAATTTAACTAAATTTACAAGAGATGGCGCTGCCAGGTTAAATAATCATTCTATTCTAGTTATCATTTGACAGTAAATTATTATTTTTAGCAACCGAAACAAAGAGTCGAGATTTCTATTCCTTACGACGCGACGGTACATAACGGAAGATTCCATTATTTAGCATTTTGGCATTTTTATTATTAACTCATATGAAAATGAGGTATTTAGGACAATAAAAATGCTTTTCACTTTCGATACGTAGGCGCCGTCGGTATAGGCATATATCTGATTTTACTTTGGTGTTGATTTGTGACGAACACGTTATTTATCATTCGTCGAAAATCACATTTGGGGTCTTGATTCAGATCTATCCATCTTCAATAATTTCAGTTATATTAGTACATAGAATTATATTCAATAGTTGTTGTACAATGTAATTGCGTCGTAGTTGCATTAATCACCGGCCGGCTGCAATGGACGCGGCGCGCATCGCCTGTCACACAGAGTAACTAACCTGTAGAGAAATCGAGATAATTTCAAATATCCCGCCATGTACCAATGTGTGTTTCGATTTTCATATGTACATATTTATCCGACACTATTACGGTAAAGGAAAACATCTTGATGCAACCTGCACATATCGGTATAATGCAAAGATATGTGTGAAGTCACGAAAAATACACGCTAGTCGTGGAGTTGCGAAAAACGGAGCCCAGGATTGGTCGAACTACATAATTTCAAATCTTAGTCGGGTAGAAAATTCCACCTAAATATTACTGTTCCAATGTAACAAATCGCTGTTACTTTGTGTATTACATTTTATAATCTTGTCTAGATATTTAAGAACGTGATTTTCTAAACGAAACTAAACTGTAGTCCACACTACAAATATTAGTTATTTGACAAAGCAATAAGGAATAATCGAGTGTTTTTCGATAGACTGATCAGCCAATGGGAAAAAAACATTAGATCTATTAACTCTATGGAATCGAACGAAGTAAAATAGCTACTATTCATTTTTCATGTCTCGTAGGATCGTATTTGTTCATTGCTTTTTTCCAAACTTAATTTAATTTTTATTTTAATTCCGTTATCAAATATATACATTGAAGGAAACTTCTATATCACCAACATAATTTCTATTTTTATTTTTTAAACGTCCATCACAAAATGCATTAATTTAATTTCAATAATTTGTTTGCTCTATAGTTAGGTTAATCTGTGCGTTGATGACACTACAGCTGTCAGTTCAGTTTCGCTTACGCTTAATTTAAGCGTGATCTTTACAAATGATTATAGGACGTAATTAAATAAGGCATCAAGGAAAAACAGAAAATTGTACAGAAATTACAAAATAGAAACAAACACGTAATATTAAATCAATTTATCAGAAACTAGCGGACGTCGCGACCAAAACTTAAACAAAGTAGTCTATCCTCCTTATTCCGAAAACATGTATAAAGTACCGCGTTAAACGAGGACCAATAACTCGTCCATTTTACGAGGACAAGATAGACCAGGGGTATTATTTGTCGCGAACGTTAAACAGTGCCCGCGACCCCGCCGTAATACGTGTGAGGGCCGTCAGGTTTTAGTGGGTATTACGGTCGCCTTCTGTGACCGGCGAGTCCCACACTCCCTACGCCATTGCTCGCCCGGCGTAGGGGCGCATAAATGAATTTCCTGACGTTTAAAAAAAAGGGGTATCATTGGATGAAATTATGTTTCATAAAAAGTACCAGGAAGTATGTTCTGTGTTTTGGAATAAATTTTATGAATGCACCAGCACCAAACATATATAGTACAACAGTACTAACGCTGATTCTCGTTTCGGAATAAAGCCAAGTAAGATTAACAATTTAATTGAAATTTAATATTGACAGGCATATTAAGGTTATGCCTTATTATGTATTAATGCACAACTCTACTGGGGTTTAAAGGATACCTTAGAACTAAATTAATCAAGAGTAAAGGTTATACCGAAATAATTACCTGACAGATAGCAAAGACAGCTTAAAATTATGTAGGTTTACATGCTAATAATAATTAAGAAAGGCAAAACACTTATAAACTATTGTTATCTCAGATCCTTTTATATTTATCCTTATCCTTACATAGTATAAAACAATAACGCTTATTTTTGTCCCTATATATGTTTGAATCTTTAAAACTACGGAACGGATTTTGATGCGGTTTAATAGATAGAGTGATTCATAAGGAAGATTTTCATGTATAATACATTCACAATATAGTAGAGTAACACTGATAATTTAGAGGTTTTTAATATGATGTCGTAAATTAACACATTTCTAGCGCTTACATTGCAAACGCTGCAGTATTTAGTATCAGCATTATACCGATTTGCACCCGTGCGTAGCCGGGCCGGTTCGCTAGTTGAGAATAAGAGAGACGATTCCAATATGTAATTTTTTAAAGTTGTTATGTATAATAAATCCGTTGTAAGGTTTCATTTTAAACTATGTGTTGTAAAATGTAATTAGGTTAAAGAAAAACATGTTATATTTATTTTATATTTTTTTATTATATACTCTTTTATGTTTTGATATCAACTTTACTATAATTAATATCTACGATGGTCTTCTTGAGAACAATGCTTAAGGTCGATTCTTCAATTCAGCTTAATATATCTTATTCTTCGTAATGAATAAATAATTCTCGATATTATCTTTAGTCAGTAGACGCTTTGGCTTCTCATTTTCCAGAAATAGAGTAATTTATATGATTGATATTTCCGTACTGCTCTGGCAGTACACCCGGGGCACAGTAGTGCTCCCACCAAGTTGTGATTAAAATCCTCATCACGTCACATCAAGAAGTCGTCACGGTCTACCATCCATTTCTAAATGTAGTTGGCCATTTTCGATTTCTATTGTTTTTTTTTTTAATCGATGTGATTCACAATACTTGTTGTTTTTCCCAAAGGAGATAAGACAGTTTATCTCAGTCTGGAGATTATTGTATGTGACATAATCAGTTAGACATAAACATTCTAAAAACAAACAAATAATTAGAGTGAACATTAAAAAAATGTATAAAATTTTGAAAAATATACACATAGACTACATACAACGATGATTTTATATTAGTATTTTAATTATAAATATTATCTTGGCAAAGATAAAAATAAATAAAGCAATCACGAATAAAACCAAATAAAAATACGGGAAAGAATAGATAAAATACACAATGAATTTTGATACTTCACTTCTGATTTGGAGTATAATAAGACGAATAGAAATAAATACATTATTTATGAGATGAATAATACATACTTTTCGTTTCATACAGAATAACACCGTGCTGCTTTCTGTACAGGGATCCCTCTAACAATGAATACGTCTCTAGACCCTTCATTGCCTTGGTTATTCCGAGGGCACTGACCTCTTAATAATTCTCCCCTTTTACCGCAATTACGCTCTCTTTGAAAGAATGGGGGAATGCACGGGGAGCCCCGTGGCTTGTCTTCAAAGCCATGTCTTCGGTCGAACCCATGATGACTTGGTCCGTGATGGAACCCGTGACTGGGCCCATGATGAAATCCATGATGCTTAGGTCCGTGATGAAAGCCGTGGTGACCGTGTCCATGATGGAAACCGTGTGGTCCATGATGATCATGCCAGCCGTGAACGGGACTACGTTCTTTATGTCCGCAAAATCTTCCTCCATGATGTCCACCGTGGTGGCTATAATGGTGACCGTGGTGCCCATGATGGTGTCCATGGTGACCGTGCTCGTGACCTTCACGATGTCCGCAATGACGCATGATGACTTATAGTTTAATCGCAGACTACAATGAGACTGTGCACTCGGTCGATTGGAACTCGTTTTTATATCAAGAGTTTGCATAATATTGTGAAATAAGAATAATAATAATAATAATATTGGCATGTATTTTGCGTTAAGGGACAGAAAATAATTAAAAAAAATATATTATATAACTAATACTGTGTTTATTGTTTTGAAATATTTTTTTATCATTGCACAATATTGCGTAATACTATGTTTAGTACGTACTGAATACTGACCAATTTAGAACATCTTTCTCTAGTTAAATTGTAATTAGGAAAATACTTTCCAGATTTAAAAACTCTCACCTGGATAACCCCCAAAGTATTTTTCGAATGGCGATATCACTGATGAAATCTACAAAAATCTATGTAACTGACAATAACATTTGATAAGTCATGTGCTTGTCACGTGTGAGATATCGAACGTAATTGTCATTTCCATACAGTGATGTTCGGTATGGAATCGTTTTGTAGCGCATGTACTTTGGGTAGCCCCTATTATCACAACTTTATAGGAAAGTAGTAGTATCACTACGTAATATTTTATCTTTATAAGAAATTATTTGCATAGTAATAAATTTGTTTCCAATAGCGTTAGGACAGGATAAATAAGATAATTTGTCCTTTGTTCAGGAAACGAAGACTGTATTTAATAATTATAATGATTGCATCACTTTAAGAAATAATAGACATGATTCATTTTATGATTAATTTCACAATATTACTAGGAATTAGGAAAATATTGATCACACACTGAAACTGCGTAGTTTTTTATCTAATTAATGGGACTCTATGATTACTGTCACTATATCCGAAGGCCTGACGCATATTCAGATATTTTAGCATTTGCAAAATAGTTTGGAAAAAATATATTTTGTAAAATTAAAAACTACGTTTTTTTATCCAAATTTTTAATCGAAATTTGTGGTAATCTAAAGAAACAAATATTTAACAAGTCACAATATCTACTTAGCGTTGACCTAAGTTAAGCTATTACCGCATTTGATCGTTTTTTTATATTTCTTGAGGTTAGTAGTGCGACCCACGATGGGCTCCATTTTCCGTAACTCCAAGCTTAGCGCGTGATTTCACACATATCTTTGAATTTCTTTGTTGATATGTACTTACAGGTTGCATCACGATGTTTTCCTTCACCTAAGAGAGTCGGGTAAATACGTACATACGAAAATCGAAAAACACATTGGTACATGGCGGGATTCGAACTCGGGATCTGCAGTTTACAAGTCAAGAGCTAAACTTTTGAGAAAAGAAGGCTTCATAGTTATCAAATACGTGCCGAATGGTGCACGATTTTATTTTTCTAAATCAAATTATATCGAGGATTTTCCGAAACGCTATTAATCAAAAAGCCCTCAACAGTAAATTATTCAAAGACGGCATCCCTTTGGGCACGAGGCTGTGGTTGAAAGCGAATTCCATCAATTTAAAGTGACTTTGTAATGATCTAAATATACCTTTATACATATAGTAAACCTAGGGCCTCATTGGCCCGAAGTCGCGATAAAAACGGACATTTTACTTCGGCATATTTTTGCGTGCATCGATCTAATGAAACCCTAGGGTAAGAGACACAAATAAAAAAAATGTTGAATAAAAATATATTAATTTGTAAATTAATATTAAACTACAAAATAGTTTTAAAAACCAATTAGAAATTATCAATAATTACCTATTAATCATGAAAAATATGTTGAATAGATTTTTTCGGTCATTTTATTGATGTAATATTTTTAATGATTTGATGTTATTTTTTTTACTATTTTTGCAATACATTTAACTGAAACGAAGGGATACGTTGAAATATTCTGTGGGCATTCGTAAGAATATGGAACCCACTCAACCGTACTTACCATTCCAAACAGTTTTATACAATAAAGGACGCGTAAAATTTATTCGTTTTTACCAACGTGGTAAATTCAACAATGAAATAAATTGTATTAATTGATTTAGAAGAATTTTAATTATTCTTATATTAAGTTAAAATATAAGTGAATATTATATTGACATACGAGTAGTAAGTAACATTGTAAAGTGCTTGATACATCCCAGATTTTATTCTTAACTGATTTTATATTTATTTTTAAACTAGCTGTTGTGTGCGACTTCGTCCGCGTGGAATTAAATAATATAGCCTATGTTACTCGGGAATAATTAAGCTTCCTAATGGTGAAAGAATTTTTGAAATCGGCCCAGTAGTTGTTAAGTTATTTCAATACAAACAAAAATACAGTGTCTCTCTTTATAATATTAGTATAGATAAATAATTTAATTGCAAAAAAAATCTAGTATTTTTACTACTTCGTTATTTCTTTTAATTTTAGAATTTCATGTAAACAATCTAAAATTCTAAAATCCGTTCTTACAGAATACAATTCCAAAACACTTGAGAAGGGAAAATATTTCGCTCCGAAGTGCGGCAAAATAGAAATTGAATTTAACAGCTCGAATGGACACGTTTGAGGCGCAGCGAAAAGAAAAAAAATGGTTTTTGACCGTTAAAATTTTATCAGAATCTAATGAAATAATATTTAGTTTTTATTTTATTAGTATTCAATTATATTCAACATTTTAACAAACACACATTGAAAGAAAGAAAGAATATTTGATTGCATTAAAAAGTAATAATTATAATATAAGGTAAATAAGAAAAACGTTTGAAATCTTTTTTTTTCTATAAAGAGAGAAACTTTGTATTTTTGTTTGTATTGAAATAACTCAAGAACTACTGGACCGATTTCAAAAATTCTTTCACCATTAGAAAGCTATATTATTCCCGAGTAACAAAGGCTAAATTATTTAATTCCACGCAGACGAAGTCGCGCACAACACCTAGTATATTATAAAGTGGCAAACGAGCAAGTGGCCAACTGGGTTCGCTGAAATAGCGAACCGACCGTTGCAGATTGCCTACCCTTAATCTACGGAAGAGGAGACGCGCAAAGAGGATAATTTCTCTTCCTATGCGTCCTATCATGTCCTTATAAGAAAAGGATAGGAAGGAAAAGTGGACTAAAACTAGGTCTCCAGCACCACACTAACCGGACGTAACACGGAGTATAATTTTTAAATTAGACAAAAACAAAACAAATTTAAAAGGAAGATACAGAAAAAACAACATAATAAAATATGCCATTTGTAGTATTGCTGACTTTATACTAGCTCGTATTCTGATTTTGTTTAAGATAATAAGGGTTCGTAGCTAGTCCTAAACCAACAACACGCATGCAAACTATGAGCAAGATAGAGGTTATAAACTGTATTTTTACATTGCAGGATTGAAAATGTAATAAGTATTTTAATAACAAGCTTTTTATTATTTTAACTTAATGGCGAAAATTGGTTAAGAAAATGAAGGCTACTTATTTGTTGCTAATTATTCAATGATTTTTTTGTAGGACTTAATGTAACTTCCTGGTTAAAAATTTGTAAAAATATTAATTCAATTTCTGATCTAGAATCTGCTATTTTGAAATGTTTATAAAATTTTGAATGGAAACATAAACAATTATCTTTTATCAAATCGAATCATAGACCTAGGTATATGTAACCACAAAACCATAAGGTCTTAATAAAGGTGAAAACGTTATAAAATTTCAACATTATTAAACGAAGTTCGCCACATCGGGGTCAAACTAAATGAATCCATTCGCAATAAAACCGCCAAGTTATTTAATAACCGCGTACGTCGGATAAGTTTTTTAATCTTATAAAGTCCAGTTTTTCCATTTTAAAATTGAAAAAAAAAAACTGTCAAGAAAAAACAAAATATAGATTATATTTTAATTACTTAAAGAATGTATGTATAATAAAAAGGGTGTTCTTGACTCCTTAAATGTTACAAGGTCTAATAAGCCCTATGTCGCTATCGTATAAAAATAGCACCAGGTCGATAAGGCCTTGTATCGCAGGAATGTAAAGAATATGAAATACTGACGCAGCAAACGTCTTAAATACGCTTTTCATTAAAGTCAAGGATAAATTGATCATTTTATTGGTCGTATTTTATTAAAAACATGTCCATGTCCACCGCGAAATGGGGTCTAAAACACCTGTACATGTATCGCTTACAGTGCGGCTAGAAGTATGAAGCAGTAATACAGGGTCGATAACGCCTTGTATCGTAGAACATATATAACATGTAAGGCAATTTAATTCAGTTAATTAATTTAAAAAATCCTTTGTCCACAATATTTTACTTTACGTTCGCTCTCGCATTAAAGTTAACAATGAGGATTAAACAGCGCTGGGTAATAAGCAGTGTTATTAACAAGGTTTAACTTGACTGGCCGCGAGGGAACTTTTTGCTTAACAACTATAGTATGGAATAAAATGATAAACCAGAATTCACAAACCTTTTAAATCTTATTTCTAGAGCGTCGGTGGCTCAGGGGTTTAGCTCTTAACTTGTAAACTGCAGATCCCGAGTTCGAATCACGCCCTGTATAAATGTGTTTTTCGATTTTCATATGTACATATTTACCGACGCTCTTAGGTGAAGCAAAACATCGTAATGCAACCTGCACATATCGGCGAAGAAATTCAAAGATATTCACCCAAACTACGCGCTAATCGTGGAGTTGAGGAAAATGGAGTAAAATGGAGTTATCATCATTTCCAGTGTACAAAAATGTAGGGTATTACACAATAAATGGATACAGTTGTCAATTTGACTAACACATTTATACTAATTTAGTAAAGAGGAAAATTTGTATTTTTTGTATGTATTGAAATAACTTGAGAACTACTGGAGCGATTTCAAAAACTCTTTAAACATTAGAAAGCTACATTATCCCCGAGTAAAATAGACGTTTTTTTATCACGCTCGCTTCTTGGAGAGCCTTAGGTGGTAGTGAGTCTAACGGCCGAACTTTTAAACTCAAATGTTTAAGAGCCTCTTACATATTAAGTCCACGCTTAAACCCCAAATTCTACGGCCATCTCGTTTAATATTGACACCACTTAGAATTTAAGCGACGTTTAAATTTGAGTAGCGTTTGAACATTAGGCCGATAGTCACCTTTAAAAGAATGAGTTTAGCACAGATTTTCAAAAGGAAGAGAGTATTCTAAATTAATGTAAAGCAAAAGCAAACACATTTAAGATCTACGGTTCTACAAGGTCTACAAGGTCTTCATTCTATTTATAGCTGTTTAAAAAAGTAATAAATACAGTTTTGCAGTTCGAAATACAAACTGCTTCAACGGTATGCAATAAATTCTTTCTCTGAACATTAAATAATTATATTTTTCACGACTGAAACGAATTTGATTCGCAAAGCGACTGTAAAATCGTTGTTTAAACTTAGACTATAAATGAACACTTCCGTTTCCGGTCCGATAGCTCTATAAAGTTAATAATGATTTTTTACTCTACTGAGGCAAATCGTAACTATGTCTATAATATGTGTATAATTATACGTCTTACCAGAATATTACAATACATACTTACCTAGTTACAAAGGTTCTACAACACAGCTCACGCCAGTAACCCCGAGAGGTAGGCAGACCACGGTCTTACGTTTGTTGCGATCCTGGCTCCTCTTTCGCTTAAATCAAATCTATATAGTCAAACTTGAATAAGCCAGAAACCTTTATAAACGAGAGTCATACTATGGTCCTGACGCGCTACTTCCACAAGCGAGAAATTTGCATTAGAGAGAAATCCTAAAAACGAGACAAATAACGCGGTCCCTTGGTCCTATAGTAAATAAAAAAAAGTTCTTAGAACAAAATAATTTAGTTTCAAAATATCAAAAGGTTTACTTAACACTTATTAGTTTCTGTAACGTGGCGGTAGGCTCGGATTAAATTTTCTATAAAGTGGATTGAAGTTAAACCTCCGCACATTTAGTATTAAGCCTTTTTTAGTCGGCGTAATATTTTAGCGCTCGGTAAGTAAATAATGTTTGTTGTAAAACTTGTAATTACATAATATAAAATGTGAAATTATTGCGTGGTAGAGCCCGCTTCAACACCTTCGCACGAATAGTCCGGCTCACTTCGTGATATACCACGACCACACAGAAGACAGGCGTCAAATGGAAGCTTTTTCGTGTTTCGTCTGATGAGTGTGGTGCCGGATGCCTAATTTTAGTCCACTTTCCTTTCCTATTATTTTCTTATAAGGAAATGATGGGAAGGGGAAGTGGATATGTGGGAGGGGACGTATAGGAAGAGGAATTATTATTTTTCTGTACGAAAATATGAAAATAAAAATAAATAGCCAATACGATTCATTCTTACTTAGTATGAAAATTCTTTGTATTATTCAAATCGAAAATATTAATGAAAAAACTACTAACCGAAATACATTCAAATCTATTATAGGTACAAAAGTAGATTTTGTTTTTTTAATAAAAAAATGTTAAATTTATACTATCACGAAAATAAAATCAGTTCTAAATCGAGTTTATAGCTTAATTACAAGCAAGGAGCTTATAACTTAACTTATGTACATACTAGCGACCCGCCCCGGCTTCGCACGGGTGCAAATCGGTATAATACTGATACTAAATACTGCAGCATTTGCAATGTAAGCGCTAAAAATGTGTTAATTAACGATATCATATTAAAAACCTCTAAATTATTAGTGTTACTCTATTATATTGTGAATGTATTATACATGAAAACCTTCCTTATGAATCACTCTATCTATTAAAACCGCATTAAAATCCGTTGCGTAGTTTTTAAAGAT
The DNA here is from genome assembly GCA_013186455.1 of Papilio dardanus tibullus. NCBI lineage: Eukaryota > Metazoa > Arthropoda > Insecta > Lepidoptera > Papilionidae > Papilio > Papilio dardanus. The sequence goes on along the minus strand of QDHC01006444.1, from coordinate 2,909 downwards.
TCAAGCATATATAGGGACAAACATAAAAAAGCGTTATTGTTTTATACTATGTAAGGATAAGGATTAAAAAGAAAACACTTAAATATTTAAGTATAATAGGAAGTTATGTATAATATCAACACGCAATATATTGTCAGCCTTGTGCGACGCGCGTGCTTGGCACCACAAGAAGCTGTTCGCAGGCTGCGTGCAAAAGCCGACAAAGAAACTAATATTTACCCGGAAGTAACGATATATTTACGTTGCCACTTTATTAATACTGTTATGTATTTTAATACATAAGGAAAAACATACTTGATATTTGTAATTGTTAAGAGAAGGCAAATAATATAGTAGTAGGGAAGGGGAAGTGGATAAGGGGGAGAGTGGACGCATAAGGAGAGGTATCCTCTTGCTGTGCGTCTCCTCCTCCGTAGATTAAGGGTAGGCAAGGCATCTGCAATTGCAGATGTCTATGGGCAGTGGTCGCTTCGCTTTTTCAGCGAATTCAAGGACCGCTTGCTCGTTTGCCACTTTATATATAAAATGAAAAAAAAATTGGCTTCGATGTAAAACTACCAATAATCGAAAATAATTTTTTATCTATACTAATATTATAAAGAGAGAAACTTTGTATTTTTGTATTTTTGTTTGTATTGAAATAACTCAAGAACTACTTGACCGATTTCAAAAATTCTTTCACCATTAGAAAGCTACATTATGCCCGAGTAACATAGGCTATATCATTTAATTCCACGCGGACGAAGTCGCGCACAACAGCTAGTAGTTAATAAGTTCGTTATTTCCATATCAAAATACTAATCCATTTGTACATCATTGGCCCTAAATATGAGCCGCAGGCCATTTACCTCTCGGTAGAGACGTCCGATCGTGTAAAGTTTTAAATTACTTTCAACGTTGCACAAACTACATTTTATTGATTTATTTATATTTTATATATACCAGAATGTTACCTTAATGTATGTGCAATTTATTTAAGTAAGAATAAATGCAGTCTCTCGAGCATCAATTTGTCTCCGTCACCTGAGCCCGGCTAGTATTAACTACAGCGACAAACTATCAACTCTCTCTCAGACAACTACACTTAATACAATGCGCTATAAATTTAAACTATTAACTAGATAACTATTCAAGTTCTTGACAGAGTTGCATTATTATAGTTCTTGAGTCTGCTTAAAGTATTAAATAATACAGACGCAAGAGAAAGTGATAGTGTTTTGTTTTGCTACTAGCGGTTAAAAGTACCAGGAAGTCATAAACGACAGAGGGCAAATCCATTTCCTTTTTCCGTCCCTCTTTTGTCTACTATCGTGTACTTTATCTAGCACAGTATGGCAAAATATCAGCAGATCAAATAATCTATCCTAATATTATAAGGAAAGAAACTTTGTATTTTTATATGTATTGAAATAACTCAAGAACTACTGGGCTGATTTAAAAAATTCTTTCACCGTTAGAAAGCTACATCATCCCCGAGTAACATAGATTATATTATTTAATTTCACGCGGACGAAGTCGCGCACAACAGCAAGTTACAGATAAATTGATGATAAGGTCCAGAACATAATGCGCTAGTCATTTGAGATTGATTACTCTATAAAAAACATAGAGCATAAATTCAATTCGGTAAATGTGCTTCGTTTTTCGCAAAATATAAACAACAAAATCATAGTTTCAACCTACAAAAGTTAATAGGATAAGGTACGTAATACATAATTTTGAAACCTCCAACCCTTGCATTAAAATTCTTAGTGCGGTCGCCGGGTTTTCCGTAGGGCAGCTTTTAGTTAAGTGTTTTTCATAAAATCTCCAACTGTAGTTATTAAAATTATATTTGAAAATAGAAGGCAAGTTTCACTTAAAATAGTTTTTCAAATTCCGTTGCTTTTATTTTTGTTTTTTTTTTAAAAAAAGAAAGTGAGAAAATAGATATGAAGTTTTATCACAAACTACATAGAAGAACTACAATATAACTTACGTCTCTACATTTTACAATAATTTGACTTTTTTTAAATGTTAAATTAATATATTAAAAATAATCTATGAAAATTTTATTTAAAATTTCAAAGGAAAATTGATAAAAAATGTGACCATTATCCTTCATATTAACTCTACGATTAAACCTCAAATGAGGGTCCTATCCTAATTAATTTTACGGTCACATTATGAGGTCTTTAAGGGCAAATGTGATATAATCAAGTTTTAAATCAAACATATCTTTATGAAAGGAAATTTAAAAAAGTAAATGAATGAACGCACACATATTTTAATTGGTGAAAAATGTATCGAGGAAAACCTTATTACTATTATACTAATATTATAAGTGCGTACATTTGAATGGATGTCTGCATCGATGTTTGTCTGAAGAATAGCTGAACAAAGCTCATTTAAATTTTAGAACATAACCTGGAAGTACGCATGCAACTTCAGGACGGTTACCCAAATAGTTCTACAAAGCGATTCGTTAGCGAACATCAAAAATGCACGGAACTGACAATGACGTACGACACACGTGACAAGCACATTACTTATCGAATATCAGTTTCGTATATTATTGTCGATTCCATCAACGTTATCTCCAATCGAAAAATACTTTGAGTAAACCCACAGTTCTTTGTATTAACAAAGTCGCGGAAAACAGCTAGTATAACAAAATACCAAGAATGGTTATTTTAAGTTATTAAAAGTCTTTGTAAATTATTAATAATAGAAAAATAATATGAAAATACGTTAACAAGATGTTGGGAGGCTTTTATAATGTCATGAATAATTTGAAATGAGGAGAAACGCCGGAGCTCGCTTGTTAATATACAAATAGCTGTGTAAGGAAGGTAAACGAAAAACGAGGTCAATTCCTTCCCTTAGCGTCCCTTCTTACTATTTTTTTTTTTTTTTTTACGTCAGGAAAT
>QDHC01006438.1:32971-116983 GCA_013186455.1 Papilio dardanus tibullus | reverse complement strand
CACGGAGGCCGCATATAAATGTGTGGAAGGACTGAATTTAATGTGTTAAATCTTGTGTAATTTTTGTTATGTATGTTAATCGAATTCTAAATATTATGTGTTAAGTGTATAATTTTTGTATATTTGATGTAGCATCGCATTGGAATTTTTCTGTAATGATGTTATATTTTGTTATTAAATAAATAAATAAATAAAAAAATAAATAAAATGTTACTCAGGAATAATGTAGCTTTTTAATGGTGAAAGAATTTTTGAAATCGGCCCAGTAGTTCTTGAGTTATTTCATTACAAACAAAAATACATAGTTTCTCTCTTTATACGAGTAACAGATAATAATAGATATATTGTAGATATAGATATGTTTTTTTATAACATTAGCACATTAGCGACTTAACTAAATAGCATCTTTCGGAGAACAGAGTAACAGGCTAACAGAAATTTAAATAAGTAGTGTTAGCGGGTTCTTTGAATTTCATTGTGAATGCATGAGGCGATGCACTGAATATTGAAGGGGCGTCTCCGCTCTCGGCGGCCGACGGCGGGTAACTGAGATTTTATCCAATCCAATAATAAAAGTGTGAAAGAACAAACAAAAGTGTCTGTACTTATTTTAAATTGAACATAGTACAAATATTTTATTAAATAATCAGTATTGAGCTTAAGAAAAAAGGGAATTCAGATATGACGAATAGAGAAGTATATAGTAATACATACTGTGTAGAACAAAGGCAGGTTTATGATAATATCCTTAAGATTTATTTCTAGTTGTTTATAAAGAAGGTTGAAAAATGAAGAAAAACTATTTATTATTACCAAAAAGCAACAAAAATGCACTATCTTATACAGTAAGTAGCGACCCGCCCCGGCTTCGCACGGGTGTAGATCGGTATAATGCTGATACTAAATACTGCAACGTTTGCAATGTAAGCGCTACAAATGTGTTAATTTACGACATCATATTAAAAGCCTCTAAATTATCAGTGTTACTCTACTATATTGTGAATGTATTATACATGAAAACCTTCCTTATGAATCACTCTATCTATTAAAAAAAACCCCATCAAAATCCGTTGCGTAGTTTTAAACATTTAAGCATATATAGGGACAAACATAAAACAGCTTTATTGTTTTATACTATGTAAGGATAAGGGTACATAAAAATGTGTTGAAAATGGTCTGCAGGGTCACTTTGTACCACATTTAGTGCTGGTTTGAATTGATGAATTACACAAAATACGTTTCTCACGAACACAGACATGCAGTTTAGAACCCCGATTGTCAATTACGTTCGATGTCTTGACTTCGTAGTTAAATGTCACACGGACCCCCGGGGCTTCCTCTGCTTGAACTATTACTAGAAATGTACTAACACACTGAATCTAGATTGCCCTAGACAGCTACAGATTTATGGTTACGATAGTTAACTAAGTTTCAATAGAGAATTAGACTTCTATCTTAAATCTGATTATTAAGGCCTCTTCCCCTTTCTACATCCTCATAACTCTTTATCCGCTTTCTTACTAACTTAGGCGTCAGATAGGTACTTGTATCAAGTCAAATCAAAATTTATTTGTTCACTAAATAAGAAAATTAATTAACACATTAATACTTTAAAAAAATAAATCAAAAAGAAATGCTGGTAGCCAAAACTTTTTTAGGTAACTCGGTTCCGAGTGGGGAGCACAGAATGTATTCGGCATGTAGTGCGTTAGTACCGCAGCGACGGTTTAAAGCATACAGATGTAATTCTCCATCATCAAGGTGAAATAGCTTTTTCCTTTACGTGCATTGGATGATTAGAACATTACTATCTACAAAAGCATATAAGTATTATATTAGAAGTCACTAAGAATGTGGAATCACAATTTTTGTGAAGTAAACGCTACGAAAGTGAGTTTAAAAGGGGATCTATGTTGTTATCAGCACATTCGGGGAAGTACGGCGAGCTCGCAATCGTTCCATTAAACCCTCGCCTACGTTGCGATGTAACGCTATCGTAAAAGCGAGCGAAGATTTTTTCCTTCATTTCCAATAACTACACGATTCGTTCCTACAAATTGTAATTAAAATATTTTGTATAGATGCACTATTGATTTTTTCTAATCCCATTCGTTTAAAACATAACAAAAATCTGAAAATATTTGTCGAAATGGTATCATATTACGCAGTTACTTTATCCATTATTCTAAATTAATTAACTAAGGTGTAGGTAAAGTTATGTACGCACATAAAGCCGGCAACAAACGGTCATTTTTTAAATTATACTGGGGATTACCCAAAGTATTATACATTCGCTACAAAGCGAACGGCAAATATGTATGTAATTGACAATGACGTTCGATATCTCACACGCGAAAAGCACATGACTTATCGAATGGTACAGTTTCATACATTTTTTTCGATTCCATCAGCGATATCGCCAATCGAAAAATATTTTGTGTAGCCCCGCAGAGCGTCTGTAGCCAGCTTTATTATAAAATAAATTCCTATTGATGTTTTTTTATATTAAATTATGTTTTATCTCTGAGTCTCAACCCTATTTAAAGGGATACACAGATTCGAAGTTCAAAGTTGTATCCATTCGTTATCACTTTGAAGTAAGATTTACGTAGCGGAAAATGTAATTCATGTTAACTCAAAGTACTATGTTTACATTTATTTATATTCTGTATTTAAGCACGTTAATTAAAATAGGAAAACAAAAAAAATCAAGGTAAACCAATGTAAATAATTAGCAGTACAATCTAAAAGAAAATATGAATAAAATAAGTAATGTTTTTGGATGTAAAATCAGATATCTATCACTATTAATATTGTAAAGGAAAAAAGTTTTAATTTGTATGTATTGAAATAACTCAAAAACTACTGGGCCGATTTCAAAAAATCTTTCACCATTAGAAAGCTACATTATTCCCGAGTAACATTGGATATATAATTTAATTCGACGCGGACGAAGTCGCCCACAACAACTAGTTTTAACATAAATGTAAATATACGTATTAGTTATTTATTTAATCCCACTAACTTATCCTAAACCCTGTATAATTTAGGCTTGGATTAAGTATAGTAAAGGCCAAGGGTCGATGCCCTAAACCAGTGATTTTCAAACTACAATTTACGACCCCCAAATATTTAGCAAGCCCCTCAACACCAAGATAAACGATCGATCTATATAGTTATTTATCGAGATTACACATTAGTGGAAAAAAATGGTAAATACCCTTCATTTTTTTTAATTATATAGTGGCAAACGAGCAAGCGGCTGGATTCGCTGAAATAGCGAAGCGACCGCTGTCTATAGACATCTGCAATTGCAGATGTGTTGCCCTACCTCAATCTACAGAGGAGGAGACGCACAGCAATAGGATAATTCCTCTTCCTATACGTCCCCTCCTCCGCCATATCCACTTCCTATCATTTCCTTATAACAAAAGGATGGGAAGGGAAAGTGGACTGAATTTTTTTGCGACTTCTTAAAGTATTACCGACCCCATGTAGTTCGCAAGCCACAATTTGAAAGACACAATTCTAAACTAATGATAATGCCAGTGTAACAAGTCCCTAGACGGACATTAGCGGTGTTTACTTTTTACGATACCTAGGCATTTTGCCCGCGTGTATTTAGAACGAGCAATAAATTCTCTCTTTACTCCGGCCAAGTACACTTTACTACTTTTAAATGGGAAAGCTTTGATGTATTGCGCTAAATAATAGATTAACAAACAACATGAGATAAAAAAATCATTGACTTGATTTCCTTCTGTTGGAAGACGGTTAAAAAAAATTGAACACACATTGTAACCTTAATACGTAAACGATTTTAGTTATTTAACTAAACTAAATTTTACTCCCGACTTCGTTCGCGTGGAATTAAAATGTTATAATATCTCTATGTTAATCAGTAACAATGTAGCTATTTAATGATGAAAGAATTTTTGAACTCGGTCTCGTTGTTTTTGAGTTACTTAAGTACATACAAAAATAAAAATCTTTCCTGTTTATGATTAGTATAGAATAGTATTTTGACCGTAAGCTGACAAAAAGGAACACGAAATGTATGCAAAAAGTTTATTTGCAAACCTGGGGGTTTACCCAAAGTATTGTACATTCGCTACGAAGCGATTCTATAGCGAACGTCAAAAATGTATGGAACTGACAATGACGCTCGATATCTCACACGTGACAAGCACATGCCATATAGAATGTCAATGTCACTTTCGTGCATTTTAGTCTATTCTATCAGCGATATCGTAAATTACTTTGGATAGCTCCCCGGCTTTAGATTAAACAACGTTTTTCTTAGCCGACAACAGATATACTAGATTTTATATAAAGCAATAAATCATCTAATATTATCAAGAACTTTAGTAGGACGACCATGTTCTCAGTGTATCTGAACACCACTTTGCATGCTACAACCTAACACGGCATTAATGGAGAGCTGACTTAGTGTCAAACCATTTGCATATTAATTTCTGATCTGTTAACGTATATACATAATACTGTCCTTCAATCAATACGTGTGTTCCCCAAACATTATAAACTATAGCACTAATATCCGAAGTCAATTTTTGGCTCGATTATTCCATCCAAATGGATCAAAATGTTGATTCAAAATTACGCGGAATATAGAAAATGTCTGCAAATTACATATTAAACGAGATAAAAATGTTTTGTATTCAATAACGTATATATTTTAGTAGAGTAAAATATTAGTTACCACATTATATCTATGTCAAGTCCCACTGGAGCTTTAAATTAAGATAACTGTGGCAGTAATCGTGATCACAAACGAACTAAATTGATGAATTTAAACTCTGTTCAGTGAATCACAATCAAGTATTTAGGTCAAATTACTACATCTATACTAATAATATAAAGAGGGAAACTTTGTATTTTTGTATGTATTGAAATTTAAGAACTACTGGACCGATTTCAAAAATTCTTTCACCATTAGAAAGCTACATTATCCCCGAGTAACATAGGCTATATTATTTAATTTCACGCGAACGAAATCGTGCACAACAACTTTAATAAAATAAAATAAACTTTTAATTCGCAAAGCAATAAAAATAGTTCTAATAAGAATTAGGTCTGTTTTTCCAATCGACTAATTTATTTAAGCTTAGCTAAGCAAATTATAGGGATGGTAAATAAAGTTGTCTATCTAAGACCTATTTAATGCTTTGAGCCTTTTCCATTTGCAGAGATTTGCTCCGTGTAGGAAAATAGATAAGATTTCAGCAATTCCCAATGGAATAGAAAAAAACGTGAGAGCTGCCATTGCCACTGTTCATGGAAATTTTATGTCTTAATATTTGGATGGTATCTTAAGACGTTTCATTTGATATTATTTTAGAAATATTGTAACATAAAAATGTGTTTTTTATGTGAACGATGTGATAAGAGCGTCTGAATTGTATCATTTGATACGAAGGTTAGAATCATAAACATGTAACAAAATATTTTACTTGTAAAGTGATTTTCTTTCCTGGGTTACCCACATGCGCTACAAAGCGATTTCATAGCGAACACCAAAAATATATAGAACTGAAAATGACGTTCGATATCTCACACGAGACAAGCACATGACTTATCGAATGTCATTTTTTTATAAGAAAACGGGGCAAACGAGCAGCTGGAACACCGAGGTGATCATCAACGCCCATGGACATCTGCAACACCAGAGGAACCACAGATACGTCATTGTCAGTTTCATACATTTTTGTCGATTCTATCAGCGATATCGCCAATGAAAAGATACTTCGGGTAACCCGATCTACGCATGTATTTATAAACATTAGTTTCAACAATTTATTTTGATGGGTTATTTAGTTATATAGAATCAAAATCATACCGTTTTCAACCATTATGATATTCAATTCTGTTCAATGTTCTATTCTCAATGTATTTGAATCAAAGGAGCCTGTAAACTTGACTCATTCAAATTCTCCTCACCGTAAGCCGCAGCCGGCTTTTATTCTTGTGCACGCAGAAGCTGCTCAGAAATCCACATCTAAATCTGTGTTTAAATATGTAAATGTTCCTTTACATTCAATTCAATCGTTCGCAGGATGAGCTTATTTTGTTTTGAATTTAAAGCAGATTACGTTTTTGTAATTAAAATAAAAAAAGTAATCTCCGATTTAGGCAAAGGAAGAAGTGGAAAATATCCAGGAGGTTTACTATGCCTTTTAAATCCTTATTCCCTTCCAGAAGAGAGCACATAGGAAAGAGAAATATCCTTTTTAAGTGCGTCCCATCCTCCGTCGATTAAGAGTAGCCAATGTAACTGCAATTTCGAATATCTATAGACAACGGTCCATTTACTATTTTGAGCGGATTTTTTAACTGCTTGCTTGTTTGCCACCTTTTTAAATAAATAAATTCCCTTTTTAACTATAGATAGTTAACTAAAGTTCAGTATCTATTAGGTAACATCGTTCAAAGACGGCTATCGTCTCGTAATCGATTATTATAATAATAGCACGGCCGTGTTCAAACAGCGCAGATAGTTTTCATGCACCAAATAACTATGATCTACTTATTTTCATGTATTAAGTCAGGAACAAGTACTTACTAAATTACTATTACCACTTAATTATATTATGAGTTCTTTAATATAAATCTTAAGCTAAATTGTACCGTAGCAAAATTATAATAATACCAAGGAATATATATTTTTTTTTATATTATAAAGTGGCAAACGAGCAAGCGGCCGATATAGGCAGCGGAAATAGCGAAGCGACCGCTGCCCATGGACATCTGCAATTGCAGATGCGTTGCCTACCCTTAATCAACGGAGGAGAAGGCGCACAGAAAAAGGATTATTCCTCTTCCTATGCGTCCCCTCACCCGCCAAATCCACATCCCCTTCCCATCATTTCCTTATAAGAAAAATATAGGAAGGGAAAGTGGACTAAAATTAGTCTTCCGGCACCACACTCATCAGACGAAACACGGAATAGCTTCCATTTGACGCCTGTCTCTTGTGTGGTCTTGGTATTTCACCGGACCAGCCGGACAATTCGTGCGAAGATGCTCTACCACTGAGAAAATATATAACGAGTATTACGTAGGAGGGTTCTGTGAAAATTATAGATATCATTAAATAGATAAATTAATCAAAAACCTTCAGAAACACGCGAGAGAAGTGACAAAAGTTGAGTAACTGATATTTTTTATATGAATTTAGGATACGGCCATTCTTTACAGCAGTCTAACAATAAAAATCATAAATTAAAAGTTTGTTGTAATCAATTATGATTGAATAACAATTAAGCGTTGGACACATGTTGGTTGAATTATTTTAATTAATATCTGTACACATATTAATTTACATTGTCAATTGTCATGGGATTATGATATTTTATATACATTTTAACAGTCATATTCATTATCGCACCGTCGCACCGTCATTGCGAGATGCGCTTCGACCGCGGGCATCGAATAACTAGCATTCGCCCTGAAGGACTCCCGAAGAGTCCGAAACTAGTCGGTACCGTTACCGGAATACTACACATGTGTGCCAGCCGCATTAATTGATATAATAATGTCTTACGAAAGTTTTAATAATGTAATTGGTCTTATTTATCATGGTATTTACTATTAATAAAAACATTTTTAACTTCCCAAGGTAACTTAGAAGGGGACAAATTTCTGTAATATGCCAGTCTATATCAATAGCTGATATTCATAGCTTTTATAAAATTTTCTTCCGATCTTTAATTTATGTAATACGTGTTGACTTTAGATGAGAAGATAAAGGCATTTACAGCATTAATAATTCAAGAAGCTCTCCGTCTTCGCGTATTTCTTGGAGACTTGTAATATAAACTGTGAGCGCTGTGGGCGCGTGAGAGTTATCGGTCTACGTTCGAATCCCACGAGTATAGTCTTTGTTGTTTTGTTTATATGAAAATTATTGCCAAACTATTTTTCTTATTCAAACAATAATAAATTCAAATAATGTTTGATCTAAACATCTCCAGTGTCTCGATATTCAACCAATCTCACTAATTCGTTAAAATCTATAACAATATTATATAGAGGAAAGATTAGTATTATGTGTATTGAAACAACTCAACAACTACACGGCCAATATCAAAAAATCTTTCGCTCGCGAGCAACAGCTAGTAATATCATATTTTATTAACTTAAGGAATTTATAGGAAAATCTTTAACCAAGATAGTTTGGAGACAGGTCTAGATATAATACTCGTAGACTAGCGTTTGCTCGCTACTTAATCCGCGTGGAATTAAACAATAGCCTATGTGTACGGGGATAATGTAGCTTTCTTTGAGTGAAAGAATTTTTGAAATCGGCCCAGTAGTTCTTGAGTTATTTTAATACATTCAAACTTCCTGCCTCGCACAGCCGCACTGTGGAATGGTCTGTCCTCGGCGGTATTTCCAAACCGATACGACGGGACGGGTGCTCGTTTGCCCCCTTTTCTTTTAAAAAAAAATACAAAAAGTCAAAAATACGAAGTTTCTCTCTTTATAATATTAGTATAGACAAGTACTGAATTTTCCAATTAAACTGTCACTAGAATTCACAGTAAGTCACTATACCGCAGTTACTAATAAGACTTCGGGGAATTAAAAGACCTACTAGTAGTTTAAGTTACCTTTGTTAAATATCTTTGACTCGTCACGCTTTGATGTTCTAAAACAGAATAGTTTATTTCTACAGTACAGGGTACCCAAAGTATCTTTCGATTGGCGATATCGCTGATGGAATCGACAATAACATTCGATAAGTCAAGTGCTTATCACGTGTGAGATATCAAACGTCATTGTCAGTTTCGTACATTTTTGTCGATTCCATCAGCGATATCGCCAATCGAAAGATACTTTGGGTAGCCGCTCAGGTTACGACTTAGGGGCCTTCTAATATTTTTAATACGTTATTTATTAAGGTAAAAAATGATATATTCTGTCTAAAAAATATGACAATTCGCTTTAAGATATTGAAGAAAAATATTAGAAGGAAAATGTGATGTATCAATTTTTACCGTACGAGGGTGAAAATTACAACTTTATGAAGCGTACGGACTGATAGCGAAATAACGACTTTATTCGCGAAAATCCGTTGCCTATCTATTTGAGCCCTTTACTGGTAAAATGTCATTATTTTTTAATATTTTTTGATCTTAAATTGTAAAGATTTTTACTGTTAGTTTTTATTGCTAAAACGTCTATTTAAGCCACTGAAGCCCATTGTACAATCAAAAATATTTCAAAACGAAGTGCAAAATTTATACTTAATATTATAAAGAGAAAAGATTGTTTGTTGTATTGAAATAACTCAAAAACTACTTGGCCGATTTCAAAAAATCTTTCACCGTTAGAAAGCTACTTTATCCACGAGTAACATAGACTATATTTATTTCCACGCGGAGAAAGTCGCGAGCAACAGCTAGTATTAAATAAATTAAATACTTGTTCTCTATAAATTATGTTTTTTTTTAATCTCTGTGGTTTTTATTATCTTTACAACATGATTTCATAATTTGATTTTATTTATACTATGATCAAATACCTTGGTAATAGTATTAGACGCTTATTACATACCCTATTGAGTATTTAGTGAACAATGGATATTGTGCTACTATTTAGTACTAACTAAATTACACGGACGGACTGAATTACTGGACGATATCCCTAGAGATAGCAAAGATGTGTTATTGTTGCCTTGATTTCTGGTTTGTACGAGATATTATATCACGTGTGGTGTACAATATACATAATTTTACGATCTATACGAAAATTATAAAGGTTTGTATCTTTGTGTGAAATAACTTAAAAAGTACTGGGCCATTTAAAAATACCATTAAAAAGCTATCACTGAGTGACATAAGTTTTTTTTATTCTGACCAGAGGAAGTGGCGAGTAACAGCTAGTTCTATACAAAAGGATTTGAATACTCAAATCATAGAAAACTACTTAATTTTATGTTATACGTCTGAAAAATAACAGCTTGAAGATCGGTGTAGTAAAAATCAACATTACATTTTTTTTATTTTGCAAGCGAGCATACTAAGAATCATTTGCATTTCCCCGTTTAAAATTACAAAGGGAGCAATGTAAACAATAATTGTGAAGATACCAGGACGCCTGCAATTTCACAAATTGCCCACTCGGTGAAAATTTGCGGCGATCTAATTACCTTCCTTTTTATTTTAATTTAACTCTTGCATTTTGTGTATTTTTTTTCTTGCGTATTGCAAAAGGTTTAGTAAGAGCATGTATCTCTCTGTAATCATTAAAAACAAAAACAATTAATATCTTTCTTGATTTCACGCATTGTTCTTACTTCATGATCAACTAGGTTACTACCCAAAGTACTTGACAAAAATGTATGGAACTGACAATGGCATTCGATAAGTCATGTGATTGCCACGTGAATTATCGAACATCTTTGTCAGTTTCATAGCGAACATACGAGAAACATTGGATCTGGGTAATGCAATTGAAATTCAACGCACACCCGGACAGCTCTTGAATGGGGTCACGTGCCTGAAAATTGTATGGCTATTATTAACTAATAACCATTTATAATATAGTAGGTTATCTTAATAAAATTCATGTATTTTTTTATTATTTTTTTATTAAAGAAAGGGGACAAACGAGCATTCGATTGCCTTAATAAATTGATTTAACGTTTTGTATCACCACAATACTAGAGGAACCGCAAATTTTACATCCAAAACTTTGTCTGAATGTATTTTCTGATTAATCTACAAAATATTAAAAACTACAAATGAACTGTATAACACTTTGCTGAATTTTAAAATGACAAACTCCCAACATTGGGGCAAGTTAGCGTAGTCCAACTTCAAGTGATAAAAGTTTTAATGAGCGGAACAACTAATTCAATTGTACTACGAGGTTCTAGTTCCCTAATAATCTGGTGTTAATATTTTAATTCGAACACAGTTTAGTTTTGATGATATATTGTAACATTTTACTAGAAATATCAGCATGAGCAAGGAGTGATAGAAAGATATTTGACGGCGTCAAAGTATGACCGAAATTAAGATAACATAAGATTTATCTTTTATCTTTACTAACTTATACTCGTACATACCCGTTGTATTAAATAGATTGCGTATTCATGTATAAGTCCGCATTTACAGGACCGCTTTTTTATAGTCGGAGTTGACACCTTTTTAACACCTACGCACATAGGATCCCTGTAAAATGACTCTTGTTCGTCCAATGCTGCGCAATAAAAATTTTAAAATGCCATAGTGTGAACAGATACAATCATTTGTCCTATCTCAAGGTTTTTAAACGCGCGTTTAAAAAGCGGTCGTGTGAAGGGTGTAAGAGTTGTTAAGGACATTAAATTAGTATCAACTGCAAAAACAAATGAAGCTGCACATTGATTGATTGCAGTTCCGAGCCACTACACAAAAGCCTTGTACGCACCAGGATAGTATATTAGTCGAGTAGCAAGTAGCAAATATCCAAACAAAGGATTTACTAACCTGCTCTACTAAAATGTAGCTGTTCGGACACTTTTAGTTACTAATTTACTATCCAAGTGCGTATGTTTAGGCTTAAACGAGTCCGAACAGTAGCAAATCCTTTGTCTGGATAAATTCTACTCGCTACTCAACTGAAATACTATCCTGGTGCGAACAAGGCTTAAGATCCACTAGCATGTATCAAATGCGACATTGATAAATGACTTAATTACCACAATCGTAAATAAAGTTTTCATACAAATTAATATAACTACCATACTTTAGAGCGTCTGTGGCTCAGGGGTTTAATATTGACTTGTAAACTGCAGGTCCAGAGTTCGAATCCCGCCATGTACCAATGTGATTTTCGATTTCCGATTTTCATATGTACATGTTTACCCGACCCTCATACGGTGAAGGAAAACATCGTGATGACTGCACATATCGGCGAAATGTGTGAAGTCATGTAAAATACGCGCTAGTCTTGGAGTTGCGGAAAATGGAGCCCATCATGGGTCGAACTACTACTACTACTAATCCATACTTTCATTAATTACGGTGCACTTATACAGTCATAATATTTTCAAAGAATTCAAAGATTTTTGTGTGGTCATGTTTAATGTGGTGGAATGAAATGATTGCCTATTGTTGGAAACTTACCAGAGAAAACTGCTGGGAATCGCATTTTTAATCAATTCCATAATTTTATAAAGACATGATTGGGGCAATATTTATATTTTTTATTAACTAATGATGAACTTTAACTAATAGTAAAGGGTCTTTACTTCGTTATGACAAGAAATTGAGTTTGAACCGCAATGCGGCGACGTTCGATGTGTCAGAGTGGTTTGCATTTAAGAAACATAATTCGCTGTCTTAAAGATGAAGAATTAAATTATTCATTTCATCAAAAACTACATATTAGACGGATCTGTTACCTACTGCTAGAAGTTAAAAACTAATGGAACACTTGATAATTTAAATCATTTAGATTAAAAAACACTAACGTATCGCTGCTTTAACTAAAATAATAATAACTTTTGTGGAGTTTAAAATAAGGCTTTATTAAGTCCGACAGGGTACATCAGAAATCATTTCTTTCTTCCTTAATTAATCTCAAGAGGCCTTGCTCCGCCCTTTGTAGTTATACTTCGGCATATCCTGTGACAATTTTCTTGAAAATATAACTACAATATAAGTATGATATTCATTATGTTTAAATTATAATAGCCCAGTCAAATTGAAGATTTGAAGTTACATTAATTCCCAAACCTAACAAACTGAAACTTAGTCAAATCGTTCAGAATACAATTATAAATAAAAAATGAAAGTTCCACATATTTCCCCCGTATGGAAAAGTATTCAATGTCAAAATTCAAAGAAATTAGTTTATCGCAATTAATTATTTAGAAATATTAAGAACTATTTTAAATGTATTAAGAAAGTTTTATCAAAAATCACTTCTAGACTCTTAATTTATTATTAGTAACTAGCTGTTGTGCGCGACTTCGTCCGCGCGGAATTAAAAAATATAGCCTATGTTACTGGGGGATAGTGTAGCTTTCTAACGTTGAAAGAATTTTTAAAATCGGCGCAGTAGTTCTTGAGTTATTTCAATACAAACAAAAATACAAAATACAAAGTTTCTCTCTATATAATACTAGCTGTTGTGCGCGACTTCGTCCGCGTGGAATTAAATAATATAGCCTATGTTACTCGGGGATAATATAGCTTTTTATTGGTGAAAGAATTTTTGAAATCGGCCCGGTAGTTCTTGAGTTATTTCAATACAAACAAAAATACAAAAATACAAAGTTTCTCTATTTATAATATTAGTATAGATTAATATAGATATTATTTTACTATGTTGATTTTATTTAATCCAACACCAACATTTTCCAAATAGCTTATTAAACTATGATGTAGCACTATCAAAAGCTGTTGAAATTAATCTGTGCCAATTTTGAACACAGCGTTATTAGCTTAGTAATAACCAGATCCAATGCGGCTTATGTAATTTTCAGCTTTGAAAAATAGTTCAAAATTAGTACACAACTTAATGAAAAAAGTGAAGTGTTCACATTCATATAAAATTAAAATTACTATATAGTTTTTCCTCTATAAAAATGTAACCAAATGACAGCTTTTGAATCAAACAAAAAAAGAATCACGTAAATCGGATCATAACTCGCTGCAATACATATAAAAATAACTCATTCACTTGATAACGTCCTTCTGTTGGAAGTCGGTTAAAAAATTATAGATTAAAATTCAAATTTTTTCAAACTTTATAAATATTTTATATGTTCGTAAATATTCTTTTATATTTAATGTATATAATATGTACTTAAGGACTTCCTTACTGAACACTTCAGCAGAGCAGTTTGTCTTTGCACTAAGTAATACTGACAAATGGCTTAAAAGTTACGAGGATGAGAGTACGTTGAGCGACAGTCTACTTAAGCCGGGGAATGCTGCGATAAACGCGAAAAGTTATGAGCGATGATTCAAGGTATTTGAACTTTAAAGGAACAATGTAAAACCAGCTACAGACGTTCAGTTCTTTAACTTTACTATACAGCTAAAGCTGACGTACACGCGTCAATTTGAACTGCACAGTCGAACAGTACAGTTCACAGTTTTACTGCACACTGAACAGTTAAAACTTAGCGTCTGTAGCCTGCTTTACCGGTTTATATTAGACTAACTGTTGTGCGCGACTTCAACCGCGTGGTATTAAATACCCTTATGTTACTCGGGGATAATATAGCTTTCTAATGATGAAAGATTTTTTTAAATCGGCCCAGTAGTTCTTGAGTTATTTCAATACGTACAAAAATACAAAGTTTCTCTTTTTATAATATTAGTATAGACAGATTTTTAGACCCGTGAAAAGACTTACATAACGTATTAGTTATTTATATAATGTAACTATTTTCGTCGTTTAGTCTTTTTGTGGATGCTTAAAATCGAGGTCTTGTTACTACACGTTGTTATATAACCAAGAGTAGCTTTTAACGTTTTATTATACTCTTGGAAAACATTTATAATCCTTATTTCTAAAGTCGGAAGTTTTAAATCTACGCAAAATACTCTTGAGATAGTGACTAAGGACGTGCTGTTTATAATTACAGTTAAAGTAATTGATGATTAAATTTAAATTTTCTTTTAATTAATTAAAAAGATTTTCAGATACTATAGAAGGTCAAGATAAAATTAAATATGTAATTTGTTATGTTAATGTAAAACTTGATAATTGAAGAATCTCCAATTCATTGTAATCTAACATTTTTGTTACAAAAAAATAATTATAACAATGAGAAGCGTTCCCGATATCTCACGTTCGTAAAGTCTTTAATCCGATCAGTTCCGAGGTCAAAAGGATTTTCACATAAAGCCTTGTACGCACCAGGATAGTGTTTTAGTCGAGTAGCATGTAATTTGGTAACAAAACGTGTTCGAACGGCAATATTTTAGTAAAGTAAATTAATAAATCCTTTGTTCGGATACTTGTTACTTGCTACTGGACCAAAATACTATCATGGGGGCTACCAAAAGTATCTTTTGATAGCTTCCGATTTCGTTTAGCTTGTCTCGTTTAAGATATCGAACATTATTGTCAGTTCAATACATTTTTGATGTTCGCTATCGAATCGCTTTGTAGCGCATGTACTTTGATTAACGCCCCGGTGCGAACAAGGCTTTAGAGACGAGTTGAGGATTACGTCGAAGTCGTTATTCTGCCGAGTACGGCTTTATAATATATCACAATAGCCCGAAGCGGCCGAGCTCAATTGCAAAAAGTACTCACGAACGTTGTACAAAATCGAACGTACATACTGCTTGGGACGTAGTTTAAGCGTAATATTTTAACAAAATAATTTAAGAAAACTAGTGCAAAACGGAATTTATTTAAAATGTCAAATGTGATCAAATGTAAAATCTCAGTGTCAGACACGCGAGATAAAATAAAGGACTTTATAGGTTATGTTTGAATTATTTATTTTATTCAAACGATAAATGGTAACCTTAAAAGCTAAGACACACGGCGCTACATATACCTATAAGTAGTTTAGCTATAGGTATCTTTATAGCTTTGCAGATGATAAAAACCCCTTGAGTATTTTAATAGAAAAAATTGCATGATTTACTGTTCGCGCCTGCGAGTTTTTAA
This sequence comes from Papilio dardanus tibullus, assembly GCA_013186455.1. Lineage (NCBI taxonomy): Eukaryota > Metazoa > Arthropoda > Insecta > Lepidoptera > Papilionidae > Papilio > Papilio dardanus. The sequence continues at coordinate 101,335 of QDHC01006438.1, read as the reverse complement.
TAGCAACGCTAGATAATCTAGTATAAAAGTCAATTGCGCAATAGGCGCTAATCCTATCGTGGGAGGAGCCATAATTTGCATATTAGTTTTTTAATTTTTCGGCCATTGTAACGAGTTACTACACGCGTTTTAACCCTCTTGGCAAAATATTTTCTTTCTTCACACATATTCCTTGGATTTCTCAATTTACATTTACACCGTACAACAAGTTTTGAAACAAATCATCTCGTTTAATAGTTTAACCACGTATAAAATATTTTAAAGTAACATTTGTCACCTTTTATCAGCGCTTTATAACTTTACTGCTCACCAAGTTATGTTGCAATCCGCTAAATCGTCGCCGAAGGAACTTTTACGAGCAAAGAGTGAGTTTGATGACCGAAAAACGAATCGAAAGACGGAACTTATCTTTATCTTAGTTGTAAACTAGTCGCCCGTATGTGAAGTTACAGGTTACCGAGTTCTTAGTTTACTTAGCTTTATTTACAATGTTAAAATTTTTGTTTTGATATTTTTTTAATACAAAGTGGCAAACGAGCAAGTGGCCACTAGGATTCGCTGAAAAATCCGAAGCGACCCCTGCCCATAGACATCTGCAATTGCAGATGCGTTGCCTACCCTTAATCTACGGAGGGGGAGACGCACAGGATAATACCTCTTCCTACGCGTTCCCTACCCGGCCAATGCACTTCCCATTCCCATCATTTCTTCATAAGGAAATGATAGGAAGAGAAAGTGGACTACTGAACACGTTTACTGCGGCAAGTAAAATCGATATCGGCCTGTTACGCAGTAAGCGTGGTAATAGATAAAATTATTCAAGACATTAAATGCCACCGACTGAACTTAAACACAAGAAAATCATATATCATAGAATTGTATTTATACATAGTTAAGTATTTTTAAAACAGATGTGGTTTAAAATATCATAATTTTGCTTTAATATTGTTATCAGAGCAAAGTTGTTAAAGACAAGTTTAGCTCAAAATACACAAGCTGAGATAAAAAGCTTTATAAGATTTTACTCTGTTTATAAACTCAATCTGCTAATAATCTGCGCTAGATAAAACTTTGCTGCCACTTCTATATGTAACGATATTAAAGAATTCATTAAAATCACAAAAGGTTAATGGTCATGACAACTGCGCTCAGAAAAATTACCTATAGACTTAAGAAAATGTAGACAGGGATATTAATTCAAGTGTCGTTTGGATTATTATTTTCCATTTGAACTACAGCTGCGTGAAACCTATACTAATATTATAAAGAGAGAAACTTTGTATTTTTGTATGTATTGAAATAACTCAAGAACTACTGGGCCTATTTCAAAAAATCTTTCACCGTTAGATAGCTACATTATTCCGGAGTAACATTGGCTATATTATTTAATTCCACGCGAACGAAGTCGCGCGCAACAGCTAGTTGTTTATATAAGTATTTTATTGGTATTATATGACATGTTTTTATCATTCAAAACATAATATTGTTATGATTTTTCACTTTACGCTTAACGCTATCAAATGTTCATCAAAAATCATCCATCAACGTCACAACATGGCAACGTCAACATCGTACCAACAACACCGTACTTTGTGGTAACGAGCATTTTATTCTTTGTGTCGTATCAAAAACTAATATTACACATTAAATACTCGATATACAAAACAGATTTCAATTGCAATAAAAACGATACAATACGAATTTTCATCAGATTACACCGTGTACGCTAATGAACTACATTTAATACACGAAACGTATTTAATTTCAGTTTAAAACAATGTTATTTTAAATCACTCTCGTTTATAATATCGAATACAATATAAGGTCAAACGAACGAACGTAGTGAAGTGGGGGTAAATCTTGTCACAACCAAGTTTAGTCAATAGAGTGACTTATAAGCGTGCAAAAGTCACCTGTAGTACAAGGGGACATGGTGAATATTTTTCTTCAAATGAAGCAATTTATAATACATTTTTTTTAATATAAAAATGGCAAGTTATAAAACTCAACAAGATATGAACTGATAAAGACTAGGTAAGGGTAACTCATCAACTTATTTTCAAACATAATTTTAACTTAAAAGAAACTCGGAGCGTCTTCGAACAAACTTTTATTGGCGAAGTTGGGGTCGCTGTTTTGTGTCAAGTGAATGCATTTTTCATAAGCCTTTGTAATGAAGATTTTTGAATATTTTTACAAATAAAACTTAGCTCTTTATTCGTCTAACTTAAATATGCATACAACATACAGAAATATCGAGCTATAGTATAACAGTAATCGTGAATTTCACTGAAAAAACATACGAACCAAAGAAATTACCTCCGTTTTTTACGGATTAAATGAAAGAGTTATATTTTGTACTGTAAGTTTACATACATTTTTTTAGAAGATTAATTCAGTGTTTATATTCTAATAATTATGAGCCCAAGCTTTACTTTAGCAATTACTATCAAGTTGCTAATCCCTTTTAGTAATATCAAATTTCGTTGAAGTAGTTTATGCGAGTTGTGTTTAGATTAAGCATGAACAGTAGAATCAGTTCCGAACTCAATTATCGGACTGCAATGCTGTTGGAAACACAATTTAAGCTGAAACAAATCTATTGATCGTAGGAAAGCAATTTACGTTAGTTTCAAACCGTCTTCGCTGCATTATTATGCCACCATCTATTATTCAATACGTTACATATATTTAACGCTTCAAATAAGGACACATGTAAAAATGCATTAAGAAGATTAATAGTATTATCTTTTCTATTAAATATTTCATATACAGTTATCGGGATTTCTAACGAATTACATACTATTCTACTTTGGATGCTAATATTACGTTTTTTAACTTAGCGTGGTTTAACAGTGGTAGAGCCCGTTTTAACATCTTCGAATTGTCCGGCTCGCCCGGTGAAATACCACGACCACACAGAAGACAGACGTGAAATGGAAGCTATTCCGTGTTACGTCTGATGAGTGTGGTGCCGAAGACCTCATTTTAATCATTTCTGTATAAGAAAAGGATAGGAAGGGGGATTTTGGGTTTTCCGGGGGAGGGGATTTTGCTATGGGTCTCCTCCTCCGTAGATTAAGGGTAGGCAACGCATCTGCAATTGCAGATGTCGCTTCGCTATTTCAGCAAATCTAGATGACTACTTGCTTGTTTGCCACTTTATAATATAAAAAAAAATGCTGGGAAAGTACAACGACTAGGTACTGTAGCTTAAATAAAAGATGACTAAGATAAAAAACGCCAAAAATATCTGTTTGCGCTAGCTCTGATCCCCGTCAGTCTGTAGCAATAGTAACAGAGAAAATCCTAGTTTTTCTGTTCGTTTCGGAAAACATTTTCGTCGAAGCGGAAAGTTTGGAAAGCTTTTATTTACTTTAGCGACCAAGTCGTAATTCGTGTTAGTACTTTAAATTACAAATTGGTAAAGCATCATAATGTACATTTTGTAAATGTTCAGATTCGAACTTCGCGGTTTGTTAATGAATAAAATGCAAACTAATTAAACTCGTATACATTTCTATTAAGGTCCAAATTCGGTAATTTCAATACTATTAAAGTTATTATTTTTGTGAGTAATTAAATTAGATAAACAGTACAACTCTTTTGTTAGAACTATAAGTCTTCCACGTTGCGTAAGGTTCAATTTCTTTGACAATTGCTGCCAGCTATTAGTCCAAGAGCAGTTAGATCTAAATATGGTATTAGGAAAATCAAATCTTGTAATTATTCCCCTATTCGTCGGTGCACTGGATAAAATTTTCAGGTGATATAAATGGTTGAAATATACGGAAATGGTTTTCATGCGATGCTTTTTCATATTTCACGCTCGGCCATGCGGACCCAGACACTAAAAAGTGAAATATGGACGAAGTAGGCGGCGGCCGCGAGCGGCGAGCGGCGGCGGCGGCGGCGAACGGCGAGCGGCAGCGGCGAGCGGCGCGCTAAACAATCCCGTCTGGAGTTTTTAAAATTTAATAAGCACCGTTCATTGCCCGCTCGCAGTGGGGACGCGTCGCCTGTTTCATATTTTGACGCTAAAAGTTTTATAATTGGTTTTATATCCTGTAGGCTTACCTAAAGTACATTCGTTACGAAGCGATTCGATAGCGAACATCAAAACTGTATGGAAATGACAATGACGTTCGATATCTCACACGACAAGCACATGACTTATCAAATGTCATTTTTAGTTTCGTACATTGTTGTCGATTCTATTAGCGGTATCGCCGATCGAAAGATATTTTGGTACCTCCCCTGCAATTTACGCCTTCAGTTTATTCACTAGAACTGATCATAGTATGCAATAACAGCGTCACTATGTACTCTGATAATTCATGCAAAATAGAGACGAGGTGTCTGTTGTTCTGCATATAGAGCTGCATTTTAATGTATATGTGCGCTAATGATTGTACTATTGGTTTATATAAAAGTTTTCTAAAACAATGTAAAACAGAAACAAAGGTAGTACAAACCGTTCACCTGCAGGATATACGTGGACACAATTCACCGCCTGTCAATATTAATATTTACGATGTTGGACACGTTTCTATTTCTATTTTAGTTTAGCAAACGTTCCGAATTCACGAGAGCCTAAATAAAACATTTTGTATTTCAAGCTATGGCTGTGATACCTCAATTATTAACAGTCGGAAAGGGAGAGAGACAAGAACGAAATGGACCGTTTATTTTGAATGTGGCGTAAGTCCATCCAATCAAGTCCATTGACCGCCCATAAATATATATTATTGTAGTCTAAATCGTTAAATATCGATCAATATAATGTAATTGATTATTTATGAAAGAATAGAAACATTGTCAGACTTCATATAATTAGCCTATATTTTTAAATTAACCGAAATGCGAACTTTTAATTTTCTCGACACAATAGAAAATGGACTTACACCACTTTCAAAATAAACGGTCCAATTATCTGTTGTATTTATGTTTCTACTGCAACTTTCATAACACTTCTTACTTAACTAACTAATTTTAACCGACTTCCTTTTGACAAATAAATCAGGTTTTAGTGGGTATTCTGGTCACTTTTTGTGGCCAGCGAGTCCCACACGCCCTACGCCATTGCACCGCCCGGCGTAGGAGTGCATAAACGCATTTACTGACGTTATAAAAAAGGTAGATGGATTTAAAATTAAACCAAACATATTTTTTTAGATAAATTAGTAACTATTAATATGTCTAAAAAATATGTTTAGTTTAGAAAAAAGTGTGCATAATGGTATCTGTGGTTAAAAGTAATTTAAGTTTTATAAGAATTAAGCTAAGGTTTCAATTATCTTATGTAAACTAGCTGTAAGATATATTCGATAAGAAAATAGCAATCCAAGTTCTCGCAGATGGGGCTTCTTGGAAATAATTTACTGCACCAGTATTTCAACGGAGAGTTAATTTTTTACAGCGTCTACTGAACAAAGTATCCTTTCTCATTTCAGTGTATTTATGTGTACAATATATCTTCTTTCTAAAACAATTAAAACTTATGTTAGACGTAAAATGAAGAAACATTTGCAGGAACCATCTTAAGGTCGAGGAACAACACTGCATATAATTAATCATTCATTCGTCAAATCACTCACGGGGTTCGAGCCCAGTTTATATTAGTGACTAGCTGTTCCTCGTGACTTCGTCCGTTTGAAATTCAAAATGTATATTACTCGGCAAACATGTAGCTTTCTAACGCTGAAAGAATTTAAAAAATCGGCAAAGTAGATTTTGAGTTATTTGAATACATATAAAAATACAAATATTTTCTCTTTGTAACGTTAGTATAGATGACTAGACTAGTCTACCATGCTAGTAAAAGTTGAATTTCGATACTCTTATAACCAAACATGAATTAACGTCACATGATCTATATATTAGTGTTAATCTCGGGAACTAATATCGTGCTTGCTGTATTCGCTGAGAGGCTAAGCTCGCGTTTGTTACGTAACACCGCAGCAGATATCTAAGCGTTGTTCAAGTCGGCTTTAATTACTAACCACATTACAGCGGCATCGGGAACAGCTCATATCTCCTGGGAGATAATCTGAGAATTTGCTTGAGCGTAACTACTAAAATGATAATTCTCTCTTCCTTTAGCTTTATATGCTTTAGTCAACTTATTTACTAGTATGTCTATATCTGGCAGAGGCTTCAAAATCTTAATTTTGCAAAAAATATATAAAATTATGATAACACAATCAGAACGGTATTTCCGAACAGTACGACTACGGATCCTTCAAGAAGCGATCCTATTTATTTTTAAAAGGCCGGCAACGCATTTACAGTTCCTGTAGTGTTACGGATGTCCATGGGCGTCGTTAACCACCTCCGTGTTCCTGTCGCTCATTTGCCCCTTCTCTTATAAAAAAATCTATTTTTAAATTCCATATATTTTGTGTTTAACATTTCTATAAAATAATATTGTATAACCTGAATGTTGGCAACATCTCTGACATACTGGTGTCGTAAAGGCGTCGTAAATTTTCTTATTAAGTAGCTCCCAACATACACGTAAGCACTAAAACAAGTCAAAATATGTTAAAAGAAGTAGTATTTTAAAATGCATAAAGTTGGTTCGTGATGCGACCGTTTCCTTGTAGCTGTCACAACAAATTGTGTCCCCTACCCTGCAGCTCTGCTGCCACGCGCTCAAAGCAAATGCACTGTCATTTTTACCCTGCTTAGTTGCGGGAATAAAACGAAAACTGTCTCTTTTATTTGACGCCCGGTATATCAAACTAAACGTGTCATATGTTGCGATACACAGTTTCTCTATATAATTCTTCAATCTTCTTTATTTGTTGCATTTTATTGTTATTAAACTTAAATTTTTGTCTTGTGTCCGAAGCACCGGCAGATTCCCACGTCACGCGGCACTAAACGACATCATACGTCGCGCCCTTGCCACTGTCGGGTTACCAGCCGTCCTGGAACCTACGGGACTGGCTCGGGACGATGGCAAGAGGCCCGACGGGATGTCGTTGGTGCCATGGCGGTTGGGGCGCCCTTTAGTATGGGACGCATCATGCGTGGATACTTTGGCGCCCTCGCATTTGCCAGAGACGTCGGTTTTAGCCGGTGCAGCGGCCGCGAGACAAGAGGACCTTAAACGCCGAAAATATGCTTGCATTGGAAGTGGGTACATTTTTTCGGCGTTTGGGGTCGAGACTCTGGGACCATGGGGCCCAGAGGCTTTACGACTTTATCGAGACCTATCAACTCGTTTGATAGAGGTCTCACGTGACCAAAAAGCTGGCCTGTATTTCGGACAACGAATTAGCGTTGCAATCCAACGGGGTAATGCGGCCAGCGTTTTGGGAACGTTCCCAGCGGACAGCGATCTGGGACCCATTTTTTATTTATAATACTTTTGTACAAATTTAATTTTCTCTTTTTATAATATTAGTATAGATTTTGTATTTTATAGAACAAATAAGAATGTTAATAAGTTTAATAATTTGAACTTATCCGAAATTACTCTAATGTCGTTAACTATTTCACTCTTAAAATCTTAAGGCTGTAGTCACAATTTTTGAGAGGAAAAACTATGACTTAATAAGGAATTAATGTATACATAGGCTCAATTAAAAAACTAAATGAAAAAAAAAGTTGCAAAGTTTTTTTTCCACATTTATTTTTGCGCTCTTCGCTCACTCTCTAAATCGACGAGTGCAAATATCCAAAGAGAATTGTTACTTTGTATTCGTTCCCCTGTTGAGTGTTAATTACATTTTTCACTGCAGAACTTCAGTTTGAACAACTGAAAAATTCCTCCAACTGCATTGCAACTGCCAAACAAAGCTATATCAATGTTTTATCTCTATTTGTAGTGAATACTATGACTACATAATAGAAATTTCTAGAAATTTTATTTGCAATTTCTGGCAACACTACGAAGTTCAAGATTTAATATTTGTATTGATTGTTTAGCGAATATTTTTAATGAATGGCTTATGTAAAATGAAGCAATAAAGTGATCGTTCTCAGCAGAATGAGCGGGTATTTAGTTGTCGTGTGAAATTGAGTCATATATCGCGGAGTGACGCGGCTTTGCTGCCGGCGCTAGATAACATCCGCAATGACTACGAAAAAAACAAAAAAATGTATGTTCAAAGTGTTTAAGGTTATAAAAAAAAAGACTTTTAACCTTCTAGAAATATTTAAACTGATAAAAGCTCAGTTATAGGCCTTAGGGGCCTTCAAGAAAAGAGTACTTGTCCATCAAAGGCCGGCAACACATCTGTGGTTCCTCTGCCGTTGCAGATGTCCATGGGCGTCGGACCAATTCATTTAGTAGCTCGTTTGCCCCCTTCTCCTATAAAAAAAGCATAGAAGTAATAATGTCAAATGATTTCTATTATATTTTCCAATTGTTTTAATAAAATTACTTTGAAAATATCGCTCTAACTAAGTTAAGTCTAAGTTGCTCTAACTTCCACACGCAAGTTTCAAAGGTATTCAAGTTATAGCTATAACAAAAACTTGCGGAAGCGGCGAGCGAGGCTCGGCTACTTTCAAATTCTGTTGCGATCATCCACAATTTCAAACAGATTACGTTCATTAAGCCTTCTTCCTTAAGTAAATAATCTTGAGGAGATTTCATTTTTAAATCTCTTTTAATATTTATCTTCTATAAAGTCTTTTATATGTCAATCTTCTCGTCTTACGCTACCAAAAAACCTAGTGTTCTAAAGCCGACTACAAACGTTCAGTTTTTTAACTGTACAGTTTTTACTGTGCAGTTAAATTTGACGTACACACTTCAACTGTACAGTTCTCAGTTTTGCCTACACACGTCAGTATTAACTACGCTGTCGAACTGTAAACTCAAAATTTGAACGCCTGTAGCCGGCTTGAGAATGAAAAAAGAGCCTACTTCATTGTTTTCTTTTTATTATTCTCTACAAAAACAATTTCTAAAGTGTAATTCCAAAAGTCGTACAATAAAATGAGAAACACTTATACCCTACTTACATAGTAATTGTATAGATTACTTGGAAAGAACGTACAAAATACTCGCGCTAAGAACTTAACTGCTGAGATTTGCCTGAATAAAACAACTGCTGGTGGAATATTTAAAACATTTCGCACATTTATGACGGCCCGGCTTCAAGAGCGGCTCCCGCGAGCCCCCGCGCACCGCCGCGCAACCCCTACTCCGCGCAAAGAAATTATATTCCACGGAAATGCTTTCTATTAAATTAATGTTCGGAGAAAATATAATTCTAAAAACCTAAAGCTCTGAGATAAAAACGTGATACACGTTTTAATACAATCACATAAAATGATCCGTTAAATTCATTAATTAATTAAAGACGTGCAGACATTTCTATAGAGTTCAGAGAAATATCCGAAGCATACTCCGAGCTGAAGTCCTTTCTTAGAAATAACATCCCAATTAGTGAGTAAATAATTTGCTTATATTATTTTTCTTATTCAATAAAGTCCGACTTTGACTAAATAAAAGCCTAAACTTTGATAGAACATTGCTACCGAATTTAAGGAAAAATATTTTCAAAGACGGAGAAAAATAATATGAAATAGTGAAAAAGGGACAAAGTGGTAGCTCGTTAGCAATACAGATTGGCGACGCTTTGGTCCGTGGAGGTGACCGACCCGGTTTAACGTTTTAATGAGAGCTCTGAACAACGTCGTGTCTTGCTTCAGAAGCCCTCGTTTTAATTATTTGTTACGAATTTTTAAAAACTTTCTACAACATTTTGAAATATTAAAGTTAAAAATAGTCGTTTTTTTTGCTTTATAATCCATTTTACTTTTAGTTTTTTTTTTCCTAAAAAAAGTATGTTGTATATTATAGGAAGAAAATGATAATTTTTAGTATGATACAGTTTCTTACGAAAAGTATTTGTACGATAATATAAAAGCTTGATAATTTTGTCCGTACTAAAATAAATGTGATATAATTTTAATATTTTAATTGCTCTAATGAATTCTTCAGTGCAAATGATTTTTCCGCTATTTTTACTCTGCGAATATAAAATTATGAAGGCATTAAATTATCTCTATTCGTTCTTTCCTGCAAACGTAAATCATATCGCGTTTTTAAATTAGATAAATTTAAATGCACTGGAGAATTTAATGTTACTCTAAAGAAACGCTATTTGTTTAACCGAGGCATATGAGGGTATTACAGATATGTCTGATTTTACAAAGTGATTTGAATTCTACCATGATTGTCATAAACCTACAACGCGAAGCTTTTTAACGGTCGACTGTCTGGTTTCTTGGTATTTGAAAACGTGCTATTGTCTGTTTTTTCTACAGAATATAAGTACATTTTCTACAGTACAAATTGTTGCTATATTTTTCGTATCAATTTTGTATTCGACATACGTATTGGTTGCCAGTTATTAATTAGAAACTTCAATTTTGAGTCCAAATTCATATTTTTAACGGCTTTAAAAAGGTTTTTAAAATAGTATTTTAATTAATTTGCGTTGATTTGCATCGAAGGCGACGGCCGCTGCCGGTGTGGCGCGCTAACGAACCTGTTTCCTGCTAAACGCAAGCCCACGGAAATGTATTCAATTAATACAGGTTATTTTCTCGAAATTTCAATGTGTATTTAATATTTGAATTCAAGTAGAAATAGAAGTAAGAATATGAGATAATTTTACAATACTAATTATATTGAAAAAGGAAAATTGTGTAATTTTTATTTCTTTATTTCTTAGCATGAACGCTAATATAATTAATTAATAATACAAAGAGCATATTTTATTTTACAATGATCATTTTCTTTAATTACAGAATAGTTAATATAATCTCTACTGAGTTCTTCTATTGCAACAAAAAATCATAAACACCAGAGCAGTAACATTAAAAAGCAGTCTATTACTTAATAGACTGCTACTACTTAGATATACTAGTCAATTTTTTAGATATAAGTAAATGGAAATCCTTCATAATAAAGACAAAAACACATCAAGTTAATAACGTTCCTAAAAACTAATCAGATATTCGCCTACATATATGTTTTTCTATTGGTTTGTAAGTTACAAAGTTAGAGAGCGCAGTCGATAATGCCAAGTCCTATGACACTAATGCTTTTACAGGCTATTACCATAGCTTTGAAATTGAGGTCACGTCGCTTCAAAGTTTAACGAGAGATAAAAAGTTCTGTGGAAATTAATCGTTTTATTTTAAATATTATCTTCCTACACAAATATTTTAGATTCTAAAACGGTGAAATAAAGTGTATTTATAATTATATTGTGCATACTTGAGCCGGGTACGAATGTTCAGTTTTTTAACGGTACAGTTTTAACTGTGGAGTATAAATCGACGTGTGTGCGTCAGTTTTGACTGCGCAGTCGAACTGTACAGTTCAAACTGAGCATCTGCAGCTTGCTTTAAAGGAACAATAATGGCAAAAACAAATAGTTTTTAAGAAAAAGCGCTTAATACATTAAATTATTCTTATATTCTTTTCTATTTTTATATCTTTCCGGTCTCTAAACAATCAAAGTTAGATAATTCAAACCACAGCTTTGACAGAGGCTTTGCTAAAAGGCTGTCTATGACCGTGATCCTATTCCTATCTGATATCTCAAACGTGTGTTCCGACCACAAACCGTAACCACTAAAACAACAGATCGTAGCAAATATGAGATACTACTAACCACTAAAACTAGGGAGACGTTAATTTAAATCTCAATAATGTAAATTGTAAACTTTAATGTATAAAGTCCATTTACATAATAAATTGAAAATAACAATACTTGAACCATATTTCAACAATGAAAACTTGTTTATGTTCAAAATTCAGAGTTTAATTAACACAGCAGTGCTTTTAAATGTTAATTTATTAATAAAACTTCGCGTTGCCGGAATCCCGTTCACTCTTTGCTACTGTTTTGTTTAAAAAACGTTTAAATTAGGTTTTAGTTAAAAAATATGTTTTATATAGTTGTATTTTAAATAACTTTTATTCGGTTAGAAGAAACTTTAGACATATATATTTTTTCTCGTCCCTTAATGTTTATATATTTTTCATGATTTTTATTTTACTTTAATTATATACATACAAGCATTTTTTTTTATTTGAATAGTAAAGAAACTTGTAGTTTTAATAAGAATATGTTAGTTATAGTTGTTAACAAGTGCAACCCTGTGTATTGTAAGTTTCAAGGTGAGTGCTACGAAGTGCTACGGAGCTCTACGAGAGACCTTGACAAGACAAGGTTAGGGTCCGAGCACATGCTTCACACTGAATAGTGACTATTTAGACAAATTAAAAATAAAATGTGCATTTCTTAACCCCTCATTAACCTTAATTAAAATTATATTTATAATCGTAAGAGCATTCAAACCTCAATACGCGAGAAACCTCTATAAGCAAGTCATTCTGTGGTCCCTACGAGCTACCTCCATAAGCGAGAAATACTGATTAAAGAGAAACGAAATCGATCGAGACAAATATCGCGGTTCCTTGTACGCTTGTTTTAATTAACGCTTGTTAATTTATTTAGTAATATTAGTTACACAAAAAATATTAGTAGCGTATTTCACGGTTACAAAAACCTGACTACGCTTAATTTAGTAACCGTGGTTTATTTTTTTCCTAACTAACGCCCATGTAAATATTTACATTACACAAGTACCCGCAGCTGTCATGCAAAGCTGAAGTACTGTCGCCCGCCGGCTTCGTCTGGAATCTAGAAAAATAATTTTAACGAACCCTGCACTCTACTTTGTTTGTACGGTGTTTTGAGTCCGTGGGTAATTACAGCTGTATAATATGAAGTATATTTTAATTAATTAATTTAGTGGTATTTTTTATTTAATTAGATTAGATACTTACAAAGTCCAAGCTAGTATTACATTTATAGTAAAAAAAACAGATTTTGTAAGTTTACTAGTTTATAGTCTACTAGATAAGCGTCAAATATGGTCATTATTACAGCATTTAATTAGAAAAACCAAGAAAGGAGAAAGTCTTTGAAAATAAACAAAATAAAACATCGCAGGCTCATTAACGTTGTCCCGCGACGCAGGGTGCGGGGCAGTGTTCAAGTGACGTCACCGTGTCTAAGTAAACTACAAAGGCTTCTCAAGTAATGGAAGACATCGTTAGCTTATAACTTCAGAGTACTTTAAGCTAAGAAATAAATTAGTATTATTACTAGACTAAAGTGACTCGCGATCCGTCCGTGCGAATCTGTGCAAAATTTCGTTGAACTCAACAACGGATCTCCGTTCAGCCCTTTTGGAGATACCTTCCAATAAACAACCATCTACATTTTATCTTACATTACATATATCAAGGCAACATTTTTATCAACTTTATGTAGAGACATATATTTCTGGCATCCGTAGACATGCCACTTAAAACGCCAGATATATTTCTAGAAGTGAGAAATCTATTCTGGAAAGTAGAAATGTATGCCATTTCAGTTCCCGAGCCAGCGCGGCGCGGCGTCGGCGTCTGCAAAGAACAATAGATACATTAGCGCTCGATACGGTTTCCGTGCCAAAATAACTACCGCATTGTAGTGGAGTGGCTCACTCTGAATACATCCCAGATACGAGGAATAAACTTAAGCAAAATCTTCAAGTTATATCTGTAGAAAGAAATACTATAAATAAACAAAGGAACTAATGTTGCATTGTGCCGCAGGACCCGAGTCTGTGTTTGTACAGCACACTACCATTAGTTATTCTATCTCGTTATTTTTATTTTGTAGTTTTTCACGAAAGATGTCACATGCCAAAGTAGACTCTGATAGCATTATTCAGAATAACAATTATTTTCGTACATCGAAAACGTTAGAACAAATCTTTAACATTACAAGTCAGACTTAGCGTCTACAAGAACTTCTTGGAAAATAAAATAAATAACGTGTCATTCGTGATCTAACTCAATTTGGACGAAGGGCGTTGCTAAGCAAAGCCCTCGCCAGTATTCGAAGGGGAAATGTCTTCACGAAAAACTCCTACTTAAAGAAATCAATGAGTCATTCCGAGAATACTTTACAATGTTCCTTCTAAAACTTTCTAAATAAATATACAACTTATTACTTGGAATTCAAAGAAATTAAATACAAGACATCGTAATGATCACTTTTTAATTAAATATAATTAAACTGAACTTATTGATATTAGAAATGTCGCTTAGCATCAATCAGATTTGATTAATTTAATCCAAACAGTATATATATTAAGCGATAAATAGCCACTCCAGACTTGAAGACAACTATTTATTACCAGTAAATCTAGAAGGTTAATAATTATAAAATATAAAGGAAAAAGCATTTAGGTAGTTAGACTTTCTTCAGAAGTAGTAATCAAATAGGTTGCAGATATGCCGTCTAACTTCAATTGACAGATAAGATGAGTAACAAAAAGAATACACCCGACATTCCCTTCCCATTCAAATGCTTATGCTTATCTTTTAAGATAAATGTTGAAAAAGGTGTAATAATATTAATTAAATAAAATACAATCTTAAAAATACATTTTTATTCCAAATTCATGCACTTCTACAATTGTCTTCACTAGAGGTTTACATCGTGATATCATTGTGCTAGTAATTTCGAGAAAATCTATCCAGTCTGTTGTATACAAAATTTAAAGTCGAAACTTCTTACAGTACAAAATAAACTTAAATTTACAGTAACTCCCTTCATACAGAAAGCTACGCAAAGAGGTTTTAGTCTGTAACCTGCTTAGGCAATACAATTGTTTAACGGCGAAGAGAACTTATGTGCCACCTTTGTGACATGATACTGCATAAGTCGCGTTAGCCTGCATTCATACGTACGCTTTTTTAACGTCGGCGCTGGTGCTTTTTAACGCTTATAATATCGCTGTAAAATGACTCTTATTTCGTTCAACCAGCGACCAAAATCCAACGATGCGCGATAATTTAAAAGCACCACCGTATGAACAGATACATGGAAATGGATTTCATCGTCTCGACGCTTTATTATCGCGCGTTGAATGCGCCTGTGTAAATGCAGGCTAAGATTGAAAACGTAGACTTGTGTTCAAAGCCTAAGATCGTTCTCAACAGCACACGTCTTCGTTACCGCATATGACGAGCGTTACAATACACTTCTGTCAAATGAACATAATCATTGGAGTTATATTACAACGTATAAATTTCATTCAAGCGCACAATCAGTTTGTTGAGTTTCGGTTTTATGTTACAAAAAGTAATTCACTGTGAATTTAATTTTATTTTGTACAATAAACAAACGTCGTTCGTATTTCATCCCATTGACGTAGTATTGTGTGACATCGTAACTTTATTTATCGAATATTTAAAGCATTACGAAATTTAATTTTTATTTTTATTTGTTTCTCGCATGAAATGTTTATTTTTCTATTAATTTATTTTGTTTTTTTATAGTCGCCACTATACTACACCAATGCTTTCCCTCCTATTTCTAGTGTCCAGGAACCATAGGAATTCTACATGAAGTCGATCACATTATAATTATATTTTATTATTGCTACGTCCGTATTATGAAAAAGAATAAAATCATTACATTCGCTTATAAAACATGTGTCATAATTATGCATTATGTTTCCCTGTGACCGCGTTTCGTTAACATTTATTTCAGACATAAGTTTCTGTTTGAATAACTTAAATAAACAGTATATCAAAAGACTTTAAATACTTGAATGTTCGCTCGAGTGGCGCTAGTGTCGCGTGCCAAATATTAACTTTTCTTTCCCGAATTCGGGTTGAAATTACATATCTGGAATTGTTGAAGCGTGTTGAAATGTTGAGCTAAGTCGTTCGAGCTTTACACTTAAATAAATACGGCTAAAAAGTTCTAAGAAAATGAATACGCCTAAAAAGTTCTAAGAATTACTATAATATTGAAATTTCGCTGTAGCTATTATTTAGTTACATTGTCGTGAAATAAATGTTATACAAACACTCAATACATGTGTAGGGAGATACCCTGATATCGATTTAAATAATTTATTCGCTAATCGATTCCTTCCGGAAGTGTATCTAATATTTACAAATAATTTACAACAATTTATACACAACATACTACGTAAAAAATCGATACTTACGTTTAACTTACCAGAATAAGCCGGATGAATGATGAATGAAATTGAAACGATAATTTATGTGACAGTGTTTAATAAATAGGAATTGTAAAAAAATAACATTTCATCTTTGATCAAGATTAATTTCTACAACAACATCGAAACAGCTAAAAGAAAATTAAGAAAAAAACGATTATAAATAATAGATGAAAGCTAAAAAATAAATTAATAGTACATTTCAAAGATTAGTTTACGATGTATTAAACATTTTTGACAATATTAATCATGTACATGAAGATGGTGCCTAACCAAGAATATAAAAATCCTGGCCAGACTTCGATTCAACTGGTTTTTAATGCATTTTCTAAAGTACGCAAAATAAATAAATTACAGTTTTCCTCAACATGGTGAGGGTTCTTACATTCGTGGCCAGGCCATAGTTACCTAACGTAGGAAAATGCAAGAAAAAAATATATATGGCGAGGTTATCATACAACATTTATAATACTGAAAATATTAATTAAATGAGCCAACGGTTTTAATACTGAGGGTGTTAATGAGCAAGTCTGACCTACATAGAAATTAAATTCTAACGCAATCGTGTCATACAACTATATCTTAGAATTTAGAAATATTTAAAAGTACGTTCCAATTTTTTCATTAATTCTAATTAAAATTTATTTGTGCTATCCAAATAAATTACAGTTTTTAGTTATAAATGGAATACTACTTCTATAGTTGGCACGTTATCAAAAGTATAGGAAACCAGTAAGTGCTAACATAGAGTTTTCGTACAAATAACTATGCAAAAAGCAATAAATTAATAAACAATTTGATTCAACTGACCTGGGGGCTACCCAAAGTATCTTTCAATTGGCGATATCGCCGAAAGAATCATCAAAAATGAATGAAACTGACAACAATATTTGATAAGTAATGTGATTGTCGCGAGTGAAATAACGAACATCATTGTCAGTGTCATACATTTTGACGTTCGCTATAGAATCAATTCGTAGCGAATGTACTTTTTTTAACCCCACTGGTTGAAATATTATTATCATTCGAAAACATTACTTTTTCAGTAGATATACAGAAACAGAGATTTTTAGTACGGACTTATGTTTATAATAACAAATATTTTCTAGGCCCGATGAATTATAATACCAATAGTTTATCCCTTACCGTATTGTTGTTTGCCCTCTCATCACCACTTTAATTTCGTTATCAAACACACTGACTTAAATAATACCACAACCAATCTTAAACAATAGTATTTTAGTGAACACAAACAATATTTTAAGCAACCTGGGAGCATTATAAAATTAAAAGTTTCTTAGGATTCTTAAAAAAATAATCAACTCACTACTTTTTAAATAATTGTGCACTGTACAACGAGATATCAACAGTTGATTTCCCTTTAACCTAATATTAACTCTATTCTATATTTTTACTCAGTCGCTTTATCACTCTATTAATGTCTAAATTTCCATTTTATGTATTATCTTGACGACGTCGTCAGATATCGTTAGCGTCTCCCACGTAACCTTCATCGGGACTCTCTGAACAGATATCAGATGCACATTTAGCGTTAGACACTTGTGGAAGGGGTTTAAGAACACTTTCACTACTATCAACTGGAATCCGGGCGTCTGTTGTCTGCGTATCTACACATCTTGTCTCCACCTGGTAGCATCTTCCGGGAGCTTCGGCCACGCCCATCGGAACCATCACAGCACACGTCCCTTTCGGACTTACCCAAGAAGAACAAGGTTCTTGGTTACAACATGGTATAGGCTCAGTTTTATATCCCTCGGGGGGCGATGGAACGAATTCATCATTGTAATACACTGTACCGTTTCCAACGAATGCTATTTGCCGATTCCTCGGCACAGGGTAACCTTCTAGAGTTCGTCTCACATTATTTCCATTAAATACTTCGAAATTAGCACAAGCCGGAGCATTGGTGTTGAATTCATTATCCTTTGCAAATTTGCATGCCAACTTTTGACCCTTAGGTCTATTGTGTGGCAATGTCTGATAAAAGGGTCCGATTACAGAATAATTTGACATAATTGGAGTACGACAAGGGTGTTTTGGAAGACCGTAATCGTAAGGATATCCTTCGCTGTCTAAAAAGCACCCTGGATTTAAATGTACGTCAGCAGAGTGTTGGTATAAAGCATTTTGTGGCATATTCATGCCGTTAATGTTTTGTTGGTCTTGCCAAGTCACTTGTCGCGGCGCTGCCGTCGCTGTAAACGCAGTTTCCTCTTCAAAGGCATCATTCGTAGTTTGTGTTTTGTAAACAGACATCGCCGCGTTCTCATTTTGCGTGTTGTTGGCGACGGTTTCTGCATCACTAATTAGGTCAGGATTTCTGTCTGCGAAGCCTTTCATGTTATTGCTTTGATACGTATCGCTAGACTCGTAATCACGGTTCGACTGCACGGTGTAATGTAAAGCGTGATGGGAATGAGCGTTCACTATTAAACTCCCGTTATTCTTGGGGAGAGATCCATTGCTTCTGCTGGAAGGTAGCATTTGATTACATAATGCTACATCTTTCCCGCTCTCTTTCTTTTTTCTGCTCCTTGTGTCTGTCTTGAATTTTAATAGTACAACAGCTATAATCGCTATCAATAACACTATAATTACAAACACGACCGTTATAATAACTACCAAATGTCTATGCGGAAATGTTACGACAATAACGACCGGTTCTTCTTTGACAAGAATCTTCAATGTATAGTTTGCTCTAGTTCTTCCGGCTGAATTTTCAGCAATGCAAGAATATGTTCCATTGTCATCACTGCCGATGTTGTATATGAATAATTCACTCTTCTTGTCCTCGTTCCCGGTCTCCACATAAAATACATGATGTGGATCCATTGAATAAGTAGAATAGTTACGTATTATTTGTCCTTGGTACAGCCAATGTATTTTCGCTTCGGGTACCGCCCTAACCACACATTCGAGTGTGACATTGTTACCTGACATTGTTTCAATAAATATTGACGAAGGTGTTAATTTTGGTAAACACGCCAAATCAAACCTGGCGATGCTTGTAATAGTGCGATTTTTTAATCGCTCCGGTTGTGAACAAATCGGCTCTATAACATGAGGCATATTGAAATTCAACAACCATTTATGCAAGTCTCTTATGTGGCAGTCGCAGTTCCAATTATTATTGTACAAGTCGATACCTCGCAAAGTATCCGGGAAGATATTTTCACCTTGAATATTCGATAGCCTGTTACCGTTCAGTCTCAACCATTCTAAATGTTTTAGTCCGGAAAAGGCTTCTATTTCTACAGTTTCAATCTTGCAACCTATCATTTCTAGAGTATTCAAATAAGATAAATGTTGGAAACAATGTGTTCTTATTACTGTTATTGGATTATTGTTCATAGATAATCTCATAAGAGTTGGAAAATAAATAAAATTTGGAGACGGTACCACTGTGAGATAGTTGTTAGACAAATCTAATTCGACTAAGTTAGCGAGACCTTTGAACGCATGACTGTCGATCTTTTGCAAGCGACATCTCTGTAAATAAATTTTTTGCAAGTCTAGCAATCCGAGTTTGTGAAACGTTTCCTTTTGCAAGATTTGCAGATCGTTTCCTGTGAAATCCAAGACTTGCGTTTCGGAATCTAACGAGTAGGGTATTGATTTTAAATCTTTCTCCGTGCATTCGACGTATCTTTTGCCATTTTTCCATTTGCAGACGCATTGCGACGGACACGCTATAGCCGGCAGCAGGATGCACGTCGTGCAGAGCGCGAGCAGCCTCACGTCGACACACCGTTTGATCTTCATTTTACATCAAGGGATACGTATCTTAATAAACACTGCTAGCATTATCTGAAACAAGCAAAATGCATTGGTTAATAATATTCGACATTTTAAAAAGCGTATCTTATGGGGTCAGTAACCGGGATTTAGATTTAGGACTTAGATACTACACGTACAGCGTCGGTGACTCAGCTTTTGACTTGTGTACCAATGTATTTTTCGATTTTCGATTTTAATATGTACATATTTACTAGACCCTCTGACGATGAAGGAAAACATCGTTATGTAACCTGTACATATCGGCGAAAAAATTCAAAGATATGTGTGAGGTCGCGAAAAATACGCGCTAGTCGTGGAGTTGCGGAAAATGGAGCCCATCATGGGTCGAACTTACTACTACTACTACTACTACTACTACTACTAGTTACTAGACTAAAATCTGACAACAATTAATAAATACGAACATTTTTACATAAGCAAGATGTTAAAAGAAATATAAGAACAACGAAATGCAGACCTTATGTTTGAATACGTACTTATGTAAATAAAACGTTCACGTAATGAAACAATATGTGAGTTGATATAGGTCTTCAATATTCTTTGTGAGTTCCTTAGCATTGCTTTTTTCAGCGAAAGCTTAAATAATGTATACCACAATGCATTATTTATGCGAGTCGAAGCCGAGCGGTTCGCCTGTTTCATATTACCTCGCCGTATTTGTTGTGTTTTGTTACTTTTTGGGTCACAGACACCGCGCGGTGCTTGCAAATGAAAAGCAATAAGTGAAGACTTATTCTTCAATAGATATTCACTATGAATGTGTACATTTAATACGTATGAAAATTCTAAGTAAAATCAATGCATCGTATTTCAGTGCAATTTAGTGTGTGGAGTCGTAACTAACCAATAAATAGTCCTGTAAATACTTCGTTATATTTAAAACCAGCATCATACTTAAATAATATGGGTTTTATAAAGACTACGATGTATTTTTATTAACTTTAAATTCTAATTTATAGCAAGATAAGCTACGGAGTTCCGATTAAATTCTTCAACAATTTGCTTCGTGGCCCGCAGTAAGGAAAATGCATCGCAAGGAAGCAAGGCTAAGATTAATCAAACGCTCGCGGCATCACAGCGCCGCCGTGACTCGCCAAGCTCCAGAACGATAATGACACTTACTTATATCTTATCATATTTTTCAATTAAAATGTATATTATTAAAGTTTAGAAGATAATAATGTTTAAAGTAATATTCAATCTAGCTACAATGGTCGAAGAAGTCGGAATAAAGTACGAATAGATTGTGTGAAAGATAAGAATTAGTAGGGAGTAAATTCAGATTTGACCGCTGATATAGATGTATGAAACTTACAAGAAACTAAAGTTGAGACTTTCAGTTAATTATAGGAAATACATATAGTGTCTACGCTCCCAATGACTACCATTATAATAGAGATGTATGAATCATGAACATACAATTTTTGCTTCCGATATTGTTTTTATTTTATCTTGCTTAATTACTTTAACTTTTGTAAATATGTCCACGTCCAAAAAACCGTCCGACGTATTTGTCGTTCACGCAGTGCGACGTTCATCAATTAGTCTTCGCACGTAACCTGTTAATCCTGGATAATGAAACGGCACTCGATTACCAGAACGAATGGAATGTCCATCGACCTTTTTAATTATAAATAAAATGGTCCGACCCAGACGCCTTACGAAATATTGCACTGAAAATGGGCTGTTAATTTTAAACCCCGTTTGTCCGCTTTGAGTCTCGTAGAATGATTGGATGTGTGAATACGATCGAACCGAAACGGATTATACTTCTACGAAACAATGCCTTATTTAGCTAAATCAAGAGTTTATACGTTGTACTGTATATTTACCATGTTGTGTATATGTTTATTTGTGTTTATTATACAAAGTTTCCTCCACATAGTGATTTTTATATCCGTTGGAATTCTGCCAAGATGAACATTAAGAAAATCTGTGCCGTAAAATCATGAAAGATTTATTTTCAATACAAACATAATGGGAGATGTAGGACGTACCAACATATTTTCTTTCATGTAATATAAGTACATTTACTTAATAATTACTGGAACATTATTTTTCTCAACAACGACGGAGTTTTTGGCAACTAATCTTATTTGAATAATCAAAGTTATTCCATGCGTAAAAAACTAAAGCGATTGCCAATAAAATTTATTGCTAGAGAATCTCGAGTCACGAATTAGGCTTAATAAATTCGAGTTTCCTTGAAACATTCCGTCGAATCGGAGTCGATAAGTCAAAGCCGACGGGGAGCAGTCGCGCGGGCGAGGCGCCGAGTCTCGCCATTGGTTCGAATTCATCTTCGTTTCAGCAAGCACCCCGATGGGTAATTCAAACTTTACCAACTTTGTAAGGAGCATCATTGAACATTCAAAGTTACCTGCGGAAGGGACTCGCCTCTTGAATTTTAATACCATAACCTAGTTTGTTACATTTTTAGTAAAAACACACGATAAAGTAAACTGATAAACGGAATTAGATAACCTGACGATTTTTAACTTTAAACATTTGATAAGTATTTCCTAAAGTTATGTCTAATATAATCCCAAACTGAAACATCTCAAATTATTATCACATTAATAAATTCTCGCCTTTTGAAAAAAGACTACCCAATTCCTAAACTACACAAAGTATTGTATAAACCCTGCACAAATAATAAGGAAACATTAATCTTCTGTCTCACTCGATTGTAAAAACAATCAAGCCACTTCCCCTATAGATTTCTATTCATACCATTTATAAAAGTAAACAAATTAAATCCATATTGTAATAACATTTGCTTTGAATGTTTATTTATAGTTTATTTTTAAGTTCAATTAAGGGAACAAATATGATAACAATTATTGTATAGTGGAATAAAGATCGATGACCCTGAGGTTTGTATATTTACGAAATTCTACACATCCGGTAGAGAAGACAAGTTTCAGACAAGTTTTCCGTTATAATTTCCTCACTTGTTTTCTCTAAAATTACTTTTTTTTTATAAATATATTTCTAAATCGTAGAAGTTAAATATCTTCCAAGTACGAGCTTATTCAGGTATACCAAAAGTTTATAAAATTTAAATATTTTCGTCAACGGCACGTGTCTAACGGTACGTGTGTGTGCGAGACAAAGGTTTTCGTCGTCAAATATCCTGCCTGCGTCTTCCCTTTATTTCCTTTCTGTTTGACTGCAGACTTCGTTATTGTGATTTTACTTGCTAATCCGACGGTCCGCAAACCTTATTTGTGCGATTTTATTCAGCGCAAGATACAAAACTTTGTTTTTTTTTCTTAACATTTTTCCCGTCGTACTGTTTCTATTAAGTTTAAAAGGATATTTCTTTCCGTTCGCTTTTAGTTTTAACGAATAGTTTTCCTCGCAGTATTTTCTTTAGACGTTGAATCAATATAATAACGGGAAAAGTTCATTGTTTATTCACTTTTGCTACGTTGCTGTTTTATAGGATTCAAACGTTTAATAGCAAGCGGTGCATAAAACCTCATAGAGTGGTATTACAAAGTGTGTCGTGTTTAGAAAATCTTTTCATAATTTGAAATTAAATTAGTTAAAACCAAGGCTTTTTGGTAAGCACTTATAAAGCCATCCATTAGTAATATAATCATCATCACCAGCTTACTATAACCGAAAGTGACCGAGTGCCTAACCTAAATAGTGACCAGGCAATAGTCAACCACGTGGCCCAGTGAGTTGATTCACTTCACATATATCTTTGGATTTCTTCGCCTATATGAGCAGGTTGCATCTCGATGTTTTCCTTTACCATAAGAGTTTAGTAATATAATAATTATACCTAATTCACATAAATATAGCACTCTGTCATACATATTTCCTTATGCGTTAACGAACACAGATCTACGTCAAAACATTTCAAATGCTACAATTCCTTGATAGGTCGTATAATATTAAGTGTAATGCAGACATAGTTCTATGTAGTGTATGCGTTTATAACTGGCTCTATTTATATGCACAGGCAGTATCTCAGCCTCACAGGCGCCCCCTGTCGTCGCAGCTTGGATAAATAACTGAGCTAATTTCATTGTCTGCCTGCTCCTGTCTGGACATACTGTTTGCATACATTGTATGCGTTGCCTATTAGGAGAATTATTTTTAACTGAACTTTATTACGTTGTACATTTAAAAATTAAATTTAATTATTTTAGGATTTATTTTATCATTAAATTACACCGTTTCCGTCGTTTATTTTATCCAAGTGTGTAAGTTCATGCCATAATTTGCCTTAAATAATACACCTAATGAAATATAGCCTCAAAAATAGTTATATTGAATTAGAAATTAATTAAATGTGTTGTTAAGTGTAAGAATTTTATAATAACATCAGTAATGTATTCTAAGGTATATTTAAAAAGCAATTTAATAATCTCTTCGGAAGTATTAGATACATAATTATGAAGTAACAAATTTTCTTAACCCCATTTTTACGAGGACGTCAGACGCACAACGGGACGTCTGCCTTTGTTGTCGATGTCTCGCAAATGAGGACGAAGCTTCCGTCATTATCTGTCCGTCAAAAGGGATGAATAATTTGCCATCGTCTATTTTAAGGTACAATTTTAATAGGGATGTCTAAAGATCTTTATTAAGTGTTGCTATCAAATATTACTTAATTACCAGAAATTATGGGACAGTAAATACGACGCAGAATAGGGAATAAAAATAACGAAATATATAATCTAACATTTACAAAAGATTTTACAACATTTGCGTAGCTTGATGTTACGAGATAAATTATGTTATACTAGCGACCCGCCTCGACTTCGCACGGGTGCAAATCAGTATTATGCTGATACTAAATACTGCAGCGTTTGCAATGTAAGCGCTCAAATGTGTTAAATTACGACATCATAATAAAAACCTCTAAATTGTCAGTGTTACCCTATTTAGTATACTGCGAATGTATTATACATGAAAACCTTCCTTATGAATCACTCTATCTATTAAAAAACCGCATCAAAATCTGTTGCGTAGTTTAAAAGATTCAAGCATATATAGGGACAAATATAAAAAAGCGTTATTGTCTTATACTATGTAAGGATAAATAAGGCTTATAATAACCTTTTGTCACATAAATTAAACCAGAAATAAAAAAATACAGAGGATTTTTATATGACACTTTTATTTGTGTCAACAATTTTATAAACACGGTCCAGAGAACTTATAAAAATTTTATTACGCGCCTGGTTTTTGTTAAAATTAATTAAAGGAATCGCGGCAACGAATGTTGTATACAGCTTTAGTCGAAAATTAAATTTAATGCTTTGGTAAATATTTTTGTGGAGTACTCTTTTTCACGTATTTCAGGTAACGAACAGCGCTTTAAACAGTCTCGTCCTCCGCTAACCGTGCAAATGGGACATGTAAATTATTTCATTTTCGTTCTACCCTCCCAGCGAGCTTATGAATTACACATGCTATATTCTCACTATTAACATTTTTAAAAACAACGTCATATTTTATACGATGATGCAGGATTTGGGTAATATGTTATAAAGTTTTCATGTTTTAATATACTTTCGGAATACGTAGGTGTTGTTAATAATAAACTTATTTTTTCGTAAGAAAAGAACAGAATAGAAAAAGTTTGAGATTTTCGAAAGGAAATATAAAATTTCACTTTGTATCAAAACTGGACGGCAGTTGAAAAGTTTCTATCTAAAAGTTAAACTACTGGGTTTTATAACTTAAGCTTTTCGGTCACTTTTAACTGTAGATTATAATTTTAGGAAATTCCACAAGCACCCAGTAACATTCAATACCAAATTGTCTACGATTTTTATAACCCAAAATCTGAAATAACGTTTTATGAAATAATGAAAATTTAATAACGTTTTAATACCACAATAAGCAATGATACTTCTTTACACAAATGTCTGTGTCAAAAAATGTGGTTTATAAAAATCAGAAAGATACGGATGTGTGTTCCCGTTGCAAAATATTCTCGGAAACGAATGCCACTAAGCATTCCTCAATATGTATGCTCGTACGCGTTTATTTGCATACGGGGTCAGTCCGCCGCCGCCGCCTGGACACACATCATAATTCGAAATGGCGCCTCTCCAATTCATAAACCTCATTCGAATGTGTGACTAAGATTTTAACTTCTATCGACTAAATACAAAGCGGAATTGAATTCTATTCGTAACATAGTTCTGGTTATTTCCAATTCATATCTTTTATTTATTGACGAGATTATGCTTAAATATGAAAGGAATTTTGGTTTGTCGTATAGTAAAAATTAACGCACCTATAATCCTTGATTGGTTGAGGTAATTGTAAAGATAAGTTACTTCAAGCATTGATACATTATTATATTCTAGACATTTAGTTATAAACAGTACAACTAAAAGTACAAAAAAAACGTATCAGCAAACACGCTGCATGATAGAGCAAAGCGATAGAGGGCGTGCGGAAAATATTCAACTCAATTACACTCCAATCGTAATCCTTTGCAAAGGGACGGCTGTTTGCAGGCAATGGACACGCGTCCCCTACCCTTCCACACGTGGCTGCAAACTGGAACATTAGAGCACAAAGCCCGAGAATTGGGTGCCACTATTATGACACCACTAGACTCTAAGCTCTTTACCAAATGACCCTTGAAATTGATGCATTTTAATCCCCCTGGCGCGAAAAGGAGGGCGTTTGGTAATTATGCACTTACTCCCTTCTTTTGTTCGCTGGTACTTCTAATAAAATTGCATATTAACAATTGAATATTGCAGACTTAGCCTAAATAATTTATAACGTAAAATTGCTTTCAGAAGATTCATATTTTGTTACCAAAAAAAATAAAAAGCTACAAAATGAGGCCATGAAAAAATAGCCCACATTTATATCTCAAGAAACAATAGCGCTCGTAGACCACTCTCTACATATATCTGAAGGTACTAATTTCAAATATTAAGATATCCACAACTAGAGTAAAGTATAGAGAGAGAGAGAGAAAGAGAGAGAGTAGAGAATCAACTAGAGTTCAGTAGAGAACAATATATTTTACAGTTTTATAAATACATAGAATAAAACAAACCTCATTAACGTAAGACCTTAAGCCTAACAGACTCAAAAACTACTATTCTAAACTTTTATCCATACGTCTTTAACGAATAGATGTAGTAATTCATGTCGATTAAACATGTACGTATTCGAATTAACTATATCATGGTTTGGTTGATAAATATTGTTGCTCCAAACACGAAAGAAAACAAGCTGCAATTTAACGTTTCCTAAAGCTATAAAGCTCTTTTGAAATGTTACTTCAACCGCAATAATTAATACAAATCGATAGTAGATAGTAACCCAACATGAAATCATTGACAAAACGATATCCTACGGTAACCCAACATCGTTTCCCTAGCGCTATAAACGTTCACAACTTTAAGTTCACTAAAATCAAAATAAATTACACAATTTACCATCAATTTTACGATAAAACATTGTAAATGAATGTATTGTGTCACAAGGTGACAATGTTAGTGTCCATTACAAGCTATTAATTATAACTGAGTAGCATTTAAGCTGTATATGACACTTGTAAAGCATAATTAAGCTGCACTGACATTTATGACAAATGTGCTAATCTGCTAAAAATATTTACATTATTACAGCATTAAATTGTTTTAACAATTATTTTTACTCGATTTTCTTGCCTTACTTAATACTTTTAAATTATTAGCACAGTTCAACTCAAAATATATATTTTAAAACATATTCATTGTAAATTCACATGTAAGTTAATCACATTTAAAAATGTTTAAACTTTACCACAGATTTTGCGACGAAATCCCACTATAAATAATTTGGTTAAATACCATAGCATTTATTGTTAAAGCGAAATACTTAAAACCTTGCTAAATTACTTTTAAACTAGTAAATTAAAAATAAACGCTGAAAGTTCCTCTTATAGATTGTTTAAAAATATTTTCGTAGATAAATTAGGACTGTAATTTACATTTTGATTTGTTACAGAACTAAAAATAACCTCCTAGTAGCCGTGCGCTCTTAAATTAGCACAAAAAATTAAGAAAACAATTGTCTCTAAAACAATAGTAAAAAAAGTAAACTCACCGTGAAGCATCGCTATGAATCCACTTAAAAATATCCCAGCTGATACACTTTAATATTCTCGGAATATCACTAGAGACACTTGCACATAGACACGCTACATTCGAAAAAGCACCCTGAGCACTTGTTTTTCGAGTATTCTGTAGGCAACCATTTGTGTTTGCACTGAAGGCTGGGGAGCGAGACGACAGTCTGCGACGGGGGTTGAAGTTGACTGAAGGGGTGCGCGGGTCTCGCGGGGCGCGGGACGCGGGCGAGGGTCGCGGGCCCCGCGCAGGCGGGCGGCGAGCCCCTGAACCGCTATCGGACGCAACTCTATTTTTCTGTTTTCGAATTGCCCACTTATCTCTGCTGATGCAGACTGTATATTGTAAAGGCACAATTAGAATGTCGTCGCCGTTGCTGACTTGATTGAATTTAAAAAAAAATGAAAAAGATTTTGCTACGTTCACCTTTACTGTTGTGTACTGAGCTCGACTTTACAATATGTATTGTAGTTCAGAGGATTACATTCAACAGTATTGTTGTTACTTTTACTAAAGTAAAATTTGCATACTAGTATAGTATTATATTATTTACATTTTATATCTCTGTCTAATTACGTAAACTACTTAGTTAAACATATTACAAGCCCGCCGGAAACTTTGCTAATGGTAAACTCCTTCTTCAGCATGTTGATGAAAACTACGCCTGAAATAATTATTGGAAACATCTTTCTAAAAAAGTTAATATAAATCTCATTAAATGAACTTCTTAATTGTCATTAGAAGGCTTCTTGTATCAAGTTCGATCAAAGTGTAGCGGAGTCGCAGCCGGCGCTCGGGGAAAGCCTTTTAAAAGTTACTCTTGATCTTAGCGCCACAAAGAATTTGTCGCACCTCGTCAGCTGCGAAGTTTGGCGCGGGATTCATTAGCGAGCATGACAGCCTCTCAGACTGATTTATATATGCTATGCTAACTTAAACATGTTTGTTTGCTAAGTTCTGCTCTAACAGACTCTGTAAGACCTCTGTTACTCGCTACTAAAGCTCCATAATAAGATACTATGTTATTACTCGATATTATATTGTTTAACAATTAGTAGTATTTGTTCTAATTATTATTATTATTTTCAGCACAAAGATAAGATGTCGTCTGTTGAACTACACATTAAAGTTATAATATATTTTGTAAACGAAAAGCAAAAGTTAAATTAACTCTGCTTTTATGTACGTGAATACACGTCTTTTAACTTTTCTTATTAAACTTTAAATAAAAAATCTGTAAAACACACACGTATTCAGGTATGTAATGAAATAGTTCGCGGCTCACTTAGAACGAGCTTACAAAGGTTGAGCAGAATCTGTTCAAATGTTGTGCAACTTAAAAGCTTTCTCATTAAGCTTCTGTATCCATTGAGGAAGCACAAGCAACTGTTTGAAACGAACTCGATGTTTTTCAGACGTTTCAATTGGTTGCGCGGAGCCGGCGCTTTTGAAATCCATCCTTTTTGATCGATTACGTTTTCCTCCGAGCTTCGCTTCAACAATGGATTTTTACAATCCAGTCACGTCCCTCAGTTTGCACAGGAAGCCGCTCAAAGATATCAACCCTGTTTGTTCATTAATGACTCATTTTATACTTTCATCTATTTGTTACTTGAAGTTACGAAAATTACTGAGCCACAAATTGAGCAGGATGATTACCACTAGGTAACTAACCCAAGAGATAGGTCGACTTTTTATTTCATAATCATACATCGTTGTTAGTCAGCTATAGTTTGGTATATCAACACATCTATCGATGTCTACTTCTAAGATTAAGCCACGGACCAAGGTGTTTTATAGTATCAAAAGTTACATACAACAAAATACTTTTTAAACGATCAACAATTTATGGTTTAATTTGTCACTCGAATTGTATTTCAGATCAGTTTATCGATATTAACACGTTGTATGTCTTGCAAGATAAACTTTCATATTAAATGGAACGTATATTTCAAAGTGTACGTAAGAAGGGGAGACTCGGAAGCCGAACAGAAACGTTTTCTGTTCGGAATAAGTCTATTGTAGCACAGCGCACGGGCCAGGCAAGTTGTTAGTGTAGAAATAGGGTGTACACGTCTACATAAAATATATTTTAAGCTATTATTGTTTAGGAAATTATGGAAAGTAAATAAATTGCACAGTAAACGCTTCTTGATAATTAATGAGTTGATTCGATATTCATTTATTTGGAATCAGCATTAGATTATGTAATTCTAAAAATGTTGGAATACTATTGAGCTATTTTATTCAATTAATTCTGTATTACTTAATTTTCCCATTTAAAATAACATTTAGAATTCCAAGAATACCTTAAGACTATTTCCATTTAAAACAAATTCTGCGAATAATGTTAAGTTTCCGAACACCTTATTTCAACTTAATAGCTTCTTTCCAAGAAGTATTTTTATATTTATTTGTCAAGGAATCTAAAGTAATGTCTCATAAATAAATATGTAGCATGCGCACCGTAATGTGGGTATGATTAAAACGTTGGAAGGGAAGCTCCATCAGATTAGGGTGGTACAATGGCCGCGAGGGGGCGCTGATGCACGCCGGCTTCCCTAACGATCTCATATCATAATTTGTACAATTTCTACGACCATTGTCGGTTATAAAGTAATGCGGAAGAATGCAATGAATTATGGAAACACATTTTGAAACGCAATTCCTGTAAAATTTTATGTTTAGTTACACGTGTATGTAGAGTGTCGGAGGCTCAGGGGTCTAGCTCCTGACTTGTTATGTGCAGGTCCCGAGTCCAAATCCCGCCATGTACCAATGTGTTTTTCGATTTTCGAATTTCATAGGTTCATATTTAGCCGACCCTCTTACGGTGAAAGAAAACATCGTGATGTCTGCACATATCGGCGAAGAAATTCAAAGATATGTGTGAAGTCGACCAACCCGAACTGGGCCAGCGTGGACCGTGGCCTAGTCACCCCTTAGGGGGTAGGCTCAGCGCCCCTCGATGTTGATATTATGTGTATATACTTTTATTTTGAATGGCAGTGGATTTGTATGTTCCCCTAAGTGTCAGGGTACCAGCCAATCGTCGTTTGTTAGTTTACCAAAAGTTATAACTAAATTCGAATCTTGTAGGAACATTTGTATGTACAAGTCACATATTCCAGTTTCAAACTTAAACAAGAACTCAAGAATTTCCCCTACGTTTTCTTATCGTCGTTCAACATTCGGGAAGACACAAGTTTGCTAACTTGTGTGTACCCAATTAGTCGTATTATTTATATACAGAGTGACACAACTTAGCGAAGATTTTAAACATATATTGAACTGGAAAACATTTATTGGTAGACTTCAGATTGGCAGACAAAATGCTTCTTCAAAAAGGTATAAATTCTAAAAGCGGAAAGAAAAGCTTAATCTTATAGACTGTCTATTAATCTATACTAATATTATAAAGAGAGAAACTTTGTATTTTTGTACTTTTATTTGTATTGAAATAACTCAAGAACTACAAGGCCGATTTCAAAAATTATTTCACCATTAGAAAGCTACATTATCCCCGAGTAACATAGGCTATATTATTTAATTCCACGCGGACGAAGTCGCGCACAAAAGCTAGTAATAGAATAAAGTTAGATAACAATTACAACTAATTAAATACATTTTTGTTTTTGAATCAATGTCTCGAGTGAGATCGGAAGCGCTGCGCAGTGGCGCTTAGTCCAGGGGCCGCTAATTTAAATAAAAACTCCGCCGCCATTAAAACTCGTACAAAAGTAAATGTCTACAGGAGTCTCATTATTTTTTTTCAAGATGTCGTAACAACGTTTGTCGTTTGTTCTCCTTTTAAACTAAACTAAAGAACAAAGAATAATTTATATTTTTTTTTATTACAATAAAGAATTTTAAGTATGGAAAGTTTGTATCGTTAGTAAGATTAACAAATACTGAGAATTGTATGTTTAAAATAACAAAATAAAAGTAAAAAATAATGAATTTTGTATGTTAAAATAATACTTACTGAGTTTTTCATTTTGTCAATGATGGTACTATGGCCCTCAATGATTAATGTTGCACAGAAATATTTCGTATTTTGGTTATACTCAGAAAAGAAAAAGTAAATGAAAGGGATTAATAAAAAATATGAACAAAAGCACCAAAAATCTCACGCAGAAAAATAAGGAAATTGCAATGGAAACTAAAACAATGCTAAAAGAGAAAACAATCAAGAAACAAATTCTGTACATTTTTCTTTTAAGGTAGCGTTCCTTTGTTTATTGTATTTCATTTTTGTATAGTTTAAAAGGGGTTCGTTTACTCAAATAAAAACAATACCTTTACAACTATGCACAAATTTTATTTGCAATAAATCGAACTCTACATCGTCAGAGAGCAATGAAAAAATGAAAATAAATCCATTTTATACATTGCTATACGCTATCTTAAAAACTTTAGTATATACAAATCAAATCAATAATTCACCAGAATCAAGAGTAGATTTTCTTAATTAGGTTTGCTTCTTATTTGCTTAAAAGAGACCAAAGCTAACAAATTTTGCGCAATGCCATCTGGTGACAGACAAAAGACTTCCACGACCGCAATCGACGAAAAAGTACGTCATGAAGCAATTAGAAGGAACAGCCAAGTTAAGGCAACTATTAGCTTTCAAATTGTCTGGCTTCACTCCAATTCTAAGACGAGGCGCTGTGAAAAGAATTAAACACTATTACAACGCTTTCCTTAAAGAAACTGCGCCAGTATTAACTGCGATTACTTCTACCTCTTCCTTAATAGTAAACGATAACTATTAAGATTTTTTAATGTCTTAAAACTTTACACGTTCTCTACATCTTCAACTCAACATTATTTTTTCTGTTATTAATAATATTAAATTACTAGTGACCCGCTCCGGCTTCGCACGGGTTCAATTATTATTAGTGTGGCTGTTATATACAATGTTCAGAGTTTTTCTGTAGTGTATTTAGTATCAGTTTTGCACCCGTGCGAAGCCGGGGCGGGTCGCTAGTTGCGACTATAATTTGAGATTTAAACTATTCTATCTCTCAAGTTGGATCGAACTACACATGGTGTGCGAATTTTATTGTAATCGGTTAAGTGGTTTAGGAGTCCATTGAGGACAAACATTGTGACACGAGATTTACATATATATTAAGATTGAAAGAACCACACCGATAAACTTAATAAAGATAACTAAGTTAATAATAAAGTTTAAAGAAAAATAGAATTGAAATCAACGAAACTCAAGTCAAACGCAGAGATATTGAAGAAAAAATTGAATTAAACCAGCGTCTAGACTGTAGACGTTTGACTTGCAGAGTGAACTTGTGGGGGATTGAAATGAAAAAAAAATCACACGATTTAATGGTCTGGTGATTGATTCACATGCCACTGTCAGCTTCCTCCTTTTGTACTATAACTAGTCGAAGTTGTTTTCTATTTACTACCATGCGTTTAGTCTTATATCTTAAAGTAAGAGTTAAAATAATTGCGATCATTTAAAATCATTTTAATAAATAAGTAGCTGTTGTTCACGACTTCGTCCACCGGGAATTAAAAAACGTAGCATATGTTACTCGGGGATAAAGTAGCTTTATAATGGTAAAAGAATTTTTAAAATCGGCCTAGTAGTTCTTGAGTTATTTTTATCTTTATAATATTAGTTTAATATAGATAAGAATTTCTTACTGTTAACATACAATGAAAATATAACTATTTTACTTTGATAAGTTGCTTTGCAAAATTTCTTTATGAACATGATGAAAATGGTCCATGAAAATCAAAAACAGTTATTAGTTTAGTCCACATCTCAAGATGGCGGCTCTCGGCTACGTTGTTGCCTTCGATAAATCGATCAGAGTTTCTAATTTATTCCATCCGTCTCATTCTGCAAGCAATTAATTAAATACTCCCTTGTATTTACAACACAATGACACTGCTTATCCATTAGCCGTGTGACTTTTACATCATTTGTAAATCAAAATTTATTTGTTCTCAACAATACTGTAAATGACTCGCAATTAATTCGGTTTGATTGACCGGATCTACACAATTTAGATCTTTGTATTGCCGATCCATTGCATTTCGTAAGTCTAACTATAGATGGCACTGTTATAAAATTATATTAAAACCGAAGTTGAAACATACACTAGTTAAAGAAAGAATAAACTGAGCGTTTGAATAAAATGCTCAGACGTATTTAAGGGACCGTATAAAATATATTATCTACAATGTAATTCCCCAAAAGCTTTTAGAATAAATGAAGTATTTTAGACCCCAACGTATTTAATCCTCGTCGGCAACCTTAATTCTCTCTGTTTTAGCTCACAGCGGTGTTTTGCTCGCCCTGATTCTAATCTGTCTTAACTCCTGCTTACACGGTTATGCTTTAGAACTGTTTTAATTTGGTTTTTGTATTTGTATAAAACTTGTTCATTGTTTAGTGTTTAAGCGAACTTAACATTGGAAGTTTTTGTTTTACTTATATCCTCTAACAATAGTAAGTCTAAGTTACAAGTGCTCTAACTTGATTTACAACAACTATATTATTATAACGTTTTCTCTACTGAGATGGAAGGTGATAGATCTGTTCGTGGTGAGATGTTAATACCCCGCACGACTCTGGCGCCATCTATTACAGGTACAGACAACCTAAGTCTCTGAAACCTATTTTTCAGCAGAGCTTACTTTGTCCGACGTAGCATGTGACATGAAGACTTTGTAGGTGTAAATGCAAAATTGTTAGTACACATAAAACCGGTTTTATCAAGATCAAGGGATCATTTTTCACTTTTGTACTTAAGGTGAGCGCCCACCGCTAAAGAGGAAAAAGCTGAAAGGGAACTGGTCATCCAAATTTTCTCCCAAATTGCACACTCGTGTCCCCACCAACGGAGAGAGATAAGATGCGTCAAAAAGAGCCAGAATGTGCTAGGGAGCTGAGCTGTGTCCGAGCTGTGCCAAATGATACAGCTGTATTATGCCGTTGGGCTCGCTTAGCTCAGCTCTGTGTCGGTGGGGTGTTTGAAATGATTCCGCACAGCTCACCATCTCATTACCCTTTTGCGGTGGGCGTTCGGCTTTAATAAAGCAGTTACATGTTGTAACCCCAGGATGTATGGCATTAGTATTTTTATTGTGTCAAATTTGGTCCCAAATAAAAAGCCGAGTAAATTTTTTACATTTTATTTTCCTAAAAAAAAAAGATCTGAATGTTTACACTCTTACCAAAAGAAATTGTTTTCACGTTCGCACGTAAATTTATTCAACAAAAATATTCTGTCGATGAGAGTCAATAGAGTTGCGAGAGGTGTTTATACATGCAAATAAAACACAAATATTTTTCATCGTTCCCATTTTTTTTATCTAAACGCCTTTCAAATATATCTTGTTTTTTCTTCTTTCTTTAGTTTTTTTTGTTTATTTAGAAAACATTGAAAGACTAGAAACTACAATACAAATGATACAAAAGGTGATCTTTAGGAATTTCATATTGGTTCAAAGTTTTATATTCTAATTACCTCAAGAATCTTAATAGAGCTGTGCAGAACAAACAATAGCAAACAGTAATGTTAGATCAACCTTAATCAAGTGGCTTGTCGACGTTTGAGATGTAAATGCAATACCTCACTATTACAAAAACATATATTTTATGGCATATTAATTCACTTATACTGAACGAAGTTTTATACATTGCATAAAATTTGGTTTGGAATTATCAGATTATTAACCACAATTACTATTAAACTGGTCTCCTTTGTTCCGAAAAAAAATATAAAGTACAGCGAAAAGCGAGGACCAATAAGTCGTCGATTATACGATACTGGAGGACACTCGGAACTAAATAATATAGACCAGGGGTCTCATTGGACCAAATTATGTATCATAAGAAGTACCAGGAACAAGGGTGTTCTGTATTTTGGGAATAAATTTTATGAATGTACCAGTACCAAACGTAGAATGTACAACAGTAATAACGTTGATTCTCGTTGCGGAATAAAACAGTTTGTGACCAAAAGCGTTTAAATAGCAAGCATTTTCCATATTCATGGTTAAAGCTTTCGAACTATTATTAACTTTCTTAAAGCATTTTAAAATATAACATTATCGATGTGATCTCATTGGTTAGAAGAGCTAACTCATATATAAGGTGTACATTAAAATAAATCTTAAAGCCTTCATTAGCCGTAATCCGCAGCGGTACGATTACTTTGTACGGGAGCTTTAAGCTCCACATGATTAAAAGCTTCCTATAATTTACAACTAATACCACCTCATTCTGTACAAAATTAATATGAACGAAATATTAGTCTATAATTTCCTTCATCTTTTAAAAGTACTTATAAGAAATTTTTGAAGTTTTCTTTGACTATCGGTATATTTTTACCAGGTTTTAGTATAGAGTTTTAGATTTTTCAAATTCTTTGGTTGGTAAATTATTATCAACCCATTTAACTTTATCGTTAAATAGCCTCCGAAACTGCAGAATCAATTCGAAAAATTCTTGGAAGCTACAGTATCCCGACTGACAGGCTATATTTTTTTATTCCTTGCGTGCGAAGTCGCAGGCAACAGCTAGTATAATACAAAATTCTCATGCTCAACATTAATACGTCTTTACTCAATTAATTATACAGAAGGAAGATTTGTTATTCAAATTAGATAAGGAAACAAACATTTGCTCTCGACTTCTGAATAATGAATAACAAAATCTAACAGAAATGACATTTACCTGTACAGGGGTCTATCCAAATGTACATTCGCTACGAAGCGATTCTATAGCGAACGTGAAAAATGACGTTCGATATTTAATAAGTAACGATCACATGACTTATCGAATGTCATTATAAGTTTCATTCATTTTTATCGATTCAATCGGTGATATCAACAATCGATTAGTTGGATTGTTGTACAATGGGTAGGCCCTCAGAAGTACGTTATAAATCATATAACAACTTTATTTGAATTTATCTATTTAATTCGCAAAAGCATAAAGTTAATTTGCACCGAACAGATTTTGATTAATCAAATACCTAAATACAAATTGTAATTATTTAATTTTGTATCGTCACTAGAGAATTAGTTCACTAATGTAACTTAAATTACGATTGACATAAAGTCGTGATGTCTAAAACATTATTTCATTCTATTTTGAATATAGTGTTCTTCAATAGTCGCATGTATTTTAAGAACTACTTAACTAACTCTAAAACCGGCTACAGTCGCTCAGTTTCAACTGTACGGTTTAGCTCCGCAGTTAAAACTGACATGTGTTGGCAAAACTGGGAACTATACAGTTCGACTGTGCCGTAGAAAGAGAAAGATACAAAAGTAACAATAGCGTATACGGTTGAGGGACAAAACATGCTTTAGACTAGGTCATACGTATGTTGTGTGCGCATCACTTTACGGTTGTAAACCAATAACATCATGTCTCAAGCCTTTGCCTGGGACGTATGAAAAAATAGTTCACCGAAAATACGCTTGGAACGCCACTAACTATGTGATACGTCACATTTATTTGCGTCTTATTTCAAGACCCAAACAAACAAAATCGCATACGGAGAAAGGGACCACAGATCTATATCACTGTCTTTGTCACGTTACGTATATTTCGTATAAATGTGTCACAGTCGCTGTCAGTATGACATATGTCATGTCTCATCTGCCTTTTTTTAATCTGTGGACTGTGTGGTTCTCAGTTGACCTGTGAACGTCAGTTTTAACTGTGCAGTTAGGCACAGATCACGAACTTGTATGTGTCCAGGCACCACATATGGTACCTACATATACTATGCTAAGGCATTAATTATTTGAATATTTATAAAAGATAATAACAAAATTAATAACTGTAATTAGCCAATCGCGTAAGCGGGATACTGTTAATGTCCTAAATACAGATTATATTATGATATTACGCGTAACAAATGTTCGTTTTAAATACTAATGCTGCATAATAATGGGCATAGAGATTGGCGTTATAATAACAAAGTCGTGAATGTACGCCATTAAATTAATGTAGGCTGATGTAACGAGGCGCGTTTGAAATATCTGAATTATTCCTATTGTTTGATCTTTGGATAGTCTTGTTTCTCATGTTTTAGAAAATGTTTAATATTTTTGTTGAATTAAAAGATGGCGCTATTTCAAATGTCAAAATAAAGTAGCAATCCTAAATACTTTTGCAATAAATGTACATACTTAGCTAATGTTTACCATGACACATCTAGTATTGCATGTCTCAGTGCAATGATCCATAATACCTGAGCGCGAAGTCACAACCTACATTATCAGAATATTTTTTCTTTTTTAATCAGTACGCTTGTTAGTTACCTTAAATACTTTAAATAAGTGGATTATAAATTATTATAAAGGAAAAATAAATATTGTACTAGGCATTTCGAGCCTCGCGATTTTTTCGGCGCGGAATTCAAAAATATAACCTATGTTACTCGGGGATCATGTAGCTTTCTAACCCTACTTCATCAGGCTTCATAAGACCGAACTCGCGGTATAATGCAGATATTGCTTCGGCATAAAGCTGTTTTTTGCGTGACATCGGTCTAATGAAGTCCTAGTAGTTTTACAGTTATTTCAATAAATACAAAAATACATTTTTTTTCTATTTATAATACTCCAGATTAACATTTTATTTAACTGTTGCTTTACTTATAAAATCAAAAATATTTTACTTTATTTATAACATACTGTAAGCACATTGTATTTGCTGCGGGAACGCTTTTGTGCTTGGCTTCTATAAAGCTTTACCAGTGTTTTTTTGTTTAATTAAATAATTAAGGCCTTTTTATAAAACTCAACCTCTATAATAATTTATTATTATTCCACGCATCAGTTTTCAGAATTCATATTTTATACTAAATATTGCCTTTGAGCCTACTTAGCTTTTTAATTAATTTAAACTGATGAACCTTTTAGAAACCAGGCGTACGTTTTAGTAAGGTAGCGGGGACTGATAAAAATCTACCCTCATTGATTTTCCTGATAAAACCTGTATTTTATTAAATTTCGCATATTTTTAAATATGTTGTACCTGGGTTGCCAGTTCCTAGACTGGCATAGCCGTTTAATTGATTGTCGAAGTGGTCAATTTTTCGAGGCAAAACCCCTCATCGAATTACCTGAAAACTTTGTCACCAATCAATAGAAGGTGCCGTTTAAATATAAGTTTTAACAGGAAAAAACATCAGGGTATGTCCAGAGCTTTGTATCTTAGGCCATTTAAAGCCAGCTTACAAACGTTTAGTTTTAAAAAGTGAGACGTTAACACGTCAATTTTAAATGCACAGTCAAACTGTATAGTTCTCAGTTTAGTCTACACGCGTCAGTTTTAACTGCGCAGTCGAACTGTACAGTTAAAACTGAGCGTCTGTAACCGGCTTTAGACTAGTTGTCTCTTTAAAGGTATCAAGTCAAACGTCGTCGTAAGTGATCCCCAAAGCGGTAAGTATTGACCGCTCGTGTTGGCGACAAGCCAAGTCGTTGTCGCGGCGAACCGCAATTACAAATTACATTTTTTGTCGTATTAACTCCGGAAAATGGTTCACGTCGTACCTAACTCGGAACGATAACAGTTATGGACGTTAACGAAATTACCTAACATCTGCATTATATTCAAACTAGGTATCGCCCGCGAATCCGTCTGCGCGGAACTTGAAAAAACTTACTAAGAAGCCTATGTGTTTTTCCACACCATTATCTATATTTGTGACATTTTTTAAGAATCGTCGACCTTCAAATAAATATCGATACATCCATCGCGTTGTGGAATGGTCTGTGCTCGGTATTTCCAAACCGCTACTACTTAGGGTTCTTTAAGAAGCGAGCCTATCTATTCCTTAAAGGCCGGCAACGCATTTGCGATTCCTCGAGTGTTGCAAATGTCCATGGACGTCGAAGATCACCTCGGTGGTCTGCCACTTATTTACCCCCTTCTTTTATATAAAAATCCATAATTTCGCAATAATATTATTAACTATTTTTGATACTTTTTGTGTCATTAGAAATGTCGTTTATATATTTACGGTTATTTATTTGCGTCAAAATATAAAAACGTTCTTATATTTAAGAGTACATAAGAATGTTGTTCGTGTTGTGAACAAAAAAGTAATATCACAGCTTTCTTAGAATTCACTTGATAGTACCTTACGAAGGTTTGAAGTGTCTTTGTTTGATCCCTAGATGAAAGGTTTCGCTCTAGGCCGAGAAAGAAGAGCCTTTCTAAGGAAAACTATCGCGTAAATATACACAAAATAATAGATGTATGGACTATTGTTTTGTAAATATTTTTTTAAGTTAAATTAAAAAATAACTTCTTTTATAGTTTACAAGTAACCAACCATCTGTAATCGCTAGATAGTGTCATCAGCAATAAAAAAAATAACAAAAAAAGTAGTAAACAGGATAACAAATCAGTCAGCTTAAGTCATTTCCAATTTCCCCAATCGTTACGCAACAAGGACACAATTGTGTATTACGGCTTATTATTAACTTTTCTTTTTTCACGGGAAAGTCTTTGTATTTTTTACAAAGTTAGTAGTAGTAGACTTAAGAATATTAGGTCGTTATCCTTATAAATACTTCCTATATATGCTTGAATCTTTAAAACTACGCAACGGATTTTGATGCGTTTTTTTTAATAGATAGAGTGATTCATAAGGAAGATTTTCATCTATAATACATTCATAATATAGTAGAGTAACACTGATCATTTAGAGGCTTTTAATATGCTGTCGTAAATTAACACGTTTTCAGCGCTTATATTGCAAACGCTATGTTTAGTATCAGTATTATACCGATTTCCACCCGTGCGAAGCCGGGGCTGGTCACTAGTAAAGTATATTTTATCTAAATAGATTATATAGATTTTAAAATTAATAGAATACGTTGTTGTACAACAAGTTTGAAACGTAACCAAACTTACAAACAACATTTTGTTGTACTATTATTACTTCCGTAGGCAAGTTTGAGTAACTTGTTGGTTTCAATGCTTATTAGATCTGCTTATGTACAAACGAAAATATTTAAACACACCAGAGTATGTAACATATATGAATTATCATAAGGATCACGTTAAGCTTTTGGTCACTGCAACGTTCCAATCCTATATATATTATGGCTCAATCATCACTGCACCACGTTTATGATCGTACCCAACACGCGCACTGCCTCTCGCCGACATGACTCTCAACATGGCGTGATACTCAAGACACCCATTGACAACCGTACCATAGGAAATACACTACAGTCACTTAATTTTATTTTTATAATCCTCTGCTATAATTTTATTAACGTATTATTTATTGCACCTTCCAGAGAATATTTAATTATTAATTACTAATTACAAAAAGGCAAAAATGTAGAAGTGGCGGAAACGTTTCATAATATTAATGTACCGTACAAATTATCTGCAAAGGGACTGAATTATGTTCTACCCACATCAAAAGCACAACAGAGGGCGTGCAAGTCGCGGCGTTACCTTTTATATGAAGGGTAAATTGATTAAAGCACTCAAAAGGGATCGTGTGCACCCCAAATGAGACATGTAGAGCCTCGTGATTAGAACATTTTTGTGTGAACGTGAAAATATTACTTTATATGATTTATTACAACGATATAAATAATATAACTAATCCATCCTTATCTAAATGTGTTCTAAATATCTTTGTTACTTAAATTATCTTACACTACCTGTCACACGCCATGTTTTACATCTGTTGATTTGATCAAGACTCGTTCAGCCGTTCTGGAGCTACCTTCAAATAAAAATCCTTCCATCCTAACTTTTTAACCGACTTCCAAAAAAGGAGGAGGTTCTCAATTCGTCTGTATGTTTTTTTTTTTGTTCACCGATTACTCGGCTCCTGGTGGTCCGATTTTTATAATTCTTTTTTTATTCGAACAGTACGGTGTGTCATTTGGTCCCATTTTCATAATATTACTAAGATTACAGTCGAGGATGAGCGAGAGTTCAAGGAACTGCGATATTTGTCTCGGTCATAGAGACCTCTCTAATCAGGTTGTTCGCTTATGAACGTTGTCCGGGACTATTGAATGATTCTCGCTTCTACAGGTTTCTTGCTTATCTAGGTTTGACTGTACATGTGCTTATTCTATATGACATGTCATTTTACAACGCATTAAAAAACGAACTGTGATCATTCATAACAAAGACGTACAAACACACACAGGACAAAAGAAGTATAATCCGTACTCCACATTCTAATCCTAGAATACTTTTTTTCTTTAAATGCAAAGCAAGATGCATTTTACAAAGGAGTGGAAAGAAATGAGGGCACGAGATAGCAGCAGAGAGTGAGGGAGGCAAGTCAACGACACTTCAAGTGTGCGGTGCGCTGACAACGAGCACAAAGAAACTGGCTAATTTATGAATCTCTTTACTTGCAAACAAATATAATATACCTAATATATTGTAGACTTTCTGCTTCTGAATCTCTTTAGTTGCAATATAATGTAGACTAAGAGCACAAATGTAAAATAAAACCCTAACAATGGCTGAATTCACAACCTTAAACATAAAAATATGGGTATTTGGACTTGAACTTGGCACAAACAAA
The DNA here is from genome assembly GCA_013186455.1 of Papilio dardanus tibullus. Lineage (NCBI taxonomy): Eukaryota > Metazoa > Arthropoda > Insecta > Lepidoptera > Papilionidae > Papilio > Papilio dardanus. The sequence goes on along the minus strand of QDHC01006438.1, from coordinate 58,758 downwards.
CTGTACAGTTCTCAAATTTACCTAAAAACGTCAGTTTTGACTGCGCAGTCGAACTGGTGAATTAAAACTGTGCTCTTAAATCTGAGCATCTGTAGCCGGCTTTAAAAGATATAACACAGCGTAGAATTGTGTAGCCGTGCGTAGCTGTTCGTAGCTTTTCGTAGATCTGCGTAGCGGTGCTATTTTACTCTTGCGTCTGATGGTAGGCAATTTAGACTTACATTTTATTTGACGTAATTTAGAGGTGTATATCTTGGACATATATTGCGTGGATGGAAGTACGAATTATTACAGATCATTATTCAGAGAAAGATACAAGGTAAAAGAAGCCCAGGAAGGAGAAGAACTTATTGGCTTAAAAACCTTCGCCATTGGTAAAACAAAATTATGCGTTCTATATTCAGAGCTGTTGTGACGAAAGTTTAATTTGCCAAGAAGAAGAAGGGGAATAGTAAAATAAAGATTTTTTTATGACAAGAAATAGCTTTTAGCTACATTTTAACCTAATTTATTCCTTGAAAATCAGATTATGATGAAAATATAAAAACATAATATTTAAGTAATTTAATTTTACCGTGTTCAAGATCACTTGAATTAATTAGGCAGACGTTTAGTTATAAATCTCAATTATAATATAAAATTCTGTTAGATTTAAAGGTTCATTGCCTTCTACTTAACTTCTAAATATTTAGAATAAAATTAAAATTGTAGAAACAAACTATCGTATCGATTTTAAACTCGTTTAGTATTTGTGGAAGTTAACGTGAGTGTGGGTATCATGCAAGCACAAATTAACTTCTTGCCAAAGTTTCAGACGACGGATTTAGTTTGGTCGGAGTGTTCCGTCTACGACTATTCCATTAGTTTCTCTTTGCCTGGATTAGTCTCGCTTCACTATTAACCATGATTTCATATAACTTTGACAAGTATTTAGTTATTTACTACCGAAACCGAAGCAGTTTAGTGTTTAAAACAAGATAAATAGATAGATAGTTAAAGCATTTATTCAACTGACAATATTTACAATATTTAAACTTATTTATTCAAATATAATTTAACAATATATCAAGGTTTTTTTCCCTTTTTCTTCTATTTTTTTTTTTGAAACTTTGTGTCGGTTACTTTCCAGCATCTAGTTGGTCAGGCTGTCCAGCGACATAGCCATCCCCTAGAAACTTAAAAAAGACGTAAAATTTATACTTTATTTCAACCCAACTTGTAAAGTATAGCCTATGTACTGGTTGATATTGTAGGCCTCATAAATCTGTAAGGAAAAAGAAATTCGAAGTTCATTTAGACATTTTAAACGTGGCCGGTCCTTTTATATCGGAGTCTGTAACAAAAGATGTGCTTTCTATTGAAAAAAATAATCTCAGTATCCCGAATTGATTGATGAGGGTGGAGAAATGACAAAGACGACCGATATTAATGTTTCCCTTGACATATCTATTACAATATAATTTAAGAAAATCAATCTCTTGTCCGTTTTGGCAGCTTTTGTTGCTACTCTTAGGTAAAATAGTTACACGGGTCTGTTTGGAATAAAACCTATTTTTCTATCTATTTATCTTACGAAGAGATATTTAAACATTGAAGGACGGCTCTGTTTTACCATTCAAATTATTTAGGTCACGTTAGAAAATTACTAACTCTTTAGCTATATATTTATACATCCTAGTTTTTATTTGCATTTATCAAGATATTTGATAGAGGTAAGCAAAAAAAAGTACAGGAACTAAGCCAAAAAGTAAATGCCGCACGTAGCTGCGGCGCGGTCCGGTAACAAGCAGGTAAGAAATCAGCTGCAATCAGTCGAAGGCGACGTTTACGAGCCATTAGTTTAATCTAACGACCCAAATAGCCGGAAGCCAGATAATATTTACTTTTGATTTCCTAATTCGTGATATCTATTTTCATTTCGTTACTCAAATAAAAATGTATCTGGCGCATTTTTCTATTAGGTTAGATTAGCTAGCAAAAACAAAACAAAAAACAAAAGCACCCGTTCTTTATTTGGAGCCGCGGTGTCCAAAGCTGGACTTTGGCAATCTGGATTGCCATTATGATCGCCGACCTCCGGAAGGAGATGGCACTTTAGGAAGAAGAAGAAGATTAGCTAGAAAAAGTTTATAAACTTGCAAATTTATTTCCACATTTAATTATCGGTTATCTGTACCATGTTTTCGACGAAACTTATATTAGAAACATTTATGACGTCTGTTAATTAACTGTAGAAACGGAAATCGCTTCGTGTAGCTCACTTCGCCAACACTCATTAGAAACCGCACTAAACTTAATAGTTAAATTATGCGAACGAAAACAAAAGCAGCTTTTAATATTCTCTAGTATTTACTTAACAAAAAAAATAACAAAAACAATCTTCCATCAAAGTAGTATATTTAATTGCGTAGTTCCCGAGGGCGTCGCAAGGATCATAGATTACACCACATTGCCTCAGTTTGTCGCAGGGTAAAAACAAAACATTCCTAACATACTTTTATGACAGATATTTAATCTAATTTATATTTTTTTCTTTTGTTATTGAGTCTTGAAACAAGTAACGAAATATGTTATAAAACTTCTCCAAGACTTATAGTTAACATGCTATTATTTATTATCCAAACCAGGTATTTGATTAAAAGCATCAGGTCATCTCTCTTCGGTACAGATGCGCACTCGTTCCGTCATTTACGACGACTAGAAATTCGCGGTTTTCTCAGGTATTGTAGGAAGACTACGATTTTTATTCTCCCACCGCTACCAATGAGCGCGGGGCTCGCGGGGTTTGTGCGGGGAATGAGACGAACTCATTCCGCGCACAAGCCCCGCGAGCGCAAATCCAGCAAAAGAGCAAAACCGCAAAACTCGTAACCGACAACGGTTACCAGTCGCATCCTGAACATCATCGCGGTAGCTGACGGTTAGCGCACAAGGTCGCCGGAGTATTTTGGTTTTCGTACTATAACGGTTTGCGCTTATGGGAAACGGTGCATCAGGGCCTCTTGACTGTTCGACTGTGGCTTATGGACTCCGAAAGAATTACCAGGCATCTACAGGCGGTAAAAGGGCCATCAAATTGATAAGTGACGTTTTATTCTTCCTGTACAATATCCCGCCACCCTTTGTGCACACTTAGTTTCAGGGTAGGTTGTGCTTCAGGACCCGAACCTGTGTTTATACGGCACATGTCTATTGCATAAATACGGTTTGCGTTACGTTTTCCAGTTCAGTACACTCTGAGTGTACGCGGCTCTCAACGCAGGTTTTCACGGCGGGTGATTCAAGCGGTGGTACCAAAGTACACGTTCAAATATAGACGGTACTGTATCCAAAGCTTGTCCATACACTGTAGAAACTTGCCTTTATACAGGCTGCGTGTACCGGAGCCGTGCGGCGGTAATCAGTGGTAGTGTAGGCGCGTAATGAATACGGTGTAATGTAATTAGGCCCCGCTCGCTCTCGCGCTACTGATCGCCGCACAAAGCGTTCACGTATTGCGCACTGCGTTAAACCTGCTCTCTGATTCACGTTGCCAACTTAAGTGAAACATGACTACACAAATATAAGGATAAATACGAGGGTAATCTATCTAAAATGTATCTACGTTAATGCTTATTATATAAGTACATATTACCCACAGATCTCGCACAATAAAGTCTCTAATCCATCTTAGGTTAGATTAAATTGATCAAGATTATTACGTGCTCGCACACTCGTTTATGTATTAAAAAATCTACTACAATGTTTGATTCAGTTGTTATAGAATAGACAAATTACACATTCTGTCGATGTTAAGTCATCAAATGTCTTAGACATATTTGTTTTGTCTTAACTTTCGTACATCATAACCTTTAGAATATATTTCTTACTTATTACTGCGCCAGTAAAATTAGAATGTTTTAATTTCTTTGTATGGGAGGGGTATCCATATTAGTTTTTTTTATATGAAAAGGTGCAAACGAGCAGCGGGAACACCGAGGTGATCAACGACGGGAATACCAGAGGAACCACAGATGCGTTTTATAGATCTATACTAGTATAGTATTATATTATCTGTGATACTATGTTGTACTATATGTTTGTTTTTGTCCTCACCTCAGAGTACACAACATGACGTGCGTTTATTCTGAAGTGGCGGGCGCCGGCGGCGGCGCGGTGCTGGCTCGGGGCATCAATTACAAATGATGGACGACCAACCGCCGAACACTGCCTACTCATTCATTTTTATCTAATGCATTATACATTAGATACGCATACAAATAAAACATCACACGGCTATATTAAGGTAAAATACATTTTATTAAAAGACTAGCTGTTGCTCGCGACTTCGTCGGCGTAAAATTAAAAAATACAGTCTATGTGACCCGGGGATAATGTAGCTTTCTATGAGTGAAAGAATTTTTGAAATCGGCCCAGTAGTTCTTGAGTTATTTCAATACAAACAAAACTACAAAGTTTCTCTCTTTATAATATTAGTATAGATATAGATATAAACAATAAGACAAAATTTATTTTATGACTAGCAGTTGCCCGCGACTTCGTCCGCGTGGTGTTTAATATTAACCATGAATCTTATCTTCGGATAGCTCATTGAGTCTAAGGCAAAGGTAGCTGCTAGGAAGCCCGGAGTCCTTACCAAGGACTTCACACCGGGACAGCGTTTTATTCTGTACATAGCACATATCTGGCCGTGTGTGAAATACTGCTGTCACATCTGGGCAGGTGCATCCAAATACCAACTCGCACCCCTGGATTCAGTGGAGAGGCGGGCCAAAAAGTTTATCGGTGACCAAAAACTAAATTTAGTCAATATTAAGCACTGGCGTAAAGTGGCGTAAAGTGGCCAGTCTCTCGGTGTTCTACCGGCTACATTTTGGAGGGTGTGCGCAGGAATTACATGAAATAATTCACCATCACCATTCTACCATCGGAAGTTCAGCCGTACGACAGGAATCTGAACACTGAACTGCATCATCTAAGTAGCGTAGGTATCATCAACCTACATTGTGAAAACGCAACATTATACTTTGATCGCCAAACTGTTAGTATTTAAAACGGAACACTGTCGAAATTTTTAACCATTTTTTTTTTCTATTTGATGTAAGGTCCAAAGATTGTTATATTTTACGGAATTAAAAAATCATGTCTAGAACAAAAGTTACAGACAATGGCTTGTAACAGTAATAATGGATGCTTCGAAATGAACCATTTTCAAACCCCCACTTCGGATTGGAAAAAATGTTATACTTACTTGATATGTACTCAATTAAATATCAGAATTCTTTTGCATTTTCTACCACGGCCGGCTCGTGAGATGATTTTTCGGTTACCCTTATAACTTGTGTTCGTGATATCTTCTAAACTATTCGTCAGATTTAAATACGGTTAAGGACGATTTTAATCTACATTAAATTCTCCTGATAACAAACACATTTATTTGGATAAGGATTAATATTTAAACCAAAAAAATAACGCGGCAAATTAAGTGCATATTTTAATTGATTTTTATAAAACAAAAAGTGATTATTGTGAGAAAACCGTAAAAGATAAACATATGCCATCGCTGACTTTTTTGTAGAACTTTTTCAGATCTACAAATGTCTCGTACATCATTTTTATATAACTCGAGCGGTTTAGCCAGCGTAAGCCAATGAAAAGGAAAATTTAATGAAATTTGCGACAGGGTCCAGAAATGCGCTGTTTATTCCTATTTCCTAAACTTTTCTAAAAATAAATTATAGCCTATGTTAGACACAAAGAGCGTAGCTTTCTAATAGTGAAAGAATTTTCGAAATCCGTTCAGTAGAATTTGAGTTATTTCAATACAAACAAAAATACAAAAATCCAAAAATACAAAGTTTCTCTCTTTATAATATTAGTATAGATTACCACATTAGTTAGTCATTCAAAAGCATACTTACCTTACCAACTATATATAATTTGATTTTAAACGCTCTATTGTATTTAAAACACATTTTATAAAACGCATTATGCAATTAGCCATCTCGGATAAAAAAAAACTATCATAACTCTATGGCTACATTAGACCGATGTCACACAAAAAACGCCAAAGCAAAATCCGTTTATATCAAGACTACGGTCTAATGATTCCATATGGTTACTTCTATACTTAAGATAAGGAAACATGTTATGTATAAAACAACTGCAAGCTAGCAATATTGAGTTTTTAGAGTGTCAAATATGTCACCACCGGGGCGTGTTGACGAATACATCCAGCGTCCACTCGCCTCGGTGGACAGTGAAGCTGAGAGAAATAGAGGTGTTTAGTGAGTATGCTCCCAATCTCTTCCCTGTTAGGGGATGGTTAAGGAGGAGTCCCACATACCCATCGTGTCTTTCCCTAAGCCCCGATGGTATGCTTAACTGCATTCCCCTCTTAAAAAAAAAGGGTGTCAAATATGTTATAATGAGCTAGTTGTTCTAGTTGTGTACAGCGCAGTACAATTTATGATCGTTGATACGAGGGCTCTTAGTAAGACGATAATTTAGTATCAAACAGCTTAAGACAGTCGCCACCTGGTGCCGGAGCGACCGCAGGCGCCGCGCCAACACCCTGATGCATCGTCATTGTATTTCATAGGATTGCTTCTAAATTGTGGCCGCTACTGCAAACCGTCTTACAAGACGATAGAAGCGATATTGTTACAAACAAGATTAGTTATACATTGTTTTCTAAAGCCGGCTACAAACTTTCAGTTTTTTAACTGTGTAGCTGAACTGACGTACATACGTCGATTTAAACTGCGCAGTCGAACTGTACACTTAAAACTGAACGTCTGTACCCGACTTAATTTGAATAGTGATAAAATTGCAAAAAAAAAATAGAATACACTAATAGGAATATTGTAAAGTTAATTTAACAGAATTTAATTTAATTGCAGTTCGTTTCCCTAGGCTGACTAGGACTGACTAATGCTGACTAGAAACGCTAACATTGGTACAGTTTAGTAAGTTAAAACTTGAAGCGAATTCGTGAACAAACGCGTACTTGTGGATGGCATTACTTTGACTAAAGTCGGCTTTGTAATTCAAATTCCCCTCCCGTCCCGCGCCGCTCCTCCGCCGCCGCCAGATGCGACCTGTATGAATACTAAACGTGAATATTTTAAGTACCAGTCCCTTACCTTTATATAAAAAAAACTTTAATACCAACGTACCAAATGAATTTATATTCATTTTGTAACTTTTTTTACAAATGTACTAAAAAATATTGCCAAATAATTTTCGCCTATTTGATATCCTAGAACAGAGACAAAAATTAGTTTGCTTAAATGCTCTACGACTTTAGTGTAGATGAGAAGGTGGGTTTAACCGTAAGATTTTAATGGGAATAAACGCTAAATAAATGAGTAAATTTAACATTATAATTCTGTCAATTCCATGCATAAATATCAAACCAATAAATTGTTATGTAAATTAAATTCATTAAATACCACCTTACGTAGAGCCTCTCGGTTATAAATTGCCTATTTGCATAAAATTTATCTTCGATTTTACTAAGAGATTTAAGGTAAAGTGAAAATAATAAAATGACAAAATACAATAATGTATCATGTCATCTGAACATGGATTCACATCTGAAGATGGACTCCCGAAGAGTCCGAAACTAGTCGGTACCGTTACCGGAACAATATGTATGAGTTTTAGCCGTATTAATTAGTATAATCTAACATATTTTAAATTATAGAAATTGAAAAAAATGTATTATAATTTGGAAAAGAATCCTGTAATATCTTCCCTTACTTCTGGGGTCAGCGGTGGGAAGAAAAGATACTACGCCATGTTCGCTCAACTAAAGTATATTTTAAAAATAAAAAGTCACAACAATGACGAACGACATATACAAATGCCATAAGAAAGAACGGATTACACTTCAAAGTGTTAAATGTAATATTTGGACAAAACTCGACATAAAAGCTTTTTTATTTTCTTCCATTTTGTTTAAATTCTAGTATGTACCACTATAATTTCTCCTATGCATTAACACAGTCGACCCCTTTTTTTGTTAATGAAATTGATCATATACCTCGAAGCACTATAACGTTTAACTAAAGACAAAGGATGCGTATTAAAATTGAGATTGGTTTCCATTGAAACATGAATCTATGTTGGTAAATCGTGTTCCCACAAGCGAGGTGTTATCAAAACATCAAAAGCGATTAATTCCCAACACGTTTATAACATATACAAGCTAGTCTATACTGGCACTGTTTCAGTTTTATTACTATGATGTAGTTTCGCTTTATAAACCTATAAATTATAATAAATTGTTATTCACTTTGGGAGTCGTTATAGTTAAGTCTCTTTGGTATAGTAGTAGTAGTAGTTCGACCCATGATGGGCTCTATATGCCGCAACTCCACGACTAGCGCGTATTTTGCGTGACTTCACACATATCTTTGAATTTCTTCTCCGATATGTGCAAACATCACGATGTTTTCCTTCACCGTAAGAGCGTCGGGTAAATATGTACATATGAAAATAACTCTCTGGAATAACGCAATAACAATGTTGAAAACAAAAATGTGACTTGCAGTTACCAAATTGTACAGTTACCAGTCCAAGGAACAAATAAATACCACGGTTGTTAAAGCCAGCTACAGACGTTTAGTATTTTAACTGCACAGTTCAAACTGACGTGCATACATTAATTTAAACTGCACAGTGGAATTGTACAGTTCTCAGTTTTGCCTACACATGTTAGTTTTAACAGCGTTGACGCACTGTACAGTTAAAACGGTGCAGAATAGTCAAATCAGGACATAAAAATGTTCCCCCCTAAAAGGAGGAATAGTAAAAAAGTATAAAATCAACTGAAACTATATTGAAATGTATTAATCTATTTTCTTCACATGATATTGAACATTTTCACTTTATTGCGAACTTTTTATGAAAGGTTGTATAATTCTAACATTTTACTGTACGAAATGGGTATCGGCATAAAATGCCAAAACTACCAAAATCCGTCATAATAATAAATCTTTTTGCGCATTCCACATCAAGCCGATACCGAAAGCAATTCCGTTAAAAGCTCGTCTGTTACTTTTTGCTTTAAAAAAAAATATTACACATGTACTAGAGAGTTCGCGAACGAAACGGCTAATACGTATGATTGAATATGTACGGGTCAATGACCTCGCAAAGGTTCAGACTCGTTAAATGAACGCATCCTTTGAGAGCTTTTTAACACTTCTGCTTAGTAATAAAGTTAGTTAATTGAATTGGCTATAAGTGGACATGTTTTCTACATTTTATTGCTTTTAGAATGTAATTAGCTTTTTATATGACTTTTTAACTGTTTAGAAACTTGTTTATACTTAGGATATTGTTGATAGTTAAATAATACTTAAAGGCAAATGTTTTCGGCAATTTAAGTTCGACCACAGTACGGATTTTTTTAAAATTCGAATGATTTTTATCATAAAAATTATTCATGTCTGTGTTGTATGTGTCCATGTTTACGAGCATAAAATCGTAGCACTTTGTTTTACATATAGTTGTTTTTATTTTAGAAAATATTGAAACGTGAAATCTCCAGAGCGCTAAACGAAGTCGTTTCTTCCATTTTGAAAGCAGTCGCACACTGAACGTTGATATATGGACGCCATTACCAAAGTCGGGTTACAACGAAATCATGCTTGAAAAATGTGTACCATATTTTAAATCGTCTTCGACATTTTCTTTCATCTCTTTATGATTTAGAGAACGAAAAACCCAACTTGTTACAATTCGGTTCAATATAATCGATATAAAAGCTCGCTTCAAACGTTGGTTTGATAAAATGTAATAGCAGTTAGTTGCTATTTAATTTAATTCAACACAAAGTTCCCGGAACATCCTGTGACAGATTGTGGACATAGAAAATGCGACGTGTACTCGTTGAATTCATGTTAAATAGAACAAAGAACTATTACTGAAATGAACGTGAACGAAATTGTAATCCCAGTGACCGAATAGAATGGGAACAAAGTTTCTTTTGAAAATTTTCATTAATAATCTTTGTGAGGATCTGCAGCCGCGAGCCATTCCCCAAAGTTCAGAAGATTCGCTTCTTTGTACTGCGCTGATTTTGTGAACTTACTTCAGATTTTGTATTAACTTTGTGTTTGTCTAGTTCATGGTTTATTAGGCAGACATAATGAACTAGTTTCTGTCGTATATTTGTTTTGAACAGCGTCCCTTGCTCGCGGTTACATACGGTTTGGTTACTTTGCTTAGCAGATATTTTTGGAATAATGTTTTTAACAAAATATTATCATTGATCAAAGTTATAAGTACCTACACCATGGTAATTTAAATTTGTTTAGAAGATAAGCCAAGCGTGACTTTAGTTCACAAAAATAATATGCTTTTATTACAGTTTTATTTTTCTAAACGCACAAGTTAAATGATATAAAAATACTGTTCGCAAACACACGGTTCGTTAGACATCAATAAATTATACAGTCCGTTGCGAGCCGGGAAAAGTAAAGAGAAGGCTTGTGCGTAAACACGGACAGAATTAAGCATAACTCGGGTTTTATATATTTTTATATTGGAAAATACAATATTACGATGAACATGCGTTCAACTACCGGGACCTATTTATGCTTAGAAGATGCTCGGATTTGAATATCGCGGGATTAGGTATTGTAGGATGGCCGACGATTTAATTCTCCACACAAGTGGGTAGATTTGAATACCCTACCGCTACGGATGGATCGCGGTGTTGTGCGGGGAGTGAAGACGGCGGTTACCAGTCGCATTTCGAACGCCATCGCGGTCAGCGTACAAGGTCGCTGGAGGATTTCGGTTTCGAGCTATAACGGGTTTGCGCTTATAGGAAGTGGTGCATCTGGGCAGCATCGCTGGCGCCCGTGAACTAGTGACTTTTGACTTGACTGACTCCGACAGATTTACCACGCACCTGCATGCTGTGAAAGGCGCATCAAGCTGGTAAGTGGCACTTCATTCTTCCGTTACAATATTATTCCACCCCTTGTACATACGAAGTTTCAAGGTAGGTTGTAGCGTAGGACCCGAACCTGTGTTTGTATAGCACAAAAGACTTTTAAATATATTAGACTAATATAAGGTTTGATTGATGTTTCCACAGTAGAAACTTATGGTTATGTTTGTCTAACATCTTACGCGCTGGACCGAGTTAAAACCAAGTTATATAATGTCAATATTGTTTCCGAAACTCGTATTTTAGTGACTAACCTATATCGTACATCGTACTCAAATACCACATACGAATAAACTGGTGATTTAGCGAATGGTGCAATAAATAGTTGAACGTCTGGTGCATTCCGAGTAGGATCGTAATTAAAGCGGCCGCGTCGGCGCGTGACATGCCGCGTCGACCCCGTAGCGGGAGACGCCGCGGGAATCGCTAACCTCCGACACTCTGACGTACCACACATATCTTATCAAGCCTTCTGAACATTATCGTAATTTTACCACTAAATTTGTTAATTGACACTCAAAAAATGTTCGAGGGTTCCTTGGTCATCAGTACTTTCTGATGTTTACAATATTTCGGATAAACTACGTAAATGTAAAATTCAAAATGCCAAATACTCATTTTATAAAAGTTCATATTTATGAATAGCTCGTAATTACGAAAGCTTCAATGCAAGCTATCAAAACGCACACTTTCTTATCAAACTTGTTATAAGCTAGTTTTATATAACTGGAAATAGTACTAGTACTTACATTAGACAAATTTATGTAATAACCTACATATTAATAGAGGTAAAATTAACCGTATATTTGAAGATTTGAATTGGACGGATTATATTTGTAATTCTGATTTTAGAGAACCGCAAATAACGCTATTAAAATGGAAATTATGAACTGAGAGCTTTTGACTTCAGTTTTTTCTGTCAAAGGTAATGAGCATAACAAAAGTATGTTATTTTAGTTGATTTTTTTTTAATTAGAGATCTAAATTAAGAATTTGAATAGAATGAAGCATAGCCGTTTTAGTTGTTAAATTTTAAAAGATTTTTCCACGAATTACCCATAAAGTTTCAGTTAGTAAAATAAACTTAAAAACCTATTTCAAGTATTGAATAAAACGTAAAAAGACACGAAGGACACCCTATAAAGCATACAAGTACATCGTTATTTCCACATACGCGTTCACATCGTGCCCGGTGCGGGGTAGACGACCGCTGAAAGACTCATACATACCATTTGAATGGCTTAAATTTACCGTGACTTACTTAGAGCCGCTCAACTACCCCGGTATGAATCAGAAAATTCTCGAAATTGCTACATTTTCCCTGAGAATATAAAAAAAAAGTAAAACGTCGTGGGAGTTGACTAAAACATTTTATGAAAAAATATTTTCATATACTTTTTAAGAATAGAAATAAAAATAAGAAATAATTTATTAAACACACACAGAAATTAAACTCCTTTTATAATGATTGTCGTTGTAAAGTCGTAACTTTTTACTATTAAAAAGAAAGAAATCTTTTGCAACATTGTGTCCAATATAAGTAAATAAATAATGAAATACTTATGTATTTGAATAGTTATTGTTTCTGTATGTAACATTACATTGGAGTTAACAATTATTGTTTTGCAGAATAAGCAAAACCGCGAGTAAAGTTACAAATTTAAATCGAACATTGCAAATGATCATTGTAGCAAGCTGGCAGAACTGATAACAAAACGCTTAATTGTGTTATAATATGTTGCATAAACGCAAGATTATTTTAACCATTGAAGATTGACTAAAGCGATTGACTAAATTAATATTAAGCGGCTAAAAAAACTCACGCGTTGATTCGGTGACGGTGCCGACTAGTTTCGAACCCTCGGGGGCTCTTCCTTAGGGATGTGTGGGACTTCTGTTACGTCGCGGTCGCGGACCGTCTCGCACTACGAGCGCTCTGCGAACTGCGTTCGAAACTAGTCGATATCGTCACCAAAGCAACGAGTGATTTTTAGCCGCTTAATATTAATTTATAAAGATATATCACGAAAGTTTGAATAATTTATTTAAGATTGATTAAAAACAAAATAAGCCTTAGTTATAGAGAAGCCGGGATAATCTATTATTGATGTAGGGAGAATTGGGGTGAACGAACAATAAGCGTACTATCAGACATGTACAGCGCACGCCAACGTAAATATCTGACAGCCATAATGAAGGGTCACTTTTCATTCGTCATCCCCAACGTCAACCTAAGCTTCTATATTTAATATGTACCTTGTACGGTTTTAAACGCACCGAAATAATTTTGACAATTATAATAATCGACTGTAACTGCAGGTCCCGATTTCGAATCCCGCCATGTACCAATGTGTTTTCAATTTTCAATTCTCATATGTACATATTTACCTGACGCTATTACGGTGAAGAAAAACATCGTGATGCCACATATCGGCAAAGAAATTCAAAGATATGTGTGAAGTCACGTAAAATACGCACTAATCCTGGAGTTGCGGAAAATGGAGCCCATCATGAATCGAACTACATTAATATCAATTGTAATAAAATAACTTTGAATGAAAGTTTGTTATCAGTTTACTCCAAAACAATACAAGATGAGAAGATGATTTATCAAGCAGATATAAGTTTTTTTTTATAATATACTAGTTGTTGTTCGCGACTTCGTCCGCGTGGAATTAAATAATATAGCGTATGTTACTCGGGGACAATGTAGCTTTCTAATGGTGAAAGAATTTTTGAAATCGGTCCAGTAGTTCTTGAGTTATTTCAATACAAACAAAAATACAAAAATTCAAAAATACAAAGTTTCTCTCTTTATAATATTAGTATAGATAGATGACGTCGTAGGCAAAGCTAAATAATCTTAACAAGTAATTCTCTTCTACACTTTAATTTTTATTTACTTAAATAAGATGTAAAACTAAATAGATGATAGAACTAACAGTTACTACATTAATTCAATTAATAATTCCCTTGATGTTATGAGTAATTCCGGACGTCCAAGTCCGCAAATTATTTCTTATATGTAATAAGGACGGACAATATTACACCTCGGAGCGTCATAAAAGAGAATCATGGCCGGGAAAGGTCTTGCAGTAATCTCGTATATTGCGTTACAGCGGGTCTCGGACCCGCAACTGCTTGTACACCTTACAAATGTTACCTTACTACTCTAACTTAAAATTGTTAACTTTGTCAACTCCAATAGAATCTTCGAGATATTTCTTAAATTCAATTTTCTTATTACCTTTACTCATTTTATAAAGATGAATGTTTTGCTTGTCACTCGTATTCTAGTTTAAATTATAGTTGTAATTGTGGTACGTCGCATTTATTTGAAAATATCTCTTAGATAAAAATTGGTTATTAAAAATCAACCTGACTTATTAACATTGTGTGTGTGCCTGTGACAGGGTTACGAAAATATTTGCGTATGTTTTTACATTATCCTTCTGTCTGATACAGTAACATTGGGAGGCATTAGAATTAAAGCAATTCTTATGGCATTTCTCTGAGGAATTCCCATTTTTAACAACGTTGTTGTTAACTTTTATATTCACGGAAACAAAGCGATGACTCATTGTTTATACCTCTACCTCCACCTCCGCAAACATTCAATGTTGTTTTTCTTTACTTTTTTGTTTGCAAAAATTGGAACCGCGCCGCGTTGTATTGTTGATGAGTTTTGGAGAACATTGTTTAAGTTTTATGATTTTTTATCCGGAAACCGGGCAGCGTTTTTTGATGCTTTTTGGGTTTTAGTAGACATGTTCAATTTATACATCAGAAATAAAAACTGTTAGTAAACATTTGCAGCTTAGTAGTTGATTACGACGTTGTCTTATTAACATAAGATCCATAAACCAACTATATGGGGTAAACAGACTTTCTGAATTTCCATCTACAACGGTCCTGAAACACCTGGTATTTTCACATACATTTTATATGTTCTTTTAGTTCTTTCATCTAAAAATAGTAAATTAATCTTGAAATCCGTTTGCCAACCAATTTAATATTATGAGTCTTCGCAGAATTACAGCAAATAACATTAAAATCGGTGCGTGCTGTAAGTAATTTTCAAGCAATATCGATCCTGTCGCCGATCTTGTAGCAGATAACTACAAGCCCATACTGTTGGCCTCAAGCCAAAGCATTAGCCTAACAGATTTTTTTTTTATGGGCGGTACTATGCCGCCCTCTCATGCTTCTCCCCTGGCGCGGCGAGTCCAGGGACATTCTCTTCTTTATACATTTACATATCTTTATACAAAACAATCATTACACAAACAATAATCAATTACATTCTTTATACAAAACAAGGTTTAAACACTAAGGTATAATTACAATTAAAATAAAACTAAAATGACTAGAACAATTAGGCTGAAGGTATCGATTAAAGATAAATAAAATTTGATATAATAAAGTGTTAAAATGACTAGATATAAAACATTAAAATTACAGTTAAAATTTTAGATTAAATAAATTATGTATGTAAATAAAATATTCAGTAAAGCTTAGTTGCTATTTTAAAAGTTTTCGACAGTCTTCGGTTGCATCATGTTTTATTTCTCTTTATTAATTTTTCTGCAATATGCTTACAATATTTTACAAATTTTTGTCTTATTTCTTTATTACTGATTAAGTTTCTTAAATTATCTATATTTACTTTTTCTTTTATTTCAATTTCGAAATCGGCCCGGTGTCTGCTGAACACCGGGCATTCTACTAGGGCATGCACCACGGATTCGCCCCGTGCTGGATCGCAAATGCACGAGGGGCTCGTCTTGCACTTAAACCTATGTAAGTACTCTCCGAACCCCCCATGCCCTGTCAAAACCTGTACCAGCACGGGGTCCAACTCTAATTTGCGGAGTACTGGGTAGGCGCTAATGGCGTCAGGGAAGAAGACTCTCGTTGTCGAGGCCGTGACCCCCTCCTTATAACGCCTGTTCCATTCGTCAAGCGAGTCTAGGCGGAGCTGTCGCTTGACGAATGAAACAGGGCATTTGTCGTAATGAGGTCTGGTCTTCACTCTGACTGCAGCTAGTTTCGCCAGTTCGTCCGCCCTCTCGTTTCCCTCCACCCCCACATGCGCTTTAATCCAAAATAATTTTACTAATTTCCCCCCCTCTTTACTTTCCTTAATAATTTTCCTAATTTCCCCTACGAGGGGGTGGAAGCAATCGATGCTTTTAATAGATTCAAGGGCGGACCTGGAGTCTGAGTAAATACCAAACCTCATTGAGGGGCTTCTACCTACAAATTTCACGGCCTCATACAGGGCATACAGTTCCGCCTGATATACGGTGCAGAAGTTCCCCAGCTTTAATTTCCGGCAGCTAGTCTCCGAGGCACTATCCCATATGGATAGTGCCGCGCCGACCCTGCCGTCAATTTTGCTACCGTCGGTGTAAATTCTCACATCGACAGCAGCTCGCTGGGCAACTTCGTCACCGTCCGTCAGGCAGTCGAACTGTATCCCTTCCAGGTGGGCGGGATGCTGGGTCTCCTCGTACTTGGTCGGTCTCTCCAAATCTCGATCCCCCAACACTCGCTGGGAGTGGCCCTTCTTAATTTCATAAAGAAGGGCGGCCTCCTGGACCCGGAGGTCCAGAGGAAGCAACCCAGCGAGTGTTGTGGCAGCGTTTAAAGAGACCGTTCGGTAGGCCCTCACAATTTTTTGTGCAAACCCGCGCTGCACCCGGTCTAACAACTTTTGAGCACTCTTCTTCCGTGACGCCGGCGCCCACACACTGGCCGCGTAGAGGATAATGGGCTCAACTACCGAAACGTATATGGTTCTGATGATCTCGGGGTTCAAGCCCCACGAGATCCTTGCCGCGGTTGACAGTTGACGATAGAGGCTTTGCGCTTTTTTGCATGTACTTTTTAGGTGCTCATTGAACGTAAGCTTATCGTCAACTATCAACCCCAAGATCTTCATGCTTCTGGTAAGCTCAATGCGCCTCCCGCCCATGTTCAGACGTGGGGAGTCATATTTATGTTTCCTAGTCAGGACCATTGCTTTGGTTTTCTGAGGTGCAAAATTTAGCTTGTTTCGGACTCCCCACTTCTGAACATGGTCGAGAGCCGCATTGGCCTCACCCTGCATGTCGATAGTGTTGTCACCCGAGAACATCAGAATCACATCGTCAGCGAAAGCTTGGCAGTGGACACCCATACCCTCTAGTTCCCCCAGGAGTGGATTCAGCAGCAGGTTCCAGAGCGTAGGACCCCCAATGGAGCCCTGCACGCACCCCTTGGTGGGCATCCGGGTCCACTCGGCCCCCGCATACCTGACGCGCACTATCCTCTCACTAAAATAGTGGTCGAATAGGCGCCTCAGGTTCACGGGGCAGTGAGTTTCGGCTAAACTACACCTCACGGCCGGCCACCAGGCGTTGTCGAAGGCTCCCTCTATGTCTAATGATATCAGCACAACGAGCTTCCGTTTTTCGACTTCGGCTCGAATGTGCTGAATCATGTCATAGAGGGAGTCTTCGGTTCCGCGTTGTGGCATAAAGCCATACTGGCGCCGGTTGATCATTGGTGCAGTGTGCCAACGGACCCGCCTCACCAACATTTTTTCTAGGACCTTGCCCATAATGGGCAAGAGTCCTATTGGTCTGTATGCCTTAGGGTGCGTGTAGTCCTCCTTATTGGGTTTCCTAAGCACTACAACCGCTGCCTCTTTCCATCTCCTAGGGAAGCACGCTAAGGCCAGGCAGCGATTTGCGATTGCCAGGAACAGCTCCGGATCCAGAGTGATGGCTGAAGAAACTAAGGATACAGTTTGCAAAACTATCATTACTTCCTCAAGTGTTTTGTAAGGAAATGTGCAATATACTGTAAAGGTAAAAAGAAATAAATAGAAGATCCTCATGACTTACTGGTAGCACTACTTAGTAACATCACCAGTTCACTATACGTCACCATCGAGGGACGCGGAGCCTACCCCCCTAAGGGGTGACTAAGTCATGGTCAACAACGCAGTCAATATCTTTGAATTATTTGCCGATATGTTGCATCAAGATGTTTTCCTTCACCGTAAGAGCGTCGGGTAAATATCTACATATGAAATTCGAATATCGAAAAACATTGGCACATGGCGGGATTCGAACTCGGAACGAGCCGTCGACAATACTTAGTATGCTGTAGCTTAAATCACATTATTGTTAAAATTACACTTTAACATAAAAAACAAGATAAAAAAGCCCACAAATTCTTAAATATCTCTCCTTAATTCAATTCTTATCTTCGCTGCATTTAAATGGTCGGCGTGGGTCGGGATGTCCTTAGCCTGGATTTAATCTTAATTGTTTACATTTGACACATTTTCTACACCTAAATGCCGCGCCTCGTGATATTTCCTCTACTTATTAATGACGATTGAAAACGTTCCTATTATTTAATAACTACTATTATTTTATTATGACAAAAGAACAAGGTAATAACAATACTACTAAAAATGTAAGAAAAAATATACAATTCACTATACTTACAATAGAATCGAATAGTAACACTGTCGTTTACAACAATCCTTTGCTGGCAAACAAAGATTCAAATCGTTCCGTTCAATGTTGTATTCAAAAGAAGGAAAAAAAATCAGTTGCAAATGTAAAAGCGTTGAATCGGATGTCAGGTAGGAGTGGGGCAAAGTATTCCGGTTGTCGGGTAAACGTACGCGGCTCGTGAGGAATGAAAAGAGCCGTCGGAAGCGATCGACTCACAACCTGCCGCCACCTGCCGCGGTTGTTTCATTCAACCGATTTATTTCATACCATTAAAGTTTAAATGAGAAACTTGAGAAACTAAAACAAACGTTCCATTGACATCATTTCTCTACAAACCAAAGAGTAATGTGTCATTAAACTCAAATTAAGGACGTCTGCTAAAAGTCGTTATTTCCTTTACCAACTTCGATCACTCCGCTGCCACAGACAAGATTAAATAAAAGATTTAAAAAGCGTAATAAATATAAAAAGGTTTTTTTAGACTATAAAGTGCCAAACGAGCTAGCGGCCACCTGGATTCGCTGAAATACTGAATCGATCGCTGCCCAATTGCAAATGCGTTACCTACCCTTAATTTACGGAGGAGGAGACTAGCATCAAGAGGATTTAACTTCTCCTTCCCATCATTTCCTTATAAAGAAAATGTATCAATCGTTGGCAACTTTATTGCAATTCCTCTTTTTAAAATACTCTGTAATAAAATGGTTTTCAAGAGTATTATATGCAATTACATACATTTTAATCGAAAACATGAAAACGGCAACAAAATATTTAAATATTGAAATTATGCTTTTGGTAATTGTATTTAAAATGTGTCAGATAACAAGCGGGCATGATAATTCGAACACGTGTCAGTCCGGGTGATTACATCTGTTTTAAAATCGTAATTGGATCTTGAATTGTGTAAATAGTAAACAATTTTGGGCATTCGACGCGAACGGAACACGAAATGCAATAAATTTGATTTTCGTTTATTGTGATTTCGGTAAGCGCGCTTCGCTCCCGATGCAGATTATTGAACCATACAAATTGCTTTATGACATTCGGTCCGCACTCAAAGCACTAAATAAAAATTTAGCATTTGTAAATCGTTCCCGTTTTATTCGCACTATTCAATGCTTGCATATTGGTTTTTCGCAATTGCCTAGATTAAATATGTGAAGTAAATAAAATGATTTACAAATTCTGAAGCTTTCAAAAACAACAGCCCCCCTGTTTCCAAAATATATGAAACTGACAAAGACGTTGACAATGACGTGACAATCACATGACTTATCGAATGTCATTGTCAGCTTCATACATTTCTGTCGATTCCATCGGCGATATCGCCAATCGAAAGATACGTTAGGTACCCCCCCAGTAGAGATAAATCATCAAACATCTACAGCTTTTAGGATTTACGATATTTTATAAAAATATTTTAAACTGATACATTTCTATTGTGTTTTTGTAACAAACAACAGATTGAATCGCCTTAAGTAATACACTTCGAACATTTCAAATTGATTTTACATCTGAAAGTTGGTTTGAAGCACAAAATTGAATGTAGCCTCAACTTCCTTACACCTGCTGAGTGGAACGAGCGAGTTGAACCGCACTGCGCCACTGCCGACACCGCACCAACAAAAACTGTATACTTCGATCTTTGTTTTTACACGTATTACTAAGTAACTATCGTTTATTAAAACTACATTTTAGTATATGTTAAAAAAAGAAGATAAATTAGCACACATAAGCTTGAGAGATAGGTAAAAATCAACACTCTCTACCACAACTCAGCGCAACATCAAGATAAAAATAAACGAGTAAGTAGTAGTTCGACCCATGATGGGCTCCATTATCCGCAACTCCACGACTAGTGCGTATTTTGCGTGACTTCACACATATCTTTGAATTTCTTCGCCGATATGTACAACTTGCATCACGTTCACGATGTTTTCCTTCCTCGTAAGGGCGTCAAGTAAATATGTACATATGAAAATCGAAAATCGAAAAACACATTGGTACATGGCGGGATTCGAACTCGGGACCTGCAGTTTACAAGTCAAGAGTTAAACCCCTGAGCCATCGACGCACATAAAAAGTTCATAAAAAATAAGTATCACGTTTTCAAACAAATGCTATAATTAATAATTTCATCGCAACAGTTATAGTATCAAGTTGTATGCAAAACGTTTAATTGTCGCTGATAAAGCTAAATTCATTTGTATTTTGCAAGTTGAAAATGTTGCTTCGGAGCTGTCGTTCTGCTAATTTCTTGGAAAACGTTCGGAAAGTTTGATAACAAACTTAATACTACCTGTATTCATTTAGTTTTAGTTTCCAAACTGAGTTCATTATGACGCTTGCTCTGCTTTTGTTTTTGTTTTGTATATCTTATAGCACATCGTTAGATCAAAAGGAAGTTAATATTTTTTTATAATAAAGTATGTTTATGATAAAATATATGTAACCGTCAAGCAGTCAAGCATGTATACATATAGAGGTGGAGTTAGTTGGAATTTATCCCCTTTAAATCTGACTAAAACAACCTTCACTTATAAGTGGCTGACTAAACTAAGGACTACAGCGATTTTACACAGTTGACATGGCTATTTTAATGTTTGTCCTCCCCGAAACAAAAGTCTGGATACGTGGTTGATAATTTATAATACTAGTCTTGATTCAGATATGAGGTTACGGTTCATATTTTAAGGGTAGGCAACGCATCTGCAATTGCAGATGTCTATGGGCAACGGTCGCTTCGCTATATCAGCGAATTAAGGTGGCCGGTTGCTCGTTTGCCACCTTATATTATAAAAAATTAAATCTAAAAAATCAGGAATTACTGAAATTCTATAACATATTAGTCAAAGACAGAGAATATAGATGAAATGACATCATACACTTCAAACTAGTCGTCGTTTCAATCCTGTATTTCAGTGAGTTTCTTGTTAAATGTAAGAACTTGAAATGCATAACTAAACTAGTACAATAGTATAATTTGATATAACAGTGTTCAGTTTGTGAAGTTGCGGAATATTAAACGAGCCGTAAGGAAGCTTATTGAGTTAGTAAGAGTGTTACCCACGTTAACCGACAGAGATAGTGACCTCTAATCACATAAATTCAATCTATTTGTTCATAATATTAATAACAACCTTAGTGTAAACCAAATAAAACATTCATAATATTTCTTTATTCAATTTAACAAAACATTTTTATTTTCATTTTAACTTTTTAAATATAAGCTCCTTTTTCAAATTAAATATGAAAATACTAAAGTACACCTCATCTTATAAGCAGATATTTCAAGCAACAAATTCGTTGTTGCAATATTTAATAAACTAGAAGCGGAATTTCTCATCTTTATTAAAAAGAAAACTTCGTTTCTGTAATACAAGTGAAAAATTTGCTGCACCGAGAATTCATAAAGAAGAGTTAGTGTCGGGCGGGGAACATATCAAGCCATTTATTACATTACCAACTAACTCGCGGGAACAAACTCTGATAATAGCTCTGCGGAACGTGACCACAACTACACTGGAACTATATTTATGATCAATACAACTATTGTATTGGAACCTTACAATAACCTTCTAGACAGACATTTATTACATTTTACTGAAGACGATTTGAGTCATCTTCAGTTGTTGAGAAATTATTTTCACATCGAATAGATTCAAATTACATTTTGTTCAAGCATAAAAATAACAAAGAATATTTCTAAATCACGAATTCATTTGTAAAAAAATTAATAGCAACATATTCTATACAGACTTTAAATCTATCTCTATCTATCCTATCTGACATGTTGAAGTCTGAAGGGAGAGCGCTCAGAAAGGGCCTCCTTTCATGACTTAGACTAGATCCTTTCATCCAGCCACGAAACAAGAGCCTACAATCTAGCATCAGGTACAAGTTCTTAGAAACTAGGAATAGAAGCTCTATTTCTATGTACCAAGCAAGATATACATGAAGTATATAATAGTATCAGTATTACCTATCTAAAATGAAGGAACTCTAAATTAAGTAGTTGTTTATACGTGTCCTTTGATAAACTCTTCGTTATTTACTAATCAAACTGTATAACTTTATATTGTTACTGTTAGTAAATAAGTCTACATACCTACGTAAGGTTTCATCCCGTGATTGTTATTATATGCAACGTAACAAATGCACGTCATAAAATTGATTATTCCAACGCTTTCTGAACTAACCAGACAAATAAAATTGTTGCAAGTCTCGAGTGTAACAGAACAACGCAACAATTCTCCCGAATTCATTATTAAATAAAGAACTTTCACAAAAGCTCTTTCGAACGCGAACCCATCAGTAATATGTTGAGGGGGAAAGAATAACGATTGTCTATGCTATTATGTTTGAAAAATTTACAGAAAATTGGTTTATTTTGAACTTCAAATAAATTGTTAGTCTGCCTTTTTCATTCATATTAAATGTTCTCCTTTTTACATTATTTTTAATCTCCAACAACAACATAACTCACGCCCGTAACCCAGAGTGGTAGGCAGAGACAACAGACCTCTATTTGGCACGATCCTGACACACCTCTCGCGCTTCTTTTACGTTTATACATCTACTCATTTCATAACTCCATACTTGAAAAATTGGTATACAATATGAGAAAGTTTATTTGCAGTTCCGAAGTAGTTCGTAAGAAACTTGACGTTTAAGTACTGACCCATTTATTGGTTATAGCGGGGGTGATTGATTGAGAAGCCAATTTAACGTACCTCAAATAGGTATAGGGTCCAATCAATACGAGGTGTCTATTCGACGATGTTCGTCTAATTAAAGGAGTTACACTAATTGGGTTACTGCTCACTACTACCCTTATCATATAAAGTGTGATTAATTACTTCTTTGATTTCTGTAGTTTTTGTAACTGAGATATATATTATCCATTTATTATTAGTCGTACAGAATCCCAAATAATAAAGCATCCCAAAGGTCAGGATCTCAAATGAGAACAAACGCCGGGGTTTCTTAAGTGAATTATTCAACGTTGATCGCGAGCACATTAAAACACGACAATAAAACAATAGTGCGTACGCAAATCGCACAGCGCCATCTAGTATAAAGATTATGAAACAAAATAATATTCATTTGATTTATTTTTTGAACCATTTCTAGACTTTAACAGTTGTAGTGATTCATTAATAAATGTAGCGTGCATTGAGAAACCTAGCATTATGTCATTTTCATACAGTCGGATAGGCGAGAGTCCAGGGGACCGCAATATTTGTCTCATTTATAGAGGTTTCTCTCTAATCTGAGGTTCTCTATTATGGAGGTAGCTCGTCGGGACCAGAGAATGACTCTCCCTTATGGAAATTTCTCGTTTATCCAGGTTTGACTGTATATCGTATGCATCTCTTTCGTGTTTTTCTGTTAGCCAAAGATATTTTTGCCTTTTACGATCAACGTTCATTTGTTTTTCGTTAAATATGTCATAAACCAAAGAGATATTATACATAGAGGGAGCTCTCCATAGTAATTTGACGTTAAAACGCGTGCCGCGAAAGAAAATATTAAAAAAGAAAAATCTTGCCAGTATCATGAAACAATTTCCCAAGTTTGGGAAAATGTGTGTTTTTTAATTTTTAAAATAAACTATGGAATAAACTAAAATATTCATTAATTATCGTTTTTCATTATTATTATTATTTTATTTAAAACAATTTAAATTCAATAATTTTTTAACAAAGACTATTTTTGTTTTATGGTTGTTATATTTTTAATTAGCATTTTAAAAAGTCTCGATTAATTATAATATCAAACTTTGGTAAATACTATGAAATATAATTTAAATTTGAGAAAAGAGGTTACATTCGGTCGACTTTTATGTCGGCAAATGTAATTTAGAGGTCGACACTTGGGGAAATCTCCCTACGTGAGACCTCCGGAGGTCAAAGAAAATGCCTCACTTTTAGGCTTCGAGTGTTCCATCTATAGTTTATATATCTTTGTCATAAACATAAAATTCCTATAGGTTCCTCGGAGAACCCGTAACCATATTCCAATGCAGTCGTGGTCGGCCACAGAGGTGTTAGTGGTTCTCATCCCAAATTATCCTGTCTTCCCACCGAAATGCGTAGTATTGTATCTTTTGAAGATTTTCCCCTTGTTAACAAAAAGTGGTACAATATTTTAGGAAAACAATACGTAAAATATAGTAAAATCTAAATGACGTTAGTTCAGATAATGCAATATTTAAGCTTGGAAAGTAAATTGGCAGTTAAGTATACGCTCGATTAATTCAGACATAATTTAGAGCGCATTCGGACAATACACGTATGCAGCTTTCCAATTTATTCTAGTTTCAACTAAATTATGCGACATTTTTACATACATTTACTTACATCGACAATTAAGTAATTCCTAACAAAAATGTCGTATATCTTAATAAACTTTTTAAAAAAAATAATCACTTGTACAGAGTTATATAGAGAATTTACCCATTTATTTCTAACTTGAGTAGTTGTTAATTTATTACTATGTTGAACTTCAACATATTATAAAGAATATCTTATCTAAAAGTCTTTCCTTACCTCGTATTTGTCCCTTTACACTTTAGCATTCTCCATTTTTACGTAGCGAGCTCTCTCCGTTTCCGTCTATCCCTAAATAATGGTTCCTGACATTTGCGTTGGTGTTAGTAAATGCGAATTACTATACAAAATGTATCCTTTACGTTCCAACTCGACATTTCCATTTGTTAACGTTTACGAGGATTTAAAACAGGAAGAATACTACAGCTTGAAAACAAAGTTGTATTTATATTGCTTTATTTTAACTACAGGATCAAATATTTACAATTAAACATAACAATGAAATGTATACATTCTAAGTATAAGTAATTTTAATTACGTAGATGCTACTCCGGAATTGTACGTCACTAAAATAGGTTTCTTCACAAGTATTTTTGAAACTTAAGTCGAAGAAATCTGTCTTGTAGAAAAAGGTTAATTCGTAATCTTCATAGCAGATTTAAATTATAATCATAACGATCTTTTTAGGATCGATTTGAAATTCTGAAGAAGGAGGTCGCGGAATAATGGAACAACATTAAAAATAATCGTATTTCGTTTTCGTTAAGATGCTTTCTGTTGAATAATAAATCCATTGAAACCGGAGAAAATATTCGCTGGTAGCTCGATTTTTGACATAACGCGAAATTGATAATTAGTTCATGGAAACTGGTCCCCGGTAGCTAGTAACACGTTCCGCAACGATATTTCAGTCATAGCTCATATCGAAAATTTTACCGCTCGGAACTCGATTTTTGACATAACGCGAAATTG